>OY744482.1:270841746-271441746 GCA_963556165.1 Tipula helvola
TCCTGAAATTTAACGTGTAATTCCTATCGTAAGCAGTGACAAACCAAAATGAGTCTGTATCCAACCATAAAACCACCATATGGAAGTTCCAGTTTATAGGTTGTTTTGTCAATTTTTCATTTTATGAAAAAATTCATTTTGTTTCGGCTGAAATATGTCGGCTGGGGTAACTTTCGGCTGAGATGTCTGGATTATCGACATTTTATTACTTTCGGCTGAACACTTCGGCGATCTTTAACAAGGTTTGTTTGTGTCGGAAAAGATTATATTTTGTTTGAAGTAGTAATCCGAAAGTTAGCTTTTTCAGACAGTATTAATATTTACTTGAGGCTACGCCTTTCGGTAAACTAAAGTTTTCTCGACAGGAATTACTTAATAGTGTTTAAACACATATGGCGGAATGATAACATAGATGTTAAAATATCAAATGCCAATAATACAAATTTCTACGTTATCAAAATAAATGTTATCATCGAGTGGCCCTATTCTGGCTATTCCCTGGGAATTGGGAATAGGAAAAATATTGCTATATTTCGAAACTTCAATAATTCCCAATTTCTTATTCCCCAATTCCCAAAATTGTATTCTGGCGTAATTGAGAATAATTTCTAATGGGAAAAACATTATTTCAAATTTTGCAGGCGTAATTATTTAAAAATCTTATTTTATACATATAAAATCAAACTTTACCGATACTACGTTGTAAATAAAATAATGAAAACACACAAAACAACCAGTTTCATCTAATTCCCCAAATAAAATTTAGGGAAAAATAACGTCAAAACTTCTATAAAATGGAATTATTTTTCCCTACATTCAAAAATTCCCAATCGCCAAAATACACCTTTGGAAAAAATAATTCCCAACTGCTAGAATATTGTCAAAATATTTCAATTCCCAATTCCCAGAGAATAGCCAGAATAGGGCCACAGCTGTCAATAAACATTTTAGGTAAATAAAATTTACATTAATTTATATCAAAACTTGTAATTAATTCATAATTTTAGTTATTTTAGGAAAATACGGACTATATTCGTTACTGGATAATTCAATTTAAATAAGATAAGTAACAAATTCTTTGTGTTTATATAAAATACATTAATCAATAATTTTCTTTTCAGCTTCTGATCCTGAACATCCCGCGGCGGTTGGCTCAACAGAGCCAGAAGGTAGAATACAGATTTTTGTAACCGGCCTTTTAATTTCACCCAGTTTTGTTTTGATGATGACAACCCTGATTAATTCATCCTGACCTGGAACAACCGATATAATACGTCCCATAAGCCATTTTGTTGCGGTGGAACATCATTGCCCATCACTACTACCAGATCTCCGATGCTTGGATTCGTTGTGGGATATTTCCATTTATGGCGTTGCTGTAATTACAATACTATATACGGCGATTGTCATGTGAAGGGCCGGTGAAAAATCAAGGCAGTCCTGATTTGTTTTAAATTTTTTTTCTTATAAACAGAAAACTTTTATTGTTTGATCGCATAAGTAGTGAAAAATGGTGGTTTTATTTTCTCATCCTACCTGAAAATGTAGAGAGATTTTTTTCTACGATTTTTCAATCATTAATTCTAAACATATTGAGGACGCAAATTATCGAATAATATATTCAATTCGAGTGAATTTTACTTCATAAATATTTAAGTCAAAATGACCGAATTTGAATTAGTTCTTATGGGAAATTAAAAGAAGTAATATTTACGCCCGTATTACGGGCTCTTTCTTCTAGTGTTAGTATATGCTCCTTGTGCCATCTCTGCCAGAAGTGCTAGACCATCCTTTGTATGTGCTGCCAACGTGATAATCGATTCTCTTTTAGGGGTAGAAGATTGGGTTCCGGTAATAAATTAATTGGCTGTCCTTTTAATAAGTGACCCGGCGTGAGGGGATCCCAATCCCCTGCTGACATCTCACAAAGTGGTCGAGAATTAAGAATAGCTTCCATTTCGACAAATAATGTCAACATTTCTTCATAGGTAAGTCGAGATTCACCAAGTACCCGCTTCATGTAAAATTTTGTTGATTTAACAGCTGCCTCCCATAAACCTCCAAAATTAGGGGCAGCTGGTGGAATAAAATGCCATTCTATGTTGTTCATAGTGATGTACCTCATCTTTAGTTACAATTTCAAAATTTCGTTTTAGTTCTTTTTGGGCACCTATAAAATTCGTTCCGTTGTCACTATATATGTGACCGCAAATGCCGCGCCTCGCATGGAATCGTCTTAACGCTGCCAAAAACGCTTCCGTCGTCATATCACCCACTAATTTCAAATGCACGGCCTTGGTTGCCATACACACAAAAAGTGCCAGATATACTTTGATTAATTTGGCACTTCTCAGTTTAGATGCCTTGATCAACAGAGGCCCTGCATAATCCACACCCGTGGAAAAGAACGGACGATGATATGTGACTCTGCGGAATGCGGTAGCTGACCCATCAACTGTTGTTGTTGTTTAGCCTTCAACCGGACACATTTAACGCATCGCCCAATGGCAGCTCGAATTTGATCCTTGCATCTGAGTATATGTAATTTTTGTTTTAGAGTTGACATTAAAATAGTTTGAGCTGCATGGAATTGCCTGAAATGTTCGTCTCTTATGATTAGCTTTGTCACTTAATGCCCTGCTGGTAAAATAATCGGATGCTTCATCTCAAATGTAACATTTGCGTTACACAATCTACCTCCAACTCTTAATAAACCAAATTTGTCTAAAAAAGGAAAAAGAGACGTTAGTTTTGAATTTTTATAAATTGTTTTTTTGTTGGTGAGTGCATTTATTTCTCATGGAAAACTACTCATTTGAACTCGTCGTATCACGAAATTGAATGCATCAATCTTGGCCTCGTTCAGGAATCTCGATAACTCTAAGTTCTCAGCTGCCTTCATGTGTAATTTCCTTCGAAACAGCATCAATATTCTGGTGATGGTGAATACCACTTTATTAAATTTTGAACAACGTTCAATGAGTCTGGAAACCCAATCGTATCTGGAATCTTCATTTGTGTTGCTCAACACCACCGATTTAATTTTTTGTTCCCTTAGTGCTGCTTCAGATAATTCTAAATTTAGTGTAGTTTGATCTGGCCACTCTTCTTCGACTTTCGTCAACCAATACGGAAACTCCACCATAACTCGTGATTCAACAATTCCTCCGGAAATATACCTCTCGAAGCACAGTCAGCCGGGTTGTCGTTTGAGGATACATTGCTCCAATGACTTCTGTTTGTGTGTTGCAATATAAATGACGCTCTATTTGCCACGTACGTCTGCCACCTCCTCGGACACGAATCGAGCACAATTGTGGAATCTGTCCACAAGCGATAAATTTAACGATCTTGCTTTTAAATATTTCCAGGACGGATACCATTAGTTTTGTTAGCAATGTGGCAGCACAAAGTTTCAGACGTGGAATACTGATCGATTTAATTGGTGCCACCTTTGTATAAATTACCTGGTATAAATTACCGCAGAATATGCCAATTCAGAAGCATCAGCAAATCCGTGCAATTCTATTTCGCCTTCTGTGTATAACCATCTATTAACTCTGATGTCCTCTAGTCGCTTCAAATTGGTTCTAATTGCTGCATACTCTTGATAAATTGGGTCCGGTAGAAGTTCATCCCAGTCGATACATGTTAGCCACAATTTCTGAAATATTATCTTAATTTTAATTACGGTTGGTGACAACCAACATATCGGGTGAAACATTTTGGAAACCTCGGACAACATATATCGTTTTGTTAATTTATGATCTTCTATCTTTACTTTAAATTGAAAACAATCTGTTCTAGTGGAATACATCACTCCCAGTATCGAAATGGCCTGTGACTCATCTTCAATATCCAAAATTGAGGTGCATAAGAATTGCATAAGTTTTTCATAATTAGACGCCCACTTCCGAAGATTGAATCCTCCCTTATTCATTATGCTTATTAGATCCTAAACCATCATTTTAGCATCTTTTAGGTTGTTTGTTGCTGACATTAGATCATCGACATAGAAATCCCGTTTTACTAATTCTGTGGCTTCTGGGTATTCTTCCTTATAATCCAACGCAAGTTTATTTCGAGTTTGAGTGGCTAAAAATGGGGCCGATGATGTACCATATGTTACAGTCAGTAGCTCATACACCTGTAGTTCTGCAGACGGCTTCTTTCTCCATACGATTTTTTGGTAGTCGCTGTCTTTACGGTTTACCCAAATCTGCCGATACATTTTTTCAATATCGGCTGTGAAAATAATTTTATGTGTGCGAAATCTCAACAGTAGTTCAAATAAACTTGACTGCACCTGTGGTCCTACTGCTAACTGGTCATTGAGTGAGCTTCCTTCCAATGTTTTGGCTGACCCATAAAATACAACCCGCAGCTTGGTGGTCGTACTACTCTCCTTGAGCACCCCATGATGCGGTAAAAAATACTGTTCCCGCCAAAGCCTCTTGATATCTCCATATGACCTAGTTTGCGATATTCATCCATAAATTTAATATATTGCTGCTTAAACTCAAAGTTGCGAGCGAATTTTTTCTCTGTTTGATTCATTCGTTTAACTGCCATGATTTTGGAATTGCCTAGACTGGGTAAACCTGATTTGAAAGATAAGCTTACAATATATTTGTAGATTTTTCTCGTTAAAAGTATTTTGATAGTGCTCAAGATAAAATTTTTCTTCGTCTGTATATGAAACCGTGTCTTTGATTTCTTCGAGCTCTCAAAATTTATGAAAAGTCGAATCGATGTCAACGTGTAGGTTTACCGGAATCACTTTACCACCTTCCATATGCCTTGGGATTCCTGCAATGACCCATCCCAATCTCGTGTTATGTGCTATTAGCCTGGACTTGGGAATGTACTTCTTGCCATCATAAAGTAGCTCGAAAAACAAATCACTAGTTCAAGCTTCGTACATCACCTGTAATCGATGGTTGATATGATGATATCTTTGGCACTATAAGAACTGTTGCTGATGTTCCATAGTTATCATTCTGGAATCTGGATTTAATGCGTATGTTTGAAATACCCTTTGAAATACCGGAATTAACATCATTTAGCCCTTGAATCCAGATTCGACCATTTTCCTTTTTTAAACAAGCACACGACATCGTTGCTAGTCTCCGTTGTGACGTTCAACATCTAGCTGCACTGTTGGAAGAATTGCGTTGCTTACAGAATTGGCATGGCCACACGTAGTAGATTCAGGGTTACTTGCAGAGGCTTCTAAATGCAAAATGTCATGATGCTTCTTCTGACACAGAGTGCATCTTCGCTTTGATTTGCATTGAAATACCAAATGGTCATCCTTCAAACAGTTGTAACAAAGTGAATTTTTCTTCGCATATTCTCTTCTTTGCTGAATTTCAAGGCCTAGAAATTTAGCACAGTCAGATAAATTGTGGTCTTTACCACAAACAGCACAATTTACTGGTACTGCAGTGTGCAGTATCTTTGATTGCTGTGTTGGTTTTGCTAACGGTCGGCTTCGGCGGTCTTCTTGCTTGATGCCTTGCAGGGAATCCATTCGTTTCATCAACACTGACAACAAATTCTCTATTGTTGGATATTCCAGCTCCGTTGTCTCTATAGTTTCCACATTTGTCTGGTTTCAGGATCCATCTTCCGGGTGGCTATATAGATGAGCCACGGATCTCGACTCTCTGCTTTCGTACCAAGTGCCTTAAGACCACGTATCACTTCATCGCACGTATCGTGTAAACTTGCAATAGATTGTGCTGTTACTTGATTTATATTTGGTTGATCAAAAAACATTTGGATAAATGAATCGACAATATAGCGCTTTCTATCGTACCTTTTGCATAATTTCTGATATGCCTCAATGTAATTAGCATCATTTATCGGGAAATGACGAATTAGCGCTAATGCTTCATCTTTTAAATGTCCCTTAAGCAGCTGAAATTTTTGGGCAGGAGACAGGTTTGGATTCTCGTACACCGTTGAACCAAAAAGGTCATAAATCGATTGCCATTCCTTAAAATTCCCATTAAAGGGGGGAATGGTAATACGTGGTAAACGAACATAGCTGATTGCACTTCCTCCGAAATTTCGATCATTCGATATTCGACCTCAACGAAATCTTTGTATAATTGATGAATTCTCTCTAGCCTGACCGTTAACTCATCAACAAATGTGTCATCCTTAACTGTACTAACAAATTTCTCGATTCTTGTATCCTTTAATATATGTTCGTTTTCCTTTCAGGCGTTCGATTTTAAAGAATTGACGCAAAATTTTCACAACTGAATGATACTACAATTTACAACACAGTAGCACGTGGGAATAAGAAATAACGCTCGCAAATTCAACCAATAGTTCTATTGAATGGTATCAATCAACACTATATTAATGTTTTAATTAATTCACTTGCACTCAAAAAAAAATTACACTCGAATAAGGCACGTTCGCTCAAAATACGATTTAACTAATGCTTTCACTCTGTGCGCGACCAACTTAGTATAGTTTATGTGATTTGAATAAGTAAAGTGAACTCAGTATAATTAAAACTCGAATAGAAAATTTCGGCTCGAAGGACCAGAAAAATGTACGGATGTGTATTGATTCCAAATAATAATTGAATAATAAAAAAAATGAAAACCAAACTGCATTTTATTTCAATACGTTATAATATTTATTTTATTTATGTACACATATAAGTAATTTTTGTGAAATTTTGATAACTCTGCTCTGCGGTCAAAATGGAAGTGAACGAGATACAAATTTTATTAGCTTGAGCTTACCAGTTACCAACATATAAAATAAAAATAAAAACCGCGGCAATTCAAATAAATATTTTAGCTACAACAAAATTTAAAAAAAAATGGAAAAAAAAAAAAAAAATTCATTGCAGCATCATGCAACATGATGTTGCATGATGTTGCATCATACGAAATTTGCATTGCATGGTGTTGTATGATGTTGCATGATGCTGCAATGAATTTTTTTATTTATTTATTTTTTTTTTTAAATTAAAAAAAAAAAAAAATAAAAAAAAAAAAATGAAAAAAAAATGAAAAAAAAAAAAAAAAAAAAAATGAAAAAAAAAAAATAAAGAAATATTTTTTTTTTTTTTTATTTTGTTTTTTGAATTGTGGTACAATGTAGTCATCAGTCAGTTGTCATCATGCAACAAATGCATGATGCTGCATGCAACATCATGCTGCATCATGCAACATCATGCAACGAAATTTGCATTGCATGATGTTGCATGATGTTGCAGCATCTGCAATTAGGGATGCAACATCGAAGTTAAAAATCGATGTTTGACATCGAAACTTACATCGAACTGTCGAATATCGATGTAGAAAAAACATCGGAGTAAATCATCGATACATCGATGTATCGAAATACTATACAATTTTGTTGGTTTTGGTGCACACTTTACAGTTGTTGTTAGTAGTGGTTACCTTGTTTGTGGACTTACCTTGTTAAACAATTGATAAAAACCATTCGGTTTTGAATATTCGTTCGCATGATACCAGTTTAGAATCTGCATTAATGTCACAAATTTTTCTGATAGTTGGTCAACTTTCCATAGTACATTGTTTTTCCGCCAGAGTCACTTAAAAATCAACAAAAATTGTTGGGAAACAAAAAGACTTCACGAAACCATTGTTTTAATATGACAGAAGATAATATAGTTTATAAAAACGACTTTATTGGAAAGGCACACTTTTCAAGATCGTATTAAAAAAGAAAGATAAACAAAAGAACTGTTGTTTTTTTTAAATTAATTTTTTAGTGGCTGCTCATGCGATTTCACCAAAAAATACTAAAAGTGGAATAACTTTTGAACCATCAACAATTTGATAAAACTTCATTTGGCTATTTTGGTTGGAAATGACCTCTGCTATCACCCTGCTTCGTTTGTACCACCAATTCTGGGACACCCTGTATATGGCATTAAGTTTATATTCTAATGAGAATTTTGCTTCAGACTAACGTTTTCTTCAAGAAAAATTCACTTTAACACGGGGGCTATTCCTGAATACGATATAAATTCGAATGTATAGAGTTCGTATTTGATTTAAATAAGAAACGAGTGAAACTGATTCAATTCAAATAAGAATGTTATACTTACGTATTCATTTCATAATCTCGAAATACATTTTGTATATAATAAAATAATAAAATTTAATCTTAATTTATGAAGCCTCATTGCACGATCCTTTTAAAATTTAGCACACATTTAAATCTTAAAAGTTTACTTCTGTCGCACGTACGAGTAGTGGCTGAAGGCTTTTTTGGTTTTTCAATTAGGGTTACTATTTATTGTATCATACGTTTACTATAAGTTTATAATAACCGCCAATGTCTAAATAGCACAAAAACCGAAAATATTATATTGGTTTTGGCGATTTGTAATCTTTGTGTACATACATACATAATACGAGAAAGAACGAGAAAGGCATAGGACAAGCAAATTATTTGCAAACATACTTGTTGTGTATTTATGAATGAGTTTATATAATTATTACAACCAATATACTTCAAAGTAAATCTAGGAGGCATCGATTCGACTGTTCTATGTAAAATGTGTGTTGATTTATTTTCGTCACACGATTTGTTTTCCGAATATAAAATTTATTATGTTACATTTACACGACCATCACAGAATTTTGTTTCAATATTCTATTCTTTTTTTCGAATCATACCCTGCCTAAAAAGTTTAATTTCAAAAATATAACACAAGACAATTATATAACACAAGAGAATTATCGTATAACGAGTTTCCCGGATTTTTCCTGGGGTGACATGTTGTTCCATCACTTTCGGTTAGTTTTCTATAGTATTTTGTCTCTTGTAACAAGAACAAAATAGTACTCTATTTCCTTTTATCATTATGATTTTTCTATTGCGATCTCAGCCTATTGTATACTTTATCTTTTCTTCACAACGATAAAATATCGCAAACAAAAATTTTTGTGATAAAGAGTGATGCATGAAAGTAGAAATAGAATGCTGTTTTATTCCAGCACGCTGAGATAGCTTTAGAAAATTCATAATTGAAAAAGCGAAATAGAGCAGAATTTTATTCCTGTTACAAGAGACAAAACATCATCGAATACGAATCGAAAGTGATGGTACAACATGTCACCCCTGGTGTTTTTAAACGCCGGCCATTCTAACGGAAACTTATTTTGAGTAGGTCATGATCTACTCTAACAGAAAATAAATCAAATTTAAAAAATTCTGTGTTCCCAGGCACTTAGGATTGAGAATTATCGTATATCGAGTTCCCGGGATTCTCCTGGCGTTTCTAAACGCCGGCCATTCTAACGAAAATTTATTTTGAGTAGATCATGATCAACTCTAACAGAAAATAAATCAAATTTATGAAATTCTGTGGTCCCAGGCACTTAGAGCTAGGGTTTCTGAAAACCCTGGTTTTTAAAACCCGTCGAATCCGGGTCCAATATTTTGAAAACTCAATATCAAAAATATTTAAAACAATCAAATTTTCGAGTATTTATCACAATTCGTTTATTATTTATCACATAAGGTTCATATGATCTTTCAAAATTTCAAATTTTTTAACGGAATTAAATATTAATTTTACAATTTTATCTTACTAGCTCTAATATAATTAGGGCTCGTAAAATACCCGAACATTAAGTACCCGGGTAACGGGTAGTTATTTAACCAAATACCCGAGTACCCGGGTTACCTGAAAAAAAATAGGTAAACATGTTTTAACACTTGTTTTAGTGAAAACAGGTAAAATGAGTATAATTCAAACAATTTAACTTATGTAAATATGTTATGTACATATGTGTATATTATGTTCAATAAAGGTTAGTTAATTCAATTGTTATAATTCACTATTATTTTAAATTAATAAAATATTAAAAAAAAAAATTTTTTTGAAAGTATATTTCCCGCTACTGCAAACACCAACTCACAGGTCGTTGATGTAAATAAACAATTGTTTATAGTCAGTAACTCAGTAGTGCTTCGTGTAAATAAATTACCCAAAATTTAAATCCGCTTTAGGTCGCAGTGCGGGGTGGCTTGAGCCCCCACATGGCCCTCAAGTAATAATAATAATAATAATAAATCCGCTTATTTCCTTGCTCGGCCATTGTTTGTGTTGTTTTAGTCCATCAACTTTGCTTTTCAAATTTACAAACAGTTCTTGAGGAAAAATCTCCTTTAGCATTTTAAATGCTGAAATGAACAGTGTTTTGAGCTGTTATTAATGTCGCGTTTCTTTGCTTAGTTCTTGTAGCGCTAGCATAAGTGGTTCAAGACTGAAGTTTCCCTTAATATTTCTAGATACTTCTTGTCGATAATTTTTTCGGCTAATTCACCGAGTGCGCCAGTAATACAATATTTTAATTTTAGAAATTGATTGATTATCGAAATAAGTGTGTCCCACCGTGTCTGGCAATCTAGAATAAGTTATACATTTTTGCGCGTGTCTACGTGCTTTGAAAAAATATTTTTTCTAACGGCTGATTTAGAGGGTTCAGATATGTATATTGAAGATAATAACGGGAAGTTTGCATGGTACTTATGATTTTTTTCGCGATACTCGAAGCAACTACCCGGGTATTGGGTAGTTACAAATTTCGGGAAATACCCGGGTACCCGATACCCGGATTCCCGAGTATACGAGCCCTAAATATAATGATATTTAAGAAACACCAAAGCAATAAGAGACTTTTCCCCCAATTAGATCGGCATTGAAGTAGGTTTGACTGTGCATTGCACGTCATAAAGATTCTCAAGATTGATAGTCCGGTTTTTTGTGTGTTTGAAAAGTGTAAATTTCTGTTTAAGCTATCCGAAATCAACAGTTTCGAGTGCATTAGGTTTTATTGCAATTTTTAGAATTAAATTCAATTCTTCCACCATTGTTAATACTATTTCATCCTCATCGATGAATATTGGCTCTTACAAATTATCCGTGGAATTGACTTCAGAGTCCGAATTTTGGAAAAGTTGATTAGCTGTGTAGCTAAACTTAAGTCTTGTTTTGAAGGAAAATTAGGTTATTTAAACGGCTTAACAATTAATCAAATTTGAATGCATTCTATCATTTAGCCATTACTTGATGTTTGGCAGCAATTCAGTCGAAATTAGATTTTTGCAATACGCGAAATTTTTCTTCATGTAATTCAGTGTGATGCCGGCTGAATAGAGAGTTACAACTCTAATCGTTACAACTTAGGACTTCAACTGCCAATTTGGCAGGTTTGAGTACATTCATTAGGTTTATAAGCACTTCAAAATCTATTAAATCCAACATTTATGGGCGGTTTAACTCTAACAAAGCCTGTTCGATAAATTACTGATATTTCACGAAAACACTGATCATATTCGCCAAAGAACTCCAATGACTTTTACAGTCCAAAATTAGCTCTTTGGTGTGACTGAGCTCTGCCTTGATTTTGTTTTTCTAGAATTCCTTTTCTAATAGGAGAAGAATTAAAATACTTAGCACATTTCGAACATCGGCGATAATCTGATCACTGCTTACTGCTTCCACAAAGTTGTCTTCTTCAGTTCGTAGAGCAACAGTCACTGGAGAAAATAATGAAATTGCTGTATTGGCTGCAGCGACTCATAATCCTCATGTTAGTACACGAGAAATAGTTCGCGATTCCGGATTGTCCCTCACCAGTGTTTGGAGAATTTTAAAACGGCACAAGTATCATCCATATCATGTGTCTTTACACCAAGATCTTCATGGCGCTGATTTCCAAAATCGGGTAACTTTTTGTCAATGGGCACGTGAACAAATACAACAAAAATGTTCTCTGACGAATCGTCTTTTACAAACCATGGAACGGTTAATCGACACAACATGCATTATTGGAGTGTTGAAAATCCACACTGGCTTCGCCAAGTTGAGCATCAGCGCCCTTGAAGGCAATTTGAATGGTCAAATGTACCGAAACTTTTTGGAAAATGAACTGCCAATATTACTTGAAAATTTGAACTTAGAATTGAGACGGAACATGTGGTTTCAACATGATGGTTGTCCTGCACACCATTCGTTTGTAGCACGTGAGGTACTTGATCGAGATTTCAATGGTCGCTGGATCGGTAGAGCTGGTCCGATAAATTGGCCCGCCAGATCACCAGATCTTACTTCGCCAGATTTCTTTTTGTGGGGCTATCTCAAAGACAAAGTTTACAAACAAGAACCAACAACACGTGAGAACATGATTGAGCGAATCAGAAATGCGTGTGCTGAAATTCAACCAAACACACTTCTCAGTTGTGTACAATCATTGGAAATGCGTATTAATAAGTGCATTGAAGTCGCAGGCCATCATTTTGAACACTTATTTTAAGCTAAAATTATTTTATTCACCTGCCATTTACATTAATAAATTGTTTTGATGACGAATTTCGAGTATTTCCAATGAAAACGTGATGTTTTTTATTTCAAACGTATTGCAGAATCGAATGCGTGTGTTCTAAGAAGAAGAAATTGAAAAAATTGAATTTCGTCGATTACAACGCCATCTATCATGAACCGAACAAAATATTTCATTCAAATCATACGTACTTTTAGTCGTAGAATCCGTATCTGCAATAAAAAATATGGCTTCCTATCTTAGTTTAAAAGTTACCCCCGCCCCACCTACAAAGCGGGGGGTGGGGGATTATTTTTTTGCACTAATGTATTTCCCCCGCTGTATGATTAAATTTTGATTATGGATATTTGATCGTCTCAGTTTAAAAGAAACACCCGGTATATGTATGTGAACAACCTCAACCTATTAGTCGAACAGTATATGTACTAATAACTTTTTCCTCATTTGTGTTTTTTCGTTTCTCTTTTTTCACTTTCATTATAGGGGAATTCCCTTTGTTTTTTTCGTTTTTTTCACTAAAATACTACATTTATATTGTAACATAAATACAACAAAGCAAAACCGACAAAAAATCGGTTGAAAACCCCGAAAAAATACACTTGGCTACCCGGGTGTGTCGGGTGTGTACTAGCGTAAAATTTGTCGGGTATATACACAAGGGTTAAACCCAGCGAATGACTAAAAATTGATGTAAATTTGAAAATATATAAAAATTCATAAAAAATTGATATTTCTGTCAATTATGAAAAAAATGAGTTCGTTAACAAAAACTTTCTATTTCTGGATTTGATAGAGAGGCCAGCTTTCTGATCAAAGTGTTTCAACATTTGAAGCAACAACAATATAGTGAGCAAAAAACAAATCAATTAAATATATAAAAATATAAAATTATTCTTTTAACACTAGAACTAAAGACCCGTCAAAATGATGGATTTACATTTATTGAATTCATTTTTTTTATTATTATGTTAGAATTGTTCTGGAAATTTTTGATGAATTTTAATATGACAATAAAGTAAATTACATATATTAAAAATCATCAAAAATTTCCAAAACAATTCTAACATAAATCCGTCATTTTGACGAGTCCGTAGTTCTAGTGTTAAATATCCAAAATTTAACAGTACTTAGTATAGTTGTTCTTGTTAAAATAATCCTAAATTGTTTTAAAACTACTTTGTATATTTGTGTCGCAACGTAGATGTGTTTAATTAGCTTTTGGTCAAATAAATATGATAATAATTTTTATCTTACAGTTAAATTACAAATAAATCATCTTTCAGTCATCTCATCAGGCTATAGCGACTGAACTGCTAAACTTAGCACTCTGATTTATTCCTATATGTATATAGATTTACCATGTACTTGTAGTTTTAGCGAATTTTACATTCTCCCTTAAAAACTTTTAATAATTTCAAGATTAGTGTATTTAACGCATACATACAGGTTCTACATTCAAACATTAAATTATTCTGGTATTTTCCAGATTGTTAAATATTTTACGAAGAGGAGAAATTGTTAAGTGTTTTGCAATTCAGTTTCGATCTGCTTCGATTCAGTTCCAAGCCTTTATTGGATCCATAAAAAAATTGGAATTTTTTTTATATTGAGATTTGAAGCTATTTTAAAGCTATTTTTCCAACTCGACAGAAAACACTAAACAAATTGAAAAAAAATTTTGTTCTTTTAATTTTTTGGAGTAGTGTAGAATTACTTCGGCCTAAAAAGACCAAAATATTGAAATCCTGTCAAAAATTATCAAAAATTAGGTTGATCCAAAATCACTTTTCTCGACGTTTTAAGAGTACGAAAAAGTCTGTCTAGATGTCTGTACCCAAGGTATCTCGAGAACGGCTTATCCGATTTAGAATTTTTTTTGCGCCAATCTGTGGTCAAGGCTCAAGGGAGATAAATGAAAAGCTTGTCCCAAAACCACCTGGTTATGGGTATGGAGTTTGGGGGTGGATTAAAGGTTAAGTTAGGGGTCAATTTGTGAGTTACCTTTTTTCATATATGCTGGTTTGAGGATTGAGTTGGGTTTGCGGGTTGAGTTGGGGTTAAGTGTGGGTTGAGTTGTGGCTAGATTAAGTGAGTCCGAAAGCTCAAGTTAATTTTTTAAAAAATAAAAACAGTATAGAGATCCCTAAAACGTTAAATAATTTTAATTTTATAAAATTGTGGCTCAATAATATTTAAATATGTTAGATTAGAGTTTAGTGAGCAGTTGAGCTATCTAAAGATATAAAAGTGCGGGCTTATATATTACCAAACTTCACACACATATTATTTAAGTCTTAAGAAAGGCCAATATTAATAACTCATACCACCATCTCGTTTTTTTTCGCTGGTGCTACCACCTTTCCTGTGAAGGATTTGGCAGCTTCATGATGAAGTTTGGCAATCATTTCATGAGTGATTAATTCATTGATCCTACATTAAATTAACCAGCTGAGATTTTTTTTATCAACCGCCGGGAATCGAACCCGGGACCTCCGGAGCTTAAAGCAAGCATGCTAACAACTGTGCCACCGTGGCGGCAACACCTCCATATCCTTCTTGAGAGATGATAATCATTTCCAAAGCTACTACCGAGGAATTTCTGAAACTTTAACAATTGCGTTGATTTTTGGATACTGATAGTGTTGATATTGGTGATGGTGACAATGATGGTGATGGTAATAGTGACGGTGATATTGATGGTAATATTTGTGGTGATGATGTGGTGATGTGTTAAGGTGGTATGATGGTGTGATGGAATCACGCAGGATATATTTTTCTTCCAAATGATTGATCTATCTAATTTGTGGTTGTATATTTTACAATTTTTCATGATTACTTTACGTGCTAGCTACAACCTCATAATAATATAATGACCGAAGTTACTACGCTAGTTCAGATTGTCTCCCTAAGAGCCAATGCATCTTTCTAAATTTCATGTTTAGTTCTTCTCTCTTCTTTTTTATGTGTTCCTTCCATCTAAGTTTAGCATCTAAAGTCATGCCAAGATACTTAGCAGTGTTCGCATGCGGTACTACTATAGAGTTTATCATTATTGGTATATGATTAACTTTTAGATTTGTAAAGTTCACTTGGACTGATTTTGCTTCATTTAATTTAATTCGCCATTTCTTTGTCCATTTACATATCAGGTTAGTAGCCTTCTGTAATTTACTAGTGGATTCATTGATGTTTTTGGCTGTTGCAAGTATTGCCGTGTCATCAGCAAAAGTCGCCATAGTTGCTTCTGTAATTGGTATATCTATAGTATATATTTAGGAGACAAAGGATCGGCCCAAGAACACTCCCTTGTGGAACTCCTGCTGTTATTCTTTTCAGCTGGGAGTATTCATTCTCATACTTTACTCGGAAGAGCCTCTCTGATATGTAGGATTTTAGAATTTGAAAAAATTGCTCCGGAAGATCTCGATGAAGTTTGAATTCTATAACCCCTGGTGCCATACTTTGTCAAATTCTTGCGCTACATCAAGGAATATAGTTGAGCATATTTGTTTGCTTTCTAGTGATTTCTCGATTACATCAGTAATTCGATGTACTTGTTCTATAGTAGAATGTTTTTCTCTAAATCCAAACTGATGTGAGGGGATAAGATTCCTTTCTTCGATAATTGGTTTTAGTCTTTTAAGAAGAACCTTTTCAAATAGTTTCGATAATGTTGGTAGCAGAGAAATCGGCCTGTATGAAGCTTTATCGTTCGGAGGTTTGTTCGGCTTAAGTATCATAATTACTTCTGCAACTTTCCATTGTCTTGGTACATATCTCAGTCGAAATGCTGCATTAATTATATGCATTAGTTTCCTCAACGCCGAGCACCAATGTTATAGGTGTAATTTTTATTTTATCCTGTTTATTTATCGGAGTAATATTTTCCTCTTCCGTTTGTTTTGGGTAAGGTTGGAAAGTTTCTTCAAGATGATTTGCAAACAAATCAGCTTTTTGTTTAGCATTTCGAGCCCAATTGTCTTTATCTTTAATTGGAGGAACCTGAAGTTTGGGTCTTTTAAGATTCTTAGTTGTTTTCCATAATGAGTAATCAGTATATTTTTGCCCAGTTAGAGTGCTGAGGTATTTATTAACAGACTGATTTTTAATGTCTTTTATTAGATATTTTAATTTGTTACACAAGTGATTAAATACCCTCTTATTTTCCGGGTTTCGATGTTTTTGCCAATTTTTCCGTGTTTTTCTTTTGATTTTAAGTAGTTCCCTCACTTCCTCCGGATAGCTAGCATTGCGCTTCATTTCCTGACTGTTATTAAGAGTGCTTTCCCACGCAGCACTTTGGATATTATAGATGAGATTATCTAGTTCTTCTTCTAATTGGACTGATCCCTGAATTGGGTTCTGCGGATTAATTCTTTCTGTTAACTGTGTTTGGAAGAGATCCCAATTGGTTTTGAAGCTCGTTAATTTCGGGTTGCTCTCCTTCATAACAATTGTTTGGCTAAGTATCATAATAACTGGTGAATGATCTGATGATAGACTTTCACTGTTCTCTATATGGATATAATTATCTGAAATTCCTCTTGTAATAAAGAAGTCTATTAGATCTAGAGTCTTACTGATATCCGAGGGCCAATAGGTTGGTGTACCGCCTGAGTGAAATTCACATTTTAGTTGTTTGCCTGCTGCGAAAAGTTATTTTCCTTTAGTGGTTGTTAACCGTGATCCCCAATAGGTATTTTTTGTATTAAAGTCACCTCCAGTTAAAAAGACACTTCCTAGTATTTTGAGAAGATTAGTATAATCTCCTTGTTTGAGATTGTATCTTGGGGGGCAATAGATTGCTGAGATACTACAATTGTATTTTGATTATTGTGACTTGCATGGAAAGCTTCTCAACTTTAAGTTCTTCGTTATGCTTTATATGATCTTTTATCAGGATAGCTGATCCACCTCTAGCTTTGTTCTCTGGATGTAATGCATGGTAGCAATTATATCCTTTTATTTTACAGAATGAAGTTTTGGTGAAATGGGTTTCTGATATAAGACATATATCTATATTATGCATGTTTAAATATATATCTAGTTCTTGAATGTGATGCAATAGCCCATTTACATTCCAGCTCCAGGTTACAATTCGTAATGTTTTATTCATTTCTTTATTTTATAATTCGATTTAATATAATTTATATTCTGATACACTCGATCAAAATTTTCCTCTATTCTTTTATTGAAACTAGTTTGTGATTTCATTTCTTCTGCAGACTCGTTTCCTGTGAAGAAAGTCTTTTGTTGAGGTTCTCTAGATTTCTCAGTATGTTCTGTAAAACGAGATCCACTTTGAGCTGTTTCTGCTCCGTTTGCTGAACTACTTGTGCATAAGTAACATTTTTATTTACTCGCTCTCTTTGTGCGTTAGGATTAGGAGTCAACCATTTTGGCTCCGTGTTTTTTTTAATAGATTGTACATTTCTTGATGTAACTGGTTTGCGTGATTTATCTCTCATTTCTACTGCAACTTCATATCCTCTGTAATTGGCCGGATGCTGGCCATTACAGTTGATACACTTCGGTGTTGTATTTTGGGGGACTATGCAATCATTTCCTACGTGTTTTCCTGCACATTTCACACATCTTGCTTCTCGATGGCAGTACTTCTGTGTATGATTATAATCTTGACAGTTTTTGCATTGAGGTATTAGTCGAGAGACCTTTCTCGGTGTTTCTATTTTAACTCTGAGGTTAAGGATAGCCCTAATATTATAGATACTTTCTATTTTTTCTTGGTTGTCGAAGGTTAGCATAAAAAGTGGGAGACCTCTTCTATTGATTTCAACATTTCCCTCCCTGTTAACTCTTCTCTCTTTTCTAAAGATGTTGACTGCATCAACTATTTTCAGGCCTTTGCTTTGCAGGTCTTAATGATTTCATCTTTTGAGCAAGTTGGGTGTAGACCTCTTGCCATTACTTTAATTGATCTATCATTTTTATCCTCGTAGGTGTACCACTGGAGACCATCAGCATTTAATTTGTTAGCTTTTAATTTGTTAGAGATTTATAGTCTTCAGGCTCTGTTGTATTTATTTTCCAGATATTATTATTGAGCGATATTACTTTGTAGTCATTTCGTACTACTTCTTTCAGTAATTACATTGGTAGTTTTAGAGTGAGTTTGAATTGGTTCAACTTCTGGTGATGATTCAGCTTTCCTCTTAATTGGGTTGGATTCTTTTCTTGGTTTCTTATTTGCTCTCCTGGCTCTATGTAGTATCCAATTTGTTTCTCTTTCAAGCTCATCTTCATCAGTGTGATATTCGTCTTGTTCTTTGAGTACTTGAAATTGGTTGTTCATTAATGCTGAGTTTCCTGCGTTGTTATTTCTATTTATTGTTTCCTTTAGCATAATGTTTTCTTTCTTTAGCACGACAACTTCATTGTTTAGCTGCGCGATTAACTTCTCTATTTGCTCAAATTTCTTTATTAAATCCGCGTTGTTTATTGTATCTGTTTGTGCACGATTTCAGAAGTTTGATTGACTAATGAATGCTTCATAGGAGAGGAATTTTCCTTCTCATTGTTAAGTTTACTGAACAGTGTGGTGCTCCCTGACGGTGGAGTTGACGGTGGTGTTCTATGAAGTGCCGTACTTCTTCCACCAAAGGGCCATAAATTTATGTCTTGTTTCGTGCTTCCAGTACACTGAAAAAAAAAATTGTGTGCCAGAAACGATTTTCTGCATAACTCCAACGAAATTTCTGTTAATATTGATCCGACGATTTCTTCGTTATGATAACATCAATTATTTAATAAAACATTTAAAATTTAAATTACGAAATATTTGTTAAATTTAAAACAAATTAATTAAAGTCATATTATTCCATCAACAGAATATTTGTGTCTCTAATAAAATTTTAATATAAATTTAATACTGATGGATAACACTTCGTTGTTAATCTAACAAATATTAATTAAAATTATTCGTTAATAATATTAAATCTTAAATAATATTAAGTTTAGAAATTTAAAGAATTTTCTTTATTGTAGCAAACATTAATCAATCCTTAATAAGTAGAATAATGAAATTGTACTATTAACAACGAACTAATAGTTACCGTCAGAAATGATGCTTAATGAACTTTCGTTAATAATATTAGAGTTGTAATCAATGCCCAAAAAGTAGAAAAACGAAGTAGTAGTATTAATAACGAAACAATAATCACTTTCAGAAATGATGCCCAAATAATATTCGTTAATAATATTAAAATCGTAATCAATCCCCAAAATGTAGAATAACGAAGCAGCGTTATTATTAATGAACTAAATGGTCACTCACAGAAATGGTCCTGAACAAATATTTGTTAATAATATTAAATTCATAATCAATCCCCAAAAGATAGAATAATGAAATAGGTAGTAAACACAAAGCACTGATAATTCAGTATACATGCTGAATTATCAGTGCTTTGTGTTTGCTACCTATTTCATTATTCTATCTTTTGGTGATTTTGATTATGAATTTAATGTTATTTAATTATTTAATATTTTTATATATAAAAAATGGTGTTGAAGGAATAAATTAAAATATTTTGTATAAAATTCATTGTTTTTTTATTATTCAACAAAAAAAACCTATTTAATAAAAATTAAAATTAAATATAATTATGTGTATATGTATGTATATGCTATGTATGTATAATAAATAATAATAAAATTTATTCTCAATTAAAACTAATCAATTCAATAGGGATTAGAAACAAAAAATAATTCAGCTTAACCTTAATTTTAGAACTTTTGCCAAAATATAGTTGAAAATTAAAAAAAGACAGTAACTTAGCCTGCATATATTAATCATTTAATTACGGCACACTTTTTATTTAAAAATAACGAGAGAAAAAGAAGGAGGTTCACTTTTCTTGAAAAATAAACTAACAAACTAAATCTTTTCGAAAATATAATATTATATAAAACTTTAGTATTTTAATTTGTGAATTTATAAATAACTATTTTTGCTTTCACTTAGCAATTTGCTTAAAAATAAAATGACATAGATATAATTCTTGTAAAGTTTCAAATTAATTCTCAATTATTATATCATAGTGTGTGCCAAAAACTTCCTTTTTTCCCTGTGTCTTCATATACCATATAGATATAGGAGGAAAGGAAGTGAGGAAAAGTTCGGAATCTACTAGAAATCTCGCGGAGTTTGGTAAACAAAAAAATACCTAGATTAGAAATTATGTAATTTTCAACAAGGAATACAATGGTGACCTTGGATGTGACCTTGAACCTCACTTTTAAGGTCATTTTGAGAGCAATGTCATTTCTTTAAAAAACTATTATTGGCCTGTTATACTTAATACTATCAAAAAAGCATTAGGAGCGAATTACTTAATTGTCTCCTCTCCTTCAAATATTTGGTCACATGCTTGAACCGTAGGCACAAATATTATGAAAGTTTTTTGTAAATCATCGATTCGAGAACTCCATGAATGACAAAAGGCGATAGAATCTTTTCATCTGCAAGAAAAAAATATAAAAATAGACATTAAAATCGTTTCTATACTTTACTAGTTTTCTTATAAAAACTTACCAATAGAAATATTTTTCTGCTGTTATGCAGCTTTAGCTCCATAATAGGAGAAATATTTTTGATAAATGTGTCAAAATGCAGTAAGAAATTACCACGTTCAGGGTACAGATTTTTAAAACCTATTTCTGATATTATTTTAAGTCCATGCGATTGTGTGTAGGCCATTCATCCAATATTTCCGCTATTCTGATTTTATTATTTTGAAGAACCGATTTTCTTCTCTATTGGAATGAATCTTGTCAGGTTTGAAGAATAAGGCTAATGTTTATATCGTCTCTATTGTATTTTAATTGTTTTTGGATATTTTGGCCATCAGGTTCACCAGATGATTCCAATTCTGCAGCTAAGTTAGAAGTTATAGATAAATAAATCTTTCTTAAAAGGTTTCCAAACCGATTTCTCTTATTTTAATGAAACTTAAAAAAATCAAAAAATGTTTACTAAATTTAATACATCAGTTTATGAAAGCAAATATTTAAATGCGTCATTTCTGAGTCAATTACGTCTTTTGTGCTGACTGCGGTACGGTAATTTTAATTAGCTCTTTAAGCGGCGTGTATAATATTGGGAACAAATACCGTAGCATTTCTCTTTGAACTCTATGCTCATCAAACCACTTTAAATGGTATAACCCCCTCCCCCCCTTTCTGCCCTACACTAGAGTTAACAAATAATAACTTTGAGCAAAAGTACTGCAAACGCTGCATTAGGCAGAATTTTATTGGTTTTCGATTAATTTTCATTTCAATAGCAATATTAGAATACATCTTTCAAAAATTTTGAAAAACAACGTTTTTTTAACCCTTTCCACTCCTGATAAGTTGTGCTCGACATGACATTTCTTACACCAACTCTAATATTTCGCTATGTATAAGTTCCATACTATCAGGAATTTTTAAAGTTTTTTTTATCAGGAATTTACGAGCTATTTTGTAAATTAAAGAATTGTTGGGTAGGTAAAAAAATAGTTAAGGAGTGGAGATGGTTAATTGTTTCATTAACCTTATAATAGTACTACTGAAAATTCATATATCCTATTCTCAAAAGCAATTTTTTGGCCAGTCTTGCTTGGCAACTTGGTACCCCCAAGATTTCATTTCTGGCAACAGTAGTCACAAAAAATCGTCTTGATATTAATTTATTATGGCTTATATAGACATTTTCGTTGGTTTTGTATCTGCGCATTAACTCACACATTCGGGCTTGTCTAAAATATTTGTGTTGGTTTTGATGGAAATCAGTAGAAGTTGCCAGGCTACTTAAATTGAAAAGTAATAAGCCCGATTCTGCCTTCCAAAATTTTATGTTACGGTATGTTATTTTTGTTTTTTCAATACAAATTCATATAGGAAGCGGGGAAATAAAATAACATAACATGAATTTTATCGTTCCAGAATCGGGCCCATTAATATATATTTTAATTATAATTTTTATTTACCGTCTGATTTTTTGTTGTTTTTGTACCTTACTGAATTTGGTAAAAAATTATTGCTTCTGAACTTTGCGAATTGTTGTATTTATCGTACAACTGACCTTTTGGTTTCTGATTCCTTCTGCTTTGAAAATAAAGGGCCTGCAATATAATAAAAAAAATGATTTAGAATCTAAACATCCCACTTTTTGTAAAAGTTCTTATTTCACCTTTTGTTGGAAGGATTCCATAATTTTTTGGAAATTATCTCGCAGTGATAAACATACATTTAAAACCATTTTGAATAAAATAGTTTATGATTAAATTTATTAGAATTCCCTTTATGGGCTCACGCTGAGTTAGTGTTTTTGGCCCATTATTACCATATTTCCAATGACGTTGAGTGATGTCGTTTTCTAAACAGCAAACAAAAAACAAACTATTTTAGTATACATAGGCTATTGCTATATATTGAAGCTACAATTAATAGGAGCATAAAACAAATGATGATCATAATTTGACAATTTTTAGTTCTATAATTAATTATTCTATTTTCGACCATTTTAAGGATTATACATTGAAGGAAAAAGTAGGACAAATTATTTTGCAAAAACCATTGTAAAATGGCGTAAATGTTCATTCCTTAGCAATAAATTCCATTTAATTATCGAACAAGGCCATTTTATGGATGTTAACGTCAACACAGAAAATCCAATTTATGATCATAATTCGCCTTTTAGTCGAATATAGTCGATAGTCAAACTATGAACATAAATTGAATTTTCTGTCTTGACGTTAAAATCCATAAAATGACCTAGTTCGATAATTAAATGTAATTTATTGGTAATGAATGAACATTTACGCCGTTTTACAATGGTTTTTGCAAAATAATTTGTCCTACTTTTTACTTCAGTGTAAAATCCTTAATATCCTTGACAGCGTGCGATTTATTAAATTCGATTTAGTTAAACTCGTTTTAAATTACGGTAAATACACTTAAACTGTTATTGTTTTCATAATGTTTGTCAAACTTATACAGTCCCATTACATCGTTTTAGTGGAATGGGTACGAAGGGCCGAATTTCAAAGGGCCGAATGGGTCGAAGGGCCGAATTTTTTTGTTTATTGTTTTTTGGTTTTTGAAATTTAGGGCCGATTATTTTTTTTTTCAGACTGTTTTATATTCGTTAGAGTGAAGGAAAATTCTATTTAGACGAATAAAATAATTTCATTGTGATTTAGTGATGTAAATTAGTGAATATTAAAAATTCGGCCCTTCGACCCATTCGGCCCTTCGACCCATTTCGGCCCTTCGACATTCGGCCCTTTGATGTCATTCCGTTTTCGTCAATAAACTCAAAATAAAGCATATACAGTCGAACTTGGTTATAACGAACCTCAAGGGACTACAAATTTTGTTCGTTATAAAGAAGAAACGTTATATCAAGAGATCAATTTACCTACATTTGAATATAAGCTTGGCTTAAAAAATCGTAATAATAACGATAGTCTTGTTATAAGTAACGTATGTAATCCCAAACTTCGAGAAATACATACAAAGGTAGGTAAATTGATCTCTTGATACAACGTTTCTTCTTTATAACGAACAAAATTTTTAGTGTCTTAAGGTTCGTTATAGCCAAGTTCGACGCATTTCTCGAAGTTTGGGATTTTATATAAGTTCCTTATAACAAGGCTTTCGTTATATCCCGATTTTTTATATCCAAGTTTGACTGTATACCGTAAATCTCACTACGGCTAATCTCGAAAATTCACTAAATCGGATTTATTAAACCATAGTCTGTCTAGGGGTTTAAAATAGTCGAAAATAGAATAATTAATTATAGTACTGAAAATTGCCAAATTATGATCATAATTTGTTTTATGGTGCAATTAATTAAAGCGTCAAGACATAGCAGTTTTGTTTTAAGGTAAATAAAGTAAAGATACAATATTTGCGCATGTTAATTCGTACGTCACGAGTAGCCGAGAATTATTTATAAGGAATTTCAGGATTGTTCTTATTTGGATAGTAAAAGTATTTTGTTTTATTATTTTCCAATTTGAATTTGTATAACGGATATGTACAATACATATATCTCGAAGGAATTTTTTCTTAAATATTTCGAACATAAAGGGAAAAGTGTTAAAAAGTTCAAAAGATCTAACATTATCATATTAATATTAAATAAGGTTTATTGCAAAAAATACTTTTATTCTTAATTTATTTAAAAATTTAATTTAAAAATCGCTAAATTCATATAAATATGCTTTTTGGCTACACGTGACGTAATGCGTTACTATCCATTTACCTTGGCTGAATTTAGTTGATTTTATATAATAAAATTACCAGGAAATGAAGATTCACAGTGGACATCAAACGTTTCACTGTCGTTAAAAGAGCAGGTAGAATATAATCCTTTACCTGCTTTTGAAAATTGGATCACATCTTTGGTGGTAAAATTATTTTTTTGAATTAAATGTATTGAAAATTTAACCGCAGATGCTAAAATATTGTTAATTATTTCACTACTAGATGCACCTATTTGCAATAGAATCTTCTTTATCATCGAATTTATAATTTTAATCTTTTTCTACCACTGGTAAAAGTACAATTCCCTAACATGAAAATTATTAAAATGCTTTCTAAAATTTGAAAGAATTTGGAACGATATATGTATGTATATAACACAAATTATCCGCACATTTATAAGTTGAGTTATGTGTATTTAAAACCATGGAAATATTTATAATGTACAGCTTTGAAATCTTCAACACTAAGCTATACAGATCATTTCTCACTTTAATGCAAAATAAATAAATCAATAATAATAAAATATTGTTAAAAACACATTAAAAATATAGGATGCTTAAAGTGTAGCTGGTAATTTCGTTTATCCTGTAAAATTAATTTGCACAGATAGTTTTCTAAATTATCGTTTTAGAATGTTACTTACTTTGATTCGATGACATGTATAATGCATATAACAACATAAATAATGTTGCATATATTGAATATGACGAAATTGCATAAAACAAAATGTGTGTTGCAAATTTCGAAATATTTTTGATTTATATTCTTCCAAATATATTATAAACACTGAAACTTTTATTATCACTTTTATTTTCTTTAATTTTATTTTAAAATTTAATTTTCAACTAATTTTTAACTTAAACATCCACTTTGATCTAAAAACGATTCAAGAATAATTTTCTGTAGATTTATTTATTACCGTTATCCCAAGCCGCAGAATTTAATGAACAGGAGTACATTTAAAGAAAAATTCTTTACTACAACGGAAACTGCTTAAATATTACGTTACATAATTAAACTCGTCTATAGATAAATAAAGAATTTTCCTTAAATGGATTAAAAGTTATTGAATTTTCAGAGAGAAAGAGAAGAATAATTTTCTGTAGATTTATTTATTACCGTTATCCCAAGCCGCAAAATTTAACGAAAAGGAGGAGTACATTTACAGAAAAATTCTTTAATATAACCGAAACTGCTTAAATATTACGTAACATAGTTAAAATCGTTTATAGATAAATAAAGAATTTTTCTTAAATCGATTAAAAGTTGTTAAATTCAAACTACATTGTTATTGTAACATTTAAATAATTCATTTAATAAAAAATTCGTAGTTACCTATGAATGATTTTAATTATGTTTCATAACAGTAAAGAGATTTATGTTATACTAATGAATTTTCCATTCATTATTTATTTTAATGTATTGGAATAAACTCAAATTGAATTAAGATGGGTAAAAGTGGCTAAGATTCCTATAATAATGCTATTGATATGTTATACTGAAATGAAAACCGTTATTATATAAACTCCAATTTCAATTTGTATTCCAATTAAGTTTAATTTCAGCTTTAGCTAATGGCTGCAAATAGTAAAAAATAAAAGTGGAATTCACTGGTATACTGTAGAGTAGTTATACTGTATAGAGATTACGATCTTGCTTATCTTAAAGGTTTACTTTAAATTTTCAGCTCCCTATATTTGTAATGATGTGGAACAATATGACGATTAGAAGCTTGTATCGATGGACATTAGAAACAGACACGGACAATGTATCAAATACGCCTGTGCACATGTTTCAAATACGCCACCCGTGCACTGAGGTAAAAGGTTACCTCAAAATAATACAAATCAGTTTAATACAAAACACAATCAAAAATGTAGTTTTTATTTTACTAACATATTTTATAAATGCCCGTAAAAAAAACATTTTTGCAACAATTTAAATATAATTGTGGTCACAAATCATAAAGGTGCAAGCCTAAAATTCCCGTTTTTCAGAAAAACATTTCTAAAACTAAGAGACAGTCAAATTCGTATATCAGTTTTCGAATTCTATTTTTTTAAGCACTTATTACGGTTATTTGTAGTTGCTCGAAAATTACAAAAATTGATATTACCTATATAAAATCGAATACGGAGATTTCCAAGTTAAAATATGAATGATATTGGCATTTCATTGTTTCCAGTTTTACATTTAGGAATACATATAGCAACATTAAACATGATTACCCATCTTCAATTTATTTTCCGTTTATTCAAGTTGAATAAAGCAAATTATTATAATTTATTAGTGCTACCCTGAAATAATACATTTAACAAACAGTTTCTTATTTATCGATAAATGATTTTGATTACATTTCATAATTGTTAAGAAATTTCGTATTATTTAATTAAAAAATAAAATATCAAAATTTAATGAAAAAATCTTTAATGTAACGAACATTTAATTTGTTTCTTTATAAAATTTATTTGTTCTTGGGTTAAGTAAAGTAAAAAATAATTATATTTACGAAATATTTTTAAACTAATTACAAATTTACCTGCCTTTTAATTCTACACCTAATATTGTTAATATTATTCAAATTCTTCATACATAAAAAACTGGAATAAAGAAGGTTTCGTTAAATGAACAATCTAGTTTTCAATGCAAAGCTTATTTTGTTATTTATCAAATTAATAAATAACGATTTGATATATGTAGTATTGAAGAATATTAGTTATTTATATATTTTTTATTTAATGTTATTAATGATGTTTACGTTATATTAAAATAATTCTGTAACATTAACGATTTTTTTCTGTTAAAAATTAACGAAAATCTCTTCGTTAATGCTACGGTATTTTTTTTCTCAGTGTAGTACTAGGAAAAGGGTCAGCCTGGTTGCCTACCGACAATTTCCTTTGCAATGTCGTGTTGCTCCATCCAGAATCCGCGGAGCAGCCCGGTAAACCGGGGCGGGATTTAGAATCTAAGTTCTGACCCACCTGGAGTAAATTATTGTTTACATTACACCCGACATTTCATCTTTTTGTTGACTATCTGCTATACTGTTTCTCTACTACGTAGGGATTGGATACCACAACCGTTCGATCTACAGCACATTGCCCAGGATGCGCCACGAGGAGGCTGTCAACAAGCACCCCTACCATTGACACATTGCAATGGTTTTAGATATCAGTTTTAATGCATTTTGTTTTGTTTTGATTTTTTTTGTTTGGTTTAATATAGAAATATAACTCACGCTGCTGCCCCTATAGCTGAGTTATTTTATAATTTCTTTATTTGAAATCAGCATACATGGTATCTGCTTTTATTATATAAGATATCAAAAGTCGATAAACTATTTATCACCATAACAATTTCAGTCTTTTAAAATTGAAAAAACTAAAAAATATATTTCTGATAAAAATACTGTTATGTTGTGTGAAGAGAAAACCAGTTCAGTTTCAATTTCTTCAACCAAATTATAATTTATTTAATGACCTAATCTGCTTAAAACAGTAATTATGGTTTTACTGCCAGATATCGTTTTCAATGTCATTCTTTGTAATATATTTAATTAATAAGATAACGATAATAATATTAAATTATCATTAATACCAAATTGTTTTTAGACAGTTTTATATTATCACCATTGGTTGTACAATATATAATGCTGCTATTTACTTGTACAGTCTTAATTTACGGATTTAAAAAAAAAATAAAAAAAATAATTTTCTAATTTATTGTGCAGTTCATTGGTAATTAGTTGTTATTAAGATTACATTTATTATCGATTATATGATTATGTAAATTAACGTGGACGAAAAATGTATTAAGTTCAAAAATTGTAGAGGTATTTAAAAGTGAAAATTCAGATCTACGAGTATAAACGGCTATGTACAGTCGAAGTGAAGATTAAATAAAACTCGAAAATTAAAGTATTAATTGATTTAGCCTAGTATGAAAAATCTAAGTTTGTTAAGATAAGGTCAGTCTTTTGCAAAATTATTATTGTTCGATTTACTTTGATTTTTATTAGTATTTTCAGGACGTAGTTATCAAAAGGATTCTATCGTTTTCCCAACTTACATTTTTTGCGACCTTTTTCCACTTTAAATTCGTGTCCGAATTCAATAATAAATAATTTGTTTGTAATAAATAGCCGTTAGTTCAATAATATCCGCTTCCATGTTTCAAATAACGATACGATGAAAATGAGATTCTAATATGAGTTCCGGATGTGGTTTTGGCAAATGTCCAATTTGAATGGAACCAAACCATTTTTCAACCGATTTGGATAAGACTCGGTTTGTATGATGAAAATGAAATGTCAAAATGGGTTTCGGGTGTGGCTCTAAAAAATTTCCAGTTTGAATGGAATTACGCCATTTCCTATCCGAATGAGATGAAACACATGTGTTTGATTCTAACATGAGGTCCTGATGTTGTTTTGAAAAATTACTAATTTGAATGGGACTCTGCATTTCTCAACTGATTGGGATGAAACTTGCATTTTTACAATGGCTTATTTTGTTTTGTTTCTATGATTAAAATTTGTTATAAAAACTGAAACTAACTCAGTTCTTCACAGATTGGCATAAAACCAGAGCCTTCTAGAGTATAGAGCCATAATCATTATGACGTATTTTTTTTAAGCTTTTTTAGTGGTATAACTTTTCACTGATTTCCATAGGAATCCATAGTAAAAATGGTGTTTTTTAGCTTCAAGTTTTACAATGAAAAAAGCAAAAATGTTACAAAACGTTTATACGAAAGTGGTCTACATATCTTTAGCCGCAATATACAAGAAGGGTATATTGGTATTAAATAAATATAAATTGTAGAAATATTAAAATTAAATTATTTGTAAAATATATTTTTCGAACTTTCATTTTGCAAAATACATCAAAGTTGGCTCTGACAAATTAAAAAAATACTTGCTAAATTTATCTTTAGTTTAACTAGTGTACGTTAGATGTCTCAGATTTATACAGAAAAATATGAAAAAAATTGTTTAATCACAAAATTATCACACGTTCTTAATATTTTGTGAATTCGTTTTGCTTTTCCTACAATTTTTGAAATTGAAATTTCCTCAGGTGGCAATTTTTGGTACGATTTTACTAAATTTTTTCTGCCATCACTGCCATCTATGTAATGTATGTTGGCTTAATGCACAAGATTTGTAGTAAGCTTTTCTTTTTAATTTGACCAGAATGCTGTTGTTATGAACTTTTTTTATATTTTGGTTTAAATAAATCAATTATTACAAGAAAATGAAAACGATTTACTTAAACGAGATTTATATATGTTGAAATTCAAATATTTATGAAAATCTTTCAGAAATCATAATTAAGAATTTGCAACGTTTTCATTTACAAATTTGTCTTAGGAAAAAAGTGATTTCCCATGTGTTTTATGTGTTTTACTATGGAAAGTTTGGATTTTTCCTCGTTTCTAATTCCCTTAAAAAAGCTTCGTTTTTTAGATTATGGCTTGTATAATCAAGGTTGCTTTGATAAAACTCGTTCTAGAAATTAACTTACCAATTTAAAAAGGCTTGTAACCCATTTCTTTAAATATGGTTCGATTCTATTGTTGTGTGATCACTTAAATTATTATTTAATTTATTTATTTAGTTTATTATTTATTTATTAAATTAATACTGATACTTCGAACGTCGACGGCGACAAATTCGAAAGTTTGCCCTTGAGCTTTGTGCACTGTCATGGCAAACGCTGGCCGAATAGGAAATTGATGTTTTTGCATTCATTGTACATCCAAGTTGGCATTTGCTGGAGTCTAGTGTGATTCTTGGTATATGTACTTGTCGGCCAGATTGTTCACCAGTGCTGATATTTGCTTTAATGATATTATTGCATAGGTCGGTTACAATTAATCGCGTTCCATTGCATAGACCTTTTGGTGGAAAATCGACAATTTTGATGGAGTTAAGAAAGTTAGACGTGAATTCGAGCGTCCCTTCTGGCTGATCTTTGACTGAATCAAAGCTTTTATACAATTTGGAATCTCCAGTCAGTTGGTCGATAAGTTCGGCATTGATCTTACCTACGTCTTTATTCAGTGGCGCTAGTATAGTTCGATTCTTCATTTCTTCATAGTTGTGATTGGTGAGACAATTTCCGTAAACTCCGTTAATTAGTTCTTCGTTCTACATCAACACGCATATTATTCACCAGGGAAAATGAAGTATCTCCAGAGATTACTTCGTTTAGTTGATAGGTCAAGCAGCTCACTTTGTTTGGCTTGTGACGGGTAAGCATTGACGAAAAGCATAGCCCAGGACCATAATCTTTCCTCCAAATGGCAAATTTGAATTTCCAATTTTGCGCAATAGTCGATCTATGTTGGCCAGTCCATATTTTGGTAGCATAGGCGCTTCATCCATTAAAAAAACGTGAACATTGGCAAGTTCGGCTGCTTTAACTGATGTCGGTTTTATGTTTGAGATCGATTCGGATGTCAATGGTACTTTGAGTCCAAAGGTCTTACGTGCAGTTCGTCCATTCGGTAGCAAAATCGACATAATTCCTGTGAAGGCCGTACACTTAACGATACAATTTTGACTCTGCAGGATGTAGTAGAGTGTCTTGAAGATAAAAGTCTTGCCTGTGCCACCAGGTCCAGAAATAAAGAAACACTTTGGGCTAAGGTTCGTATTTTTTACTGCGTCTAAGAGTTTATCAACAATTTCGACTTGTTTTAGTTTAAGCATCTCGTACATGCGTCTGCCAAGAGTAGTTGATACTTTTTACACTTTCTGCCGTAGGCACTTGGCGAAACACACTTAGTACACAAATTTTTTAATTTTTTTAAAAAACACTTGTTAAACATTTCGCAAAATTACAAAAGGTTTAAAAATCACTCGATCGATTTCGGCTTGTTAGGCCATCATCGCAGGAGTAAAAAAAAAAAAAATTTAAAATTTAAAAATGTGTGTAAGAGTACCGAATCGTTCCACCCAGAAACGGAAATTTCTGCCTTCTGTTGCTTCTGTGTTTATAGCTTGTATGCGAAGATCTGATACGCGCATTCAATTCCTTCTTCGTCAGACTGGCCAGTTCGTCTGGCTTCTTGGATAAAATCTTCACACAAGTCTCGTTTAAACATCTCCCATAGGCGTTTTGGGTTTTCGGGAGAACCAAGGATCAGGATCTGTACTCCCTTCTATCCACTGTTTATCTTAATTTTTAAAAAACTATGAAACAACAAAATTTTCCAACACAATACGAATATTTATGATGGCAAAATCTAAAAAAAAACAGCAACTATAATTGAAAAGCAGTATGAGCACAAATATAAAGTATAATAGAGCAATGTTGCTCATAATATTTTTATAACAATAAAATGCAACATGAAGTAGCAACTTAGAAAATGGTGAATAAAATATTTATCTTCATTACCGTTTGTTTATTTGATTACTAGCTGTACGGAGGCGCTTCACGTCCGTCAGGCATAGCACACCAAAGCAAAATAGGTCGTACAAAAAAATTAGATCCTGGATTTTCGTTCAGCTCATCGTCATTCACACCAATAAAAAATTGCTCGCTTAAATATTCATAATTCAAACTATATTTACTGAATCATAGTTAACAAAATTTTTATGAAATTCATCCCAAAATATTATTTTCCCTTAAAATTAAAAATATATGTAATACTAATAAACTAATAACACAAGCAATTAAAGATAATTTTAAAAAAAATAATTAAATAAAACTACCACCGATTAACATCTATTGACCGAGGAAAAAAAAAATATGTCAAACGACAAATTAACTTAAATATTAATGTATGTAATTTGTGTAGTACATATAACCTAAGTACAAAATTTCAATTTATACGTAAGACAACTATTAACATGACTTATCCTAAGACACAAAGAAAAATTTAAATCAAATAAATCTGATTAAAGAAATTTGCAAATAATTCAAATTAACATAACTGTATATAAATGTGGAACAAAAGGTAAAGATAAAAAAAAATTACTACAAAATTTGACAATGGGCCAGGTGTTAACTATCCCGAGTATTGACACTTTGATCCAGTAGACGACAATGTGAATTTAGAACCAAAAAAGAAAATAAATAAATATAATTTTTTTACTCACTCGTCAGAATGTCCTACGAAGAGCGCTCCTGGTATCGGAAATCTGGCGGATGCTTCTGAAACAAAAATTATTTTTCTTGCTTTGGTTAAAAAAAAAAACAAATCTAAACACTAAGGCGGAGTACTTGGACCAACTGTATCCCCAACGTACGAATTATTTTTATTAAATTTTTTTTTTCTTTAGTTTTTTATTTGAACTCGCGGATTTAATACACTGCACAAACCAGAACCCTTAACACCTGGCAATTCTTTTTAAAATTAAAATAATGAACAAGAAACTTATAATTAACCAATTTGTTTGGATCGTTATATAGCCAAACGGTAATTAAAAGTTAACACTTTTTTTTTTCTAACACCCAATTCTAAACACAGTTTATTTTTTTTTTCCGCTACTGGCGAGTAGTCCCGTTGAAGTCGTTGGTATCCTTGAATCCACCTTTTTTTATATACTGCCCTATGGCAATGAAATTACAATTGAAATATGTACGTGGTACCCTCGTAAATAACCGCTGTATACTATATATTACAAGAAAAGAAGAAAATAGAACAAGGTAAATTCCCCAAGGTGTCAAAAAAAAATTTGTGTGTTTTTATTCGTGATATGAATCTAGGTTTCCCTTTTTTTTTTTTTCGTATAATACGTGTACCTGTATCAGGCCGGACGACTTCTTTTTTTTTTTTTGTTTTGTTGGTTTTCAACCAGCAACAAGTTAACTTTTCGCACGATCACTTGACTCAGAGGCCAGTCGGACGTATACACTTGCTTCAGCCTGCACCTAGAGTTTCTGCTCGAGGAATCTCATCTCGAGAATGTCGAGAAAGATTTTTGAATTTTAATACTCGTAATCTCGAGAAAAATCAATTGAACGATTTCGGGATTCTCATTTCTCGAGAAATTTAATCGAGATTCTCGAGAAATAATAATTCTACATTTAGCGGCACCTATTGTCAAAATTACACTAATTATTAATTTGAATTTCATTTTTCAAAAGTTTTGTCTACTATAGTGTTTGAATTTACATGTCACTGAAAACATTAAACTGATTTTATTTGAAATATTAGCCGTCTGCCAATTGACGAATGGAACGGTGTGCCCAAGCGGACAATAGTGAAGTATGTATGTGATAGGCTGTAACAAAAATTTGTTATATGGAGTTATATGGAAATATCGTCTATTTAAATTACATTTTTATTTATGAAAATTGTAATGATTGGAAACTTAAATTAATCCACTATGTAGTTTAAATTGTGATTTTAGTATATCTAATTCATTTGGGATATTTTTTTCATTTTAAATATTAGAAAGTTGTACTTAAAAATTGCAGAAATTTTATGATAAACTCACCATAAATATATATTTCGGCCACTAAACATTTTTGAAGCTTTATTAGACCACAGTTGCTATGCTTTGACTTATTAATACAATCTAAAATTTAATATTTTTAAAACATTTATATTTTGGGTAACACTAGCTTATTTTGAAATTTCTGCAATTTTTAAGTACAAGTTTCTCATATTTAGAATAATAAGAATGTCATAAATAAATCAGATACACAAAAACCACACTTTAAACTACATATGGGATTAATTCAATTTTCCAATCATTACAATTTTCATAAATAAAAATGTAATTTAAATAGACAATATTTCCATATAACTTCATATAGCAAATTTTTGTTACAGCCTATCACATATTTTACTTTTGTCCGCTTAAGGCGCTTTTTAAACTTTTCCATTCGTCAATGGGCAAAATTTGCTACTTGAAAGTACTTGCGAGTGGATACCCAATTGAACGAGAAATTGAGTGACACAAGTAGAACACAGCCTTCTCTTTAGTTGTTCTTTTTGTCTTTTGTTAAGTTATTTATTATAGTAATGGCGATATTTAAAATTAGATTGAAAATATGACAAAAAAATTGACATGTAATGAAAGGAAACCATTGATATTTACCGCATTGATATTTAAATCCATTTTTCTTGTAAATGTAATATCAACAACAAAATAATTTTGTATTGATTTTGACATTTTACATCACCAAAAAATAAAAAACTCGAACGTAATAAGAAACTCTCGAAAAATATCGACAAAGGTCTAAAAGCAATCTATTGGAATTTTCACAACTAAAATCCATCTAGCGCAAATTTTATGCGTAACTACTTCTGTTTTCTACACCATCGTATGAGCATGGGTAGTTGTAAGTAAGTTCCCCAATGGAAGACGTTTATTGTATGTAAATCTAACCTACGAATTTTCAATTTTCAATCAGTTGTCATTGTCAAATGTTTACGCAAAATTGTTTTTCTAATAAAATCATAAAATAAATAAAGTACAAATCTTATTTTCTTGTTCAGTATATTTAATTTTTTTATAAATAAAATAGTGTTTGATATATGTAGTACATTTGTTACCTTTTTTAAATAAATTTAACACTTTGCTAAAAAAAAAAGAGACACATAAATTTAACCCCCAAATTATTTTAATATGACCGAATATAACAGCAAAGATGTTTGATGTTGTTTATTTTATTCTTTAAACTTGAAATTGTAGCCTCACTATCTAAGTTTTTATATATGGTTAACAATATCTCCCATGCTTTTTGCTTTTTATCTTTATTTTTGTACACAGAACTTTTAACTTTCCATAATTCTGGACATTGTTCGAATTCTTCGAAAAAGTCTCTCCACAACTGATTATTAACTACAGCCATTGCAATTAAAGAAACTTATTCTTTTTTAATAAAATATTTAGCTCGTTTTATGTGGTTTAGTTATAATCTTCGTCAATAACGGTATTAAAATTCCCAATAAACATAAAATGTCATTTAAGTTGTACAACTTGTCCACACACATTGCAACTTGGTCGTACAACCACTGACTCCGCCTATAAAAATCGAAATTTTTGGATTTTCTTACAACCTATGTAGCTTCGAACCTTCAAAATGGTTGTACAACTGCCCTACAAACGATACAACTTGACTACATAGTCTGCAGACCAGTTGTACAACCAAGTTGCACCGTGTATGGGCAGCATAAGGAAATTTATTTAATTTTCATTGTTATATTGTTTCAAACATAGCATGCTTTGAAGTTTATGACAGAAAACAATTTTTTTACCGAAAAATTCTCATGGCTTACTACAACTCATAATATAAAAGTTTTTAAATAATTTGTTGTAGTGTTTAATCATAAACGCCGACCACGTATTTTATTGTGTAATTAGTAATTAATTACTATAATAACTATAAAACGGAATGTTTAATTTGAAGTAAAATAATTGGTCATTACATGAATACTAAAAAAAAAATAAAATTAGATGAACCGAAGACCTTTGCCGTTCTAGTCCAATGCGATACCACTACGCCACAAACAATATAATAACTGAATTTAACCCTTAAATGACACATGGGGTCCAGTTAGGCTTGCCACCATTTAAAAAGTTCAGTGGAAGACATCCAACAAAAATTATTTTGTTTAATTTTAAATTCATTGTATGTTACAAATTATTAGTTTAACGAAATTTTTACTATAAGGAGATTTTCATTCGGTAAAATGCAAATCTTGATACTGAAAAGTACTATGCCCAACGAAATGATTTATAAGGAAGTAAACTAAGAAAAGGGAACAGATTTAGCAAAGCATACCATTATTCGCGCATGCGCAACTTTTGCAAGCGCCATTTTTCAAAATGTGGAATTAAGGTAAACTATATTTTGGATTAAATCTTGACTAAAAAAACCATGCAAAAGCATTTGACAGCTAATACCTTATTTAGTTTGAGTCTTGGGTTTAAAACACTTGTTTTGGTATGTGTATTTACTAAAATAAATTTTGAAAACTTAGTATGCTTGTTGTTTTTAGATAGACAAAAACCATGATAAAACCAATTGAATAGGTATGATTGACAGCTGTTTCAAATTCGTCTTTTCTTGCGCATGTTGTCATTCGGTGCGATAAAATCACCAGGCTTCGTTGTTTTCACAAAATTTTCATAAAAACTATCACCGCAAAACAATTCAATTTGTTTTTGTTTGGTATGAACTAGTGTTTATAAAAAAAAAAACGTATAGCAAAAATCACCGAATGACGAAATTTTTTAGTGAAAGAGATAGCAATACATGCGCTTGATCATACCTATTAAATTGGTTTATCATGGACAAAAACCATCTGTTTTCATAAAAATGAACTAACTTTTGACATTTGCGTAGAAATTTGATTTATAGCAAATGCCAATTTTAATAATTATTGTTAATGTTTATTTATAATTGTTGCCGGATGAATTTAAGCAAATGATGAGGCCCATCGTCACGGCCTATTTGTGTTATTGTATGTTGTACTACTTGTGGTATTGTAATGTTGTGTTATTGGATGTTGATTGTTGCTAGTAAAAATGTCCAAAACGGTTTAAATGAATTTGATGGTTCTAACTCGTGTTTTTTCTATGATGGGCCACGCGGAGAGCACGTTCTATTAATTCTGCTAAATAATATGTAAAATCACATGTGACAACGAGTCTAGGCTATATTATCCCACGCAATTCATCACGGATTAATTCATCCCGCACAATTTTTATCCCCGTTATCAATTCAACCCGCACAATTCATCCCCTGAAATTCAAATCTAACGCCTCTCGGAGGGCTAAGCGGGGGTCCCTACGCTCCCCTCCCGCTTAGCCCTCCGAGAGGCGTTAGATTTGAATTTCGGGGGACGAAAAAACTATTATTATTATTAGATTTTTTAAAAACAAACAATATTGAGGATTTAAAGTCGCTCTAAATTCTGGAAAAAGGAGATTTTAATTTTAAAACGAATATAAACAAAAATTATAAATTCTGGAAAATGGGGACTGGAAGTCCCTATAAAATCTGGAAAATGAGTCGCTATGCTCCCCCCCCCCCCTTAGCCCTCCGAGGGGCTTTAGGTTTGAATTTCGGGAGAAGTGGGAGCTGGGATCAGTAAACATGTCGCACAAGGTGCTGCACGTAGGAGCGGATTATATAGAATCTATTATTAACACATATTAGTGATAGGTGGCCAACCTCTATTTAACTTAGAATTGTAGAGGCTAACGGCTTCGGTAGCCCTCTTCTATAAAATTATTTTGTAAAAGGGGGAATTTACTGCTCTTTCTAGTAAAAAATTGAGAAAACTTCTTTAACAATTTCATTAATTTCATCTGAAAATCATTAAAGAATCCCGTTTCCATTGTTCCTATCGAATTTCATCATAATCGTATTCAAAATTACAAAATTCCGTTAATTTCATCTGAAAATCATTTTCCATCGTACCAAAATATACGAAAAATAATGCATTACATATTTATAAAAGTAATGCATTACCTGCAGTTTACAAAAAAAAAAACACAATCATTTTTAGAAAAGTGGCATTTTTATTTAGTTCATATTATTGTTAAATTTTAAAATATTACATATTTTAGTTTTAGAAATTAGCACTTTATTAAATATGGAGCTATTTTCTAGTTGAAAATATTTCTACCATTGTAAAAATTGGCGCTGTGTGACATGGTATGCCCTGCTAAAGCTGAGCGAAGAAAAGTTTGCATTTTCATAAATTTATTGCAAATAAATTATAATACATATAGCGAATTAATGTTTCCGGCAGGGCTGTAGAGTCGGTAAAATAATTCATCGACTTTATGTATTAAAAATTGACTATCCGACTCCGACTCCAACTTCTACATGCAATCTAATTGTTATAAAATTCATGATACTGCTCGTAATTAAATTCTTTCTTTAAAACATAATTTAAACATAACAAAAATTTGGGTTGATTTTGACCACTTGCTCCAAGCCATCAAAAAATTTAATCCATAATTTTTGTAATTCGAAGTCGTTTCGATTCCCTATGGTTATCTTGAAATTTTTCGGATTCATGTTTTCTTCTAGTTGTTCAACAGGATTTTCTTGGTGGCTAAAAGATGAAGATTACGGCTTGCCTCTATACTGTTATTCATCATTTAATAATACTCTAACCTTGGAGACGACATAATTTCTAGCCCGTTTCTCGTTATCAAGCAGAAACATTTTTCTATGTGCTAATGATGATTTTATTTCTGTTGCAAAGATATTTGAGTTTTTTTCCTATAAGTGAAACATTACGCATCGCCATCTATATATATAAAAATGAATTCCTGTTTGTTTGTTCCGAATGGGCGCCTCAGCCGCTCAACCGATCGCCATGAAATTTTTACCATGTACAAGTTGCATATCCAGAACCAACCTTACGATATTTTGGAAGGGGCTGGACCCCGGGGTCTAGGGGCTGCGGTACAAATTTTTTCGAAAATTTTAATTTTCTTTAAATTTTTTCACGAAAATGAGTTTATGGGGCTGGTTATATGAAATTACTGACATGCTCGAATCCGAGGGGCCTAGCCCTGGATCAAAAATTAATTTTAATATTTGATTATTTCAAAATTACTTCTCAGTCGCTCAACCGATCGCCATGAAATGTTTACCATGCAAATGTTGCATGTTCAGGACCAATCTTACGATATTGTGAAAGGGGCTGGACCCCGGGGTCTAGGGGCCATGGTACAAATTTTTTCAAAAATTTAAATTTTTTTACGAGAATGAGTTTTGGAAAGGGGTTATATGAAATAAGAGACATGTTCGAATTCGGGGGGTCCGCCCCTGGATCAAAAATTCATTTAAAGATACAATTATTTGATTGTTTTGAAATAACGCCTTAGCCGCTTTACCGATCGCCATGAAATTTTTACCATGTATATGTTGCATGTTCAATGGACCAAGCCCACGATACTTTTGAAGGGGCTGGACCCCGGGGTCTAGGGGCTGTGGTACAAATTTTTTCTCAAATTTCAATTTTTTTAAGATTTTTTTGACGGGAATGACTTTAAGAAAGGGGTTATATGAAATTAGTGACATGCTCCAATCCGAAAGTCTGCCCTGGATCAAGAATTCATTTTTACATGTATAAATACAATTATTTAAATGTTCCGAAATAGCGCCTTAGCCGCAAATTTATACACCAAAAAGGATATCTAGCGTGCGATTGTTATACACAAATCATACCTGTACTATAATTGATTTAATTATTCAAATTAATTTTATTAATTTAAATTTAAGACAATCTTTCATCACTTTAACTGAAGACAAATCTCTGAACACTTATATTATCCATACTAATAATCCATTTTTACTGGTTTGACATGTACTGTTTAGTGATATCCTATTTATCATATCCTGTTTTGAAATGTACCATAGTCAGCGAGTTCTAATTTCCACATAACTTCAGAAATAATTAACATTCTATTTCAATCCACTATTGCGACCGGCGGCTTTTAATGAAAATAGTAGTTTCATACTAAACGCATATAGTTTATTACTTTATTTAGTTTATTACTTAAATAATCAATGATCGTTTCATAAAATCAATTCTAGGAAAAGTATCTACTAAAAAATATTGTACGTATAAACTGATTTACTTTGAAAAGTACTACTTAGCGTTTTATATTTGAAAATAGCATCTTTTACAAGAAACATCCTTGGATTCAAATTATTGTACGTGTAAAATTGCCTTAGTTTGAAAAAACTTCTTTTGTTTTTCGAAATGTCATTTTCAACCACAGTTCGCGCTAAAACGTATCGAAGTGCACGTAGTTTTAATCGTTTTGAATAAATTAATATTAATTTGTGTTTCAGATGCCGTTGATCTCGATTAGTTAGCTATATTGCAATAAAATAATTGTTGGTGATTATTTTCCAGGTATTAAATATTATTTCAAGTGAATATACATTCTTATTAGATTTAAGTTTTCAGTTTATAAACGTGTTAATCTATGATTACTTTTTGATTGTAGATAACATTTGGTTTTGCTTAAAAAAAATTCCGTAAAGACATTTTCAAACACAGTTCGCGGTAAAACATATCGAAGGGAACATTAAAATCGTTTTGATAAATTAATACTAATTTCTGTTTTGAATGCCCGTCATTCCTGATTAATTAGCTACACCTTTCATTTTTGCTTAAAAATGCCACCGAAAAAAAGATCAATTGGGCTGTGGGCAGGTAACTGCAAAGTCGAAGAAGATTAGAGCCGCAAGGGTGGTTGAATCAAGCGAACAGCGTGAAGCACGACTTGAAAATGATCGAAGCAGTACGTCTTCTTCTAGAACTAATGAAACAACTGAACAGCGCGAAACACGACTTGCAAACGTTCGAAGCAGGATGTCTTCTTCAAGAGCTGATGAAACAACTGAACAGCGTGAAACACGACTTGAAAATGTTCGAAGCAGGATGTCTTCTTCTAAAGCTACTGAAACCATTGAACATCGTGAGGCCCGGCTGGAAGTCGATCGGTTACGATATGAACGATTAATAGAAACTTTTAGAGGTGATTGAAAGTTAGCAGCATTCAATTACGAGAAAGACTATGATTACAATGTTTCAATTGGGCAAATGGAAAACATTTGTTTGTATTGTCATGCTTTAAAGTTTCACAATGAATCGCCTGGAATGTGTTGTTCAAATGGAAAAGTGAATTTGCCTCCTCTGGATGATCCACCTGAACCTCTTCTAGCTTATGTCTCCGGAACTACTGAGTTATCCAGACATTTTCTACAAAATATTCGAAAATACAACTCCTGCTTTCAAATACAACGATGTAAAGAGAGAATTCTTGCATAGCAATCAAGGTATTTGAATTATATACCTCCCGTGCAACGCCGGGTAACTCAGCTAGTTCTTTATATAATTGGCTGGGGGTGAAATATACTGATGGGAGTCTTTTTGTAACTAAGGTAAAGTTTACTTTAGGAGTGAAAGAATAATATAAAATGCGGAGTCGGAGTCAGGAACTATTTATTCATACTATCAAAATTCGGCTGCGTTAATTCTAAATTTTAAAATTTTAATTCTGGCTTACAAAATTTTATCATCTTCAGCTTTTCTAGAATTACAGAATGTTCTAACAAATTTTAGAATTTCGTATTGCTGGAATTTCGTAGCGAAACTTAGTTTTAAAATTATAATATATTCACCGTAAAATATAATTTAAACAGGAAACTTCTCGAGTTTTATTTATTCTTGAGCGAGCCGGGACATTTCAAATTGAAAAGGTATTTCAGGATAAATTTTGATAATATGAGTATGTAATCTCTACGTACAATCAGCATATCTACTTGAAGTTTCGGAAACATCTTACTTCATAGTTCTTTTATAAAAGTCTAGACATAATTTTAGTTCCTGTAATGTAAGCAAATAATCAGTATAACTTCCGAAAACAAATTGAATTTTTTAATTCCTTCCAAAATTGTTTAAAAAAGGAATTTAAAATTATATTTTAATGTGGAGGACATTTTTGTCTCCGGGGAGGATGGAGGAAACTTCTTTCAAAAAGAGGACTGTCCTCCACAAAGGAGGACGGGTGGCAAGCCTAGGTCCAGTGGAGCCCAGACATTTTTCAATCGTTCATATTTAAATGTTTCCTTCGGAAATGCATCACGTATCCCCTCCCTTGCTAAAGTTGAGATATTGCACCACCTGTTTACGTGCTCAGTGCAAGCCGGTTGACTGCTAGCAGCTGTGTAAATGTTCAAAATCACGGTGGGGTCCAACGGACCCCAGTGTGTCATATACGTATATTTGTGTGAAAATCGGAATAATTTTTAGGCATCTCAACTCTAGCAGACCTAGAGCGAGAGAGATGCCTTATATCCCCGCTGCTGATATCTGTCTGTAAACAAAGTAATTCGAAAGGTACTTCTCCGATTTTCAAGAAACAGAGACATACTAATAGACCTTGACCAGACAAGAAAAATGTGATATGACTAAGATCTCTAGGTTGGATTTGATCAAAATTGAATGAAAATATTTGTATGTGCGTACGAAATAATTTTTCAAAGTTGTTTTTGCCGTTTTTTGTGTTGTTTTATTATTTTTGGTCGTGGGTAAGACTGCGCTCGCTGTTAAAATTTGTTTAGTTTATCATATTTCTTCTGATTTTGACGTATTATTAGATGGCGTAAAATTTGCAGAGGCGAACCGTCCGAGAAGTGCTAGAACCCATCGACGAAGCATCTTCAGGAGGACAAGATAACGTGTTTAAGGAAAGTAAAGACAATGATTCAGACTTTTCGATGTGCCGTGCTAAAGAGAGTGTCATGGAAGTAGACCAGAAAGATATGGAAGAGGGTACTTTGGATCAACGGCTTTTGTATGTAGGAGAGCGTCAAGCGGCTGGCCAGAGCCGTGGTCAGCCATCTTCGACGATAAGAAAAAATTCAACTTTGATATTGCAAAATAAATACCTTTTTTTAAAGATTCAGTATCGAACTTATTTTTATCTAAAAAGATACTATCTCAAGGGTACACACAAAAAAAAAAAAGGTCACCACAACACCGAATCGGTGTTACATAGTGTCCCACCGATCGGATATTTATAATTTGAATCCAATCGGATATTATAATAAAAATGGCATAAAATACATTTGGATAAAAACTTTTACACCGCATAAAAACCAAACAGGTACATTCATCTTTAGGAAAACACCTAGAGGTGCATTTTATTAAATCCAAAATGAGTTTTTATAAAAATTTATCTTTTCGGATAGATAAAAATATTTATCCGTTGATGCGCATTTAATTTTATAAAACTATATTCATTTGGAGAAAAATAAATACTTTTTCGGATAAAAAACCAATTAACACCGCACATTTTTTGAGTGTGTGTATGGTTTTATCCCATTGGTATTTTATTTGAATGTACATATATGATTTTAATATGTTCCGAAGATTGTAAGAGAATTGAATCTTCTCGTCAGGCCGCTGCGACTAGACTGATTGTATCACAATTTAAATTCTATTATACAGAAGGAATATGCAGGTTGCTTTAGCGAATTTAACTAATACAGCCAAATTCTCTTACAATTTTACTTTTTCACGAAAACTCCAAACGGTGTAAATATTTACTCCGATAGAACGAAAATAATCTCTGGGAAGTACCTTTTAAAAAAATCCGCTGTTGACAATTTTTGCATTTACTCCAAACGGTGCAAAAGTATACTGTTCGATCCTTTTAGATATTTCAAAATTTGTACCCGATCTTGCGGAGTTAATAAGGTACTATTGGATAAAAAATAAAGTCTTTTTCGGATAAAATACCATTCACACCGCAATATTTTTTTGTGTGTATACCGCTAAACTTTTAGCTAAAAATATTGAAAATTAAAAAAATTACGGTTATTTTATGTAAAACAAGCCATTTTTTATTTTTTTCACAATCCTTTTTTTTTTTTGGTATCATAAAATTAAAATTTCATTAATGTAATAATTTGATCTCATTTAATAAGCTTTAAACTGTATTGGAAAAAATGATCAAAGCTAAATATAGAAAAATTCAAGGAATAATAGGCAATTTTCATGCTGGGGTCTAAAAGACTCCATTGTGGCACTTATGTGATTTTTCTTAAGTGTATCATTTAAGGGTTAAAGTTCTTCTGGTAAATAACCAGATAATCATTACGATTTTACGATTTGTTACGAAGAGCGAAATTATCAAGAATTTTACAACTTCAGTTTCGATCTGAATGAGAAACACGAAAAATTTAATTATTTTTCAGTCAATCTCATCAGGTATAGCGACTGATCGTATTTATGCGTCAAATAAAAGAACCTAAAATTGAAATTATGAAGAATTTAATATGTATTGCGTACAATTCCCTAATGCTTAAAGTACATGTTGCTTTCTATATATAGAAAATAATCAATAATGTAATTAACAATTCAGTCTGGTGAGATTGACTGGAAAATAATTAAATTTTTCGTGTTTCTCATTCAGATCGAAACTGAAGTAATAACTATTATTTTATTTGCATTGTTAAATTGTTTTATTTTTTGAAAGTGTTCTACATCCTCGCTACCTAAATATGTATATCTGTGGCCAAAAGGTAAAACAACTTATTTCAAGTCTCAAATTTTTACTAAATTTGCTATGGCTTTGCGACCAAAGCCTTTAGCCGCAAGGTGTTACCACTTAAGTTAAACTAAGTGAGGTAAGAGAGAGCACGTTGAATTTTAAACAAGGTAAAACAGCTTAACCCTTTAATGCATGATTTTTTCTTTTTAATTGAAATGCTTTTTTTCTTATAAAGATGTGTTTGGTTGAAAAGGATTTCAAAGTAAAAATGGTTGGAAACAGCTAGTTTTCCCGGAAAATTGATTTTATGACATTATGCCTATTTCCATCATTATGGATTTGTGGTAAAAAATTTAAATATTTTTTCATTTATAACGCTTCTTAATAATAAGGCAATTCATTCAAAATTAAAATAAATATTCAAAAACAATATTCTTATTTAAAAAAAATTACATATGTAAATGTATGTTTACTACTAACTACATGCAAAACATCGACTAACTAATTCTAAATGGCGATTTTATTTTCAAAACGCAGAAAAAAACAAAAAATTGTGTGAAACGAGATAGAACAACAAATGAACAACAGATATTCGAAACAAAACACAAAAAATATGCTCAAATGTAGATGCAGTTCAAATTAGAATAACATGATGCAGATATGCTACACTATGCATTAAAGGGTTAAGTCGACTTAAGATAGTTTACCTTTTGAGCACAGATATACATACATATATACAGAGGGTTCCAGAAGTAAGTTAACACTTTTTACATTTTTTTATTAGTTCAATTTTATTAACATTTCCTTCTTAAATTAAAAAAACTGAAAAACTTAATTCATTACGAAAGTGCAATGCTTACAAATATTAAATAACAAAATAAATAAATTACATAAGTCATAAGAAAAATTTAACTTCATTGAAATGAGCAAAATTAGGATCTTTCAAAAGTAAGTTAACAATTTTTTAATAACCGCAGTGCCCGCTATTATTATACGATAATTTAGCTAAGCGAGTAGGTAACGAATGAACGTATTTCTGACACTCTGTAGGTGTTATACTGTATCATTTTTCACTAATTATACTCCTCAATTCTGCTAAGTTCCTCAGTGCCTTCTCTGCTATTCGAGTTTTTAGTAGGTCCCATATGTTAGTATAACATTCTCTAAGGTATCTAGCGAAAGTTTTGGCTCGGTGTATAGGCGCATTGTCCTGTTGCAAAATGAAATTGTTACCTATCAGTCGTTTCCTTCAGGTATTACTGTTTCTTTCAGTAGATTTAAATAGACAGCAGCATTCATCTTGCCTTCTACAATAACAATTTTGCCGACGCCAGATGAACACATGCAACCCCATGCCATTAGACCTTTGTCTAATGTCTTTAAGGTGGGCTGTGTACACTTGAAAGACAATATTTCCGACTTCTTTCGCCACACGTACATTCTTCCATGGCTGTATTTTAATCGGACCATGGATTGATCTATCCATAACACACGACTCCAAAATTGCAATGATTTTAAAATGTGTTCCTGGTAAAATTGCATCCTTTTTGCTTTGTTAACTTAACTTATGAAGGGTATTTTACGTGCCACTCGACCATGTTTGCCCACCTCATGAAGTCTTCTCCTAATTGTTTGTTTAGAAGGTGGATTCTTGCTTTCATTTTTAATTATAGCCTGGATTTTTGGAGCTGATAACGTTGGGGCGGTAGAAGAAATGTTTTGGATTCTTAAATCAAGTCTCCTCGTTGTCATTCTCGGTCGTCCCATCCTTTTATTTTCTGTTATTCGGCATTCAAATTTAAATGCATTTATTGTTTTAAATATTGAAATCGCCGATTTTCCAACAATTTTTCCAATTTCTCGCATTGATTTGCCAGAACAATGACGTTTTATCACAATTTTGCGTTCTTTCGTGGTTAAATGCTTAAATCTGGCCATACTTCCTGAAATACGAACCCAATTTTAAATAAATTTAAAATAATTACGAACGAGTAATAAAATAACTTCTTATTTACCTACTGTTTTAATTACGTAACTTGTCAAAATAAATTTATTTAATCACCAACAAACCAGTAACCATGAAATAAAATCAAAATTAAAGAAATTGCACTACTAGTTCTTTCTCATATATTTTGCCAAAAATAGCTTGTTAACTTATTTATGATGCGCGCAGATCGATAACACAAACTCAAATGATGCGTCATCTGGTTTTGTGGTGAAGTACGCAGAAGAGAAACAAAACAGGTTTCGTTTGTTTTCTATACCGGGTCTGGTTTTCTATAATTATTGCTTCTGTACACTTACTTTTGGAACCCTGTGTACATATATTAATATTAATTATTTCATATGACTTTGATTTATGTAACATTTAGTAGTCTTGATACTTTTTGATTTTGGAATGTATTAAAATCTTTAGAAATAACATAAAAAAAAACAGAAACATGTTTAACCACATTCAACTTTTAGAGCGGAGCTCGGTGGCCACGGATTGTGTCATTTAAGTTTTGTTTATTTAGTGAATTCAACACAGGCTATTTACTTCGTGTGTTACTTTTTCTTTTACGCCTAATTTTTTTTTGACGTACAACTACGTCTTTATTTTCATTATATGGCGGGTAAACCAAAATTTCAATATGATGACGCGCGTCACGAAATTGACGTATTTACGAAATTTATTTGATTAAAGCAATGTCTCTTGATAAATATAAATGTAATCTTTTAAAAACTGTAAAAACCAAACCAAGTTAAATAAAATTTTGTGGATTAAAAAAAAATTAAAACAACAAATCATTAATGTGTATTTTAATTTCAATTTTAATTAAATAGTGATGAACTTGATCAAACATGCTGCACGCCATATTGATTTAAAGCTATAAAATAAAATTAAAAAAGTTCAAAAAAATGTATTCTCCTTTATGAGCTGATGCAATCCTAGAAAAATGTATAGTCACAAAGATCAAGTTGACAAATGTTTAGGTTATTGGACTTCAAAGTCTCCAAGTGCTCGGAAAATAATTTGATTTAATACGTCATTTGACTTAATTTAGTTTCGTCGACAAAACATATACAGTAACAAAATAATCATCAAATTCGCATCAAATTAAATTGTTTTTTCTTAGTAGCATGAATATAAAAGGATGTGGTTATTACGTATTACTGGTACATGCTACTGGTACATATAACATTTAAATCGAGGGAAAACCTGAACAATTAGATGAGATTGTGGAGTTGTGAGACGGGTTTTGTTTTTGAACTTGAACTACTCCACAATCACAATATTCTTCATATCTGAAAGCTTTAAACTCTTCAACCATAATGGTAGCTATTAGTTTATTCTTTTCATCGAAAATAATCATTTTTGTCAAAATTTAGATTGCATGAAAAAAACATTCATTTTTCGAATTTTCGAAAATTTTGAGGAGTAGTGAGACACTACACTGATAATTATTTTTTATTCAAGATGGAAAATAAGAAAAATGAGACAATTTTTATGAAAAAATCTTATGAAAATGCAATACAATCAATCCAATTCGCAGTGAAACATTTATAATATCCATAGCTTGTAAATTGGCACACTTTAAGTGCACAGCTCGATCGCATACATTGCACATTGTATCTTCATGCAAACATGAAAGTATGTCGAAACTTCATTAACTAACGATTCATTTGTATATATATTTACCTTTGCAATTCGCTTGAAAAACTGATCGAAAGTATTACAAACAAAATTGGTCAAGAAACTTTTCGAAAATTTTTAAAACCATTACATATGGAGAGACGCTCAGAATGCGTGTTTACTTAATGAATTCTAGCTACAAAGTGAGGTTGCATTGAGAAACAATTTTGGCACTACTTGTCATCGAACGTCAAACTTCTGAAATATGACGGAGGATGGCGCTGTCTCACAATTCCCCATGTCTCACAACTCCCCAATCTCCCCTATTTTGCTGCGTGTTTTGTCAAATACAGCTTTGTATTTCTGAATTATATAAATGTACTTTGTACTGTTGGAGCAAACAAAGTTTTTGTATATCTTATATGTATTTCCAATTTACATGTCAAAGTTTTATAACTCAATGGCCAATTTATATAAGTGTTGACCTGTTATTCATTAGTTCAATACGAATTGAAAAACTTAAAATTTTGTTTTGTGTAAACATTGAATATAATATGTAACAAAAATACATTTTGTAGAACTGGTAATCAACATTTAGGCTGGTGCAAATTATTTCATTCGATATTCAATTGTGTATTTAAAATAAATTTTCGGATTCGAAAACTTTTTATACTTATCTCATGCACACTACATTGTCATAGTACATACATATCTACAACGCTTATTTTAGCCAAAAAGGACTTTTTTTTTAAAAAAATTCTCTTTATCGTCATATAAATTTGTTTTTATACCAAATTGATACATAATTAAAGATTTTAGCACCTTGCTCATTTTCGAAAAAAAAAATTATCAAACAGTCACTCGTTGTGGATGCATCGGCTTCTCCATGGTTACGTGTAAATTTTCTGAGCGCCAAATGCGACAATTTTGTTTGTTGACATAGCCTTCGAGGTGAAAATGAGCTTCATCGGAAAAGATGATTTTTCGGCGTTCCACAGCCCAATTAGCGAACCGAAAACATTGCAGATGGTCATTTTCCTTCAGCCCCAGGTCATTTTCCTTCCCCACTAATTGAACTTTATACGCCTTCATACAGAGGTCTTTATGCAAAATTCTCATCACATAACTGCGTGAAATGTTCAATTCTTGAGCACCGGTGACGAGTTAATGTTGATAGATGCTCAGACACATTCTGAGTGCACGTGTTGGTTTATCCAATAACAATCCAGTTTCATGAATTGCCTTGTAGGCATTTCATTTCTATACTGAATTTTCCAAGTAAAATTCTTACAGTTTGGGTAGAAGACTTACCACTTTGAAAGCAGGTTTTCAATATTTCCCAATTTTGTTCAAGCGTAAAGCGACCTATTTCGTATAAATGTTAAACATTAAACTAATTTTTTGTCATAACACGAATGACGTAAGAGTTGCCACACTCGAAATAACCGGTAGTTCAAATTGCAAACGCAATGATGGACCACCCTTTACATGTACAAATATAATTTATCGATTTAGAATTAATTTAGTAACATAAAAATATTCATCAGAAATTAACTTCTCATATACTACATATGTAACACAAGTCAATATGCCCAAAACCATATCCTATTTCCTAGAAAATTATTTATGTAAAACACTTCTCAACCACACTTACCACGTATACATTTATTATTTACATATTTGTACAAATTTAGCATATTATAACAAAAATCAAAATTTAACAAACCAAAAATAAAAGCATAAACAAAGATAATAATCGTTGAAAGTAAGAAAGAATTTTTCATGGGAAAAATATTTTTGTTCCTTTTGTTGGTTACGCCAAAAGATTATTAAACATTTATAGGAAAAATATTTTGAAGCTATATACACGTACATACATAGTCTGTGCTTAACACGAAGAAATTTGGTTAAGCTGTTAATCGTTTGTTTGTTAAGGAACTTTTGATTGTAAAATACACCTTTCAATTTGATAAAGCTCAACAATACACACGTATGGACACATTGTACGCATTACTAAGAGTAGGTACATTACTTTTATAATCTCACTTTTTTCTTTATCATATCTCACTTCCAATAAAAAATGATTAAATACCCGCAAAAAAGGATAAAACCATTTCCGACAAAAACAATAAACGTACATAGCCTTCCTCTTGAAATGAAAATAAAAGTAAAGATAATTGAATGATAAATAAAATTGGAAACATTTTGGTTGTCGTTGATAAATAAACGTACAAAATTGGTCAACAAACAACAAAAGGTACAACAACAACCGAGGGATGAGAATATTATATTACATACACCGGAAAATTGTTTCATTATTTTTAGGATTCAATTATTAAAATAAAATGACATATTTGGTGTTGCTGCATTATCAGCACTAATGGTCCTGACTATTTTACTCTCAAACAATTTTTTTTTTTTTGCAAAATTATCTAATAAATTAGAACTCTGGTCATAAAAAATACTGACAAGGAAAGTAAAAGGATTTTTGTTTTTTGTGTTCTTCTAATGATTTCGGTATTTTTTAAGACGTGGATGAGGAGGTGCCGAAGTAACCAAGCAATTTCTAAAACAATAAATAAGTTAATTTTAATATTATTTACGAAACAAACTTGTGTTTACGTAAGGTTTATATTAATGAGGATTAAATGTATACTGTTGGTGGTTGGTTTCCTGTGGTGTGCGGTGTTGACAGAAAGAGCATATTCGATAATTCGCAAAATACCAATGAACTTATTAAAGAATTTATTTTCGATAATTTGAAACAAGACATTTTTCGCATTTTTTAAGCTAGCAGTTTTTCATGTACAGTGAAGCCCCTTGTTAGCGGACTCCCTCATAAATGGAGGACACGTTGCTTAAAAGGTCAATTATTAATTCCCCTTACAAAATCATTAAAATTGTTTTTACAGGGTGAGGAAAAAGTATGAAAAGCCCTAGAAATCTCGGGGAGGTCGATCAAAACAAATATTAGCAAGGTTAAATCTTAAGTAATTTTCAACAAGGAATTCAATGGTGAGCCTGGATGAGACCTCTAACCTCATCTTCAAGGTCTTTTTGAGGTCAAGGTCATTTTTTTAAATTGGAACCCCAATTTTTTGTGCCAAATTTATAAAGAGTGGGAAATTGTACTACCGAATATTTATTTTTTATGACCTCCCAAGGTCACCTAAACGAATATACATTGTGAGGTAAATGTCTGGAAAGCCCTAGAAATCTAGCGGAGTCCGGTAAAAAAAAAATCACCAAGGTTAAGTCTTAAGTAATTTTCAACGAGGAATTCAATAGTGAGCTTGGATGTGTGTGTGAACCTCACCTTCAAAATCATTTGGAGGTCAAAGTAATTTTTTAGCAGGGAACCCCTATTTTTTGTACCAGAATCGAAAGGAGTGGGAAATTGTATATCCGAATATGTATTTGCCATTACCTCCCAAGGTCAGCAGAAGGAAAATAATTTAATTATAAACCTTATGTTTTGCTATGAACATTTAAAAGAAATATAAATATTGAAAATGAATAATTTGTTAATTTTTTTAAATTTTCATAGCAAATAATAAGCAATATAACTAAAATATTTTCCTTCAAGTAACCTTGGGAGGTCATGGAAAATACATATTCCGACGTACAGCTTCCCTTTCTTTTCGAATTCGAAGTCAAAAACAGGGGTTTCGCTATAAAAAAATTACCTTGGCCTCAAAATGACCTTGAAGTTAAGGTTTAAGGTCACATCTAAGGTTAGCATTGAATTCTTTGTTGAAAATCAGTTAGGATTTGACCTTGGTATTTTTTTTTACCGAACTCCGCGAGATTTCTAGGGGTTTCCATGCTTTTTCTCACAATGTATATTCCTCCATGTCACCTGACCTTGGGAGGTCATAGAAAATACATAATCGGATTTACAATTTCCCCCTCTTTTCGATTCTGGCACCAAAAAAGGGAGTCCCAATTTTAAAAAAATGATCTTGATCTCAAAATGACCTTGAATATGAGGTTAAAGATCACATCCAAGTTCATAATTAAATTCCTTGTTGAAAATGACCTAAAACCTTTTTTGACGGAACTCCGCGAGATTTGTTTCTATACTTTTTCATAATTTTTCAAATCATTTGATTTGACGCATAATTCGGCAATTTCGATCGAAATGAGATTCGAAAATATAATTTAGAAAAAGATCTGGAAAATGGCGAACTAGTAAAGAACTCTATTACTTCTCAACCGATTATTATAAAATTTGCATTCATGGTGGGAACGGGATTCTAAAATGATTTTTAGCAGAAGTTGTAGAATATAGCCAATCAGGAGGGAGCTCTGTTATTTCTTAACCGCTTTTGATGAAATTCTGCATCCATAATGGAATTCTGGTTCTAAAATGATATTTAGAAAACATTTTGGAATACGGATAGTTAAGAAGGAACTCTGTTATTCCTTAACCGAAGTTGATAAAATTTGGTTTGCACGATAAAAATAGGATTCTTAAATGATTTCTAGAAAAGGTTCTGGAATAATGCCAATTAGGAACGAACATGACCAATTTGTAACCGAGATTGATGAAATTGAACATATGCGATCAAAATTATATTCTAAAATGATAGTCAGCAGAAGTTCTGGCATTTGGTAAAATTTAAGGTTATGGTTTATATTGAAAACGATATATATTACTTCAAGACAAAATTTTGTAGCATTGTTTTCCAAAAGATGGCTTTAGAGTCGCACGACTTTCGTAATACTAATCCTATCATGCCACATTTATAGAGCGTTTGAAAGGAGACACAGATTATTGAAAAATAAACATTGTGACGTTTGTCAATTCAGTCGAAAGTAATTGCGTTTTGAAAATGAGTAAAAATTCTGAAAAAAATTCTCTACATTTTACAATATCTATGGTGAAGATGTTTTATCAAAATTAGCAGCACGCAAATGGTTTGCTCGTTTCCGCTCTGGAAATATCCATGTTAATGATGCGTCGCGCGCTATTGTTTAACAATCGTTGAAACAGTTGATGGAATTCTCCAAAATATTAAGGAAGACCGGCACATTTCATCTTTTGACATCGCTGCGGAACTAAACATTACTTAAAGCAGTTTTGAACCATTTGCATTAGGCTCGATACAAAAAGAAACTCGGTATTTGGGTACCACATGAACACAAAAGTGAAAAATTTTGTGTTTGGTGGGTTTGGAAGAGAATCGTGCATCATCAACTGCTTCTGGCCAGACAATTGATTTCACTCTCTACTATCAACAATTAATGCGATTAAAACGCTCAATTGAGGTAAAGCGGCAAAAATTGATCAATAGGAAAAGCGTTGTTTGGCATCACGACAATGCCAGACCATAAACATGTTTAATTACTCGACATAATTTGAGTGAGCTTGGAAAACCATTTGGTACGGTTTTTCTCTCCCAGAAATCCCAGAAGTTCTATAGTGTATGTAGGTATAATGGGTTTTCCAGAAAAATGGCAAAAGGTAACGGCACATATATGTATTTATAACTTAATGAAGTTTATTTAAAATATAAAACAATGTGTTTGATTTTTGGTGAAAAAACGCCACAAACCTTTTCCTTTACCCAACTTTTATCAGAATCGGTTAAAAAATAGCCAAGTTTTGTCCTTATTATCCATATTCAAGAACTTCTTCTAAACATCGTTATAGATTCTTATATACATATGTACCCCCAAGTAGCAAAGTAGGTAATTTATTCTAGCGTTTGGTGTAATAGGTGCTGTTTAAGTCGAAATAACGTAATTTTCTGATTATTTTTCTACTTCAAAGAAGATTCCTCGTATTCGTAAAATGTTTGGGCACAATTCTGAAAATTCTTCCTCGTTTTCTATAGTATTTATTTTATGGTAGAATAATAAGGAAATTTAACCTAATTTACACCAGCAAGGTGTGTTTAAAGTTGAAAAATTTTTATAGTTGAAAATAGGGTTTAAAATAAGACATATTGGGCTAGACACTCGATACTCTAGCAATTCGCAAATCGGTAAATATGGCGGATTTGCGAATCGTAAATTTATTTGCGTGATATGATCAATAAATATTTCCACAAATATTTACGTACTTTAAAACGCTCGTAAAATTTCTACGATTTGCTTGCTTGGTAACCAAGAAAAAATATCGTGTATACTATTTTCTAATATTCAGCAACAAATTGGGTTGCTAAATTATCGTGTATAACATTTTTAGCAAATTCGCAAAAAATTACTGCTTATCTGCTTATCTGAGTATCGAGTATCTAGCCCAATATTCCTTCGTTTCTACCTATTCTCAACTCTTTAAATAACATTTAATTTAAAAATGTCACAAATAGGAAGAAATTCCCTCACACAAAATTTTCTCATTTTTCGACCTTGAGAAGGAATATCTTTTAAAAATGACAAATAGGAATTTTTTTCTATACTTTTTCAAATCTTGCTATCTTACGGCTAGAGTTTCTTCAAAGGAAAAATTAGGTAGACATCTCAGTGTTTTGCGTCTACACGTAATTTAAGATTGTCTACATTTAAGTGTCGACAATAGCGTAGGCAATAGTTTTTGACGTAGACAATGTAGACAATGTATAGACAATGTAGACAATTCGTAGACAATCAAATGTTTCTTGTTGTTTTTTTCTATGTATAGATTTAATAACTACTGCGAACTACGCTTATACATATTTGAAGTTCCTAAATCAACCATATAGCCAGAATTGATAACCTAGAGCAAGGAGACCAAAATTAAAACATTTTAGGTTTAACGAAGAACTATATGCTATAATTTCGCAGGGATACGAAAAAAAACGCTAAGAATAATTGTTTAGATTGTTGGTACTGGACTGGGTACAATTTCATAACCTCATAAATTCAGTACAGAACTTTAAAAAAATTCAATAAAGCAAATTCAGTAGTTGCAAAATAATTTGACAAATTATGTGTAAAAGAAGAGATGGAGTTGAATGAGGAATTAGCCAAATTAGTATTCGGATGAAACCTGCCCTTAAGATTGGTGGAATCGAAATATATTAAGTCATTAATTAAATAGTTAAGACCAGCTTACGCTACTAAAGTTCCAGGAAGAAAAGCACTATCAACAACTTTATTAGACAATGCGTATCCAAAATGCATTTCATTTGCTAAAGCCAGTATTTATGATGAGTCAGTGTTATTAACAGATGGTTGGAAAAATAGTTCGAGCAAGCCTTCTTACAAGCTTGGTTCCTAACAGGTGAAAGCGAAACAGGAGCAAGATTAGCCAAAATACATTACTAAACAGCTATACAACACTAAAGTATATACAACCACGTTTTATTGCATAGTACTTGCAATAGCCATACCGCCAACTTGTTGGCAAAGAACGTATTGAATATAGCAATAGTAGAGAAGGTAACTACACACTGTACTCAAAGAATACAAGCACGATGGTGCTCATACAAAGATGCTTACCGCTCTCTAATCAAGAACTTGGAGCAGATGAAGATCGTAGCAGCTGAGTCTAAAATTAAAAAAGTTAAACAAGACGTCTTTAAACTCATTTTTGACGATCAGTTCATTGAACGGGTGAAGGAAAGTTTACAGATATTCGAACCAATATGCAATATCATTAAAATATGCCAATCGTCTTCATTTTCACTCACGTGCATTCGCCAATAAGGAATCGTCGAACTTTCGAGCGATCGAAAAAATTTTGTTACACGTATATTATTTCCTCAGGATTAAAGATGAATTGTGTACAGATATCGAGGAAGAATTAGAAGCAAAGTTTTCAGAAAATTTGCCCAAACCAAAGAAACAAACCAAAAGTGTCTTTTCGTTTAAAATTGAGTAAAACTATTGACGAATATGGTACGATCTACGTTGTACTCCAGCGAAGAGAAGTGAACTACAACATAAATTTGCTTTATGATTTTACACGGAAATAGTGTCCGATTAATTTTTATTTTTATTTGTTAAAATTGTAATTATTGGGGAATCTATTTAATCCAATACGTTATTTAAAGTGTGAGTTTTGTATATTTGATTCATTTGGTACAGTTTTACCATTTTAAATAACAGGATAATGTGGTTAAACTTTGCATAAATTTAATATAAAATTCACTACAAATAAATCTTTGGGACACTAAACGTTTTTGAAATTAAAATAGATCATAAATTTACTACGTCTCAATTGATAAATACATACAATTTAAACTTTAACATTTTTAAAACACTTTTAGTAACACAAGACACTTAATATGAAATTTTATTCTGGCATTTAAAATGATAAGACTGCGCCAAATGAATCAAATATGTATACAAATATCACACTTTAAACTATGCACGTGCATATTGAATTAATTCCATTTAAATATGAAGTTATCAAACAATTTTGTTGCTGTGTATTGTTGCCTCATTGTCTACATTGTCGACATTGTCTACATTGTCGACGTCATTTTTTGAATTTTCTACATACATTGTCTACACGTGTAGACAATCGTGTAATTACGCTATGTAGATTACGCGATACAACACTGTCTATTTTATTACGATTACGATTGAATTACATAATTATTTTTAAATGAGACTGCATCATCACAATCAGTTGCATCACCTATAGAATACAGAGTAAACAATGTATGAGGATAATTACGTAGGAAACATTTTTTTCTGATGAAATTAGTGATCGTATTTTTGACTAAGGTCATTTTTGAAAGAGGGGCACATTTTCGAAAAAATTCATTTCCAACAAGTAGGCGTTAGTTAATAATTGTACACACACACGGACATAGACAAATTTAATATTCTGGAGATGGCAAGCGGACCATATTAGTTAAATGGCATGAAATTTAATTTGGAAACATTTCTTGTTGTTAGTCACCTACTGAGCTACGTACAAAATTAAACCGATAACACCAATTTTTAACGTTTACACCTATTTAGTAAATGTTCACCTAAATAGGTTGAAATGGAAACTGGTAACGCAATTTAAAATGGAGTTAGAAGTAGAAATACTTTAAATAAGAAATTTCGCCTCAAAATAGCTTATTTCGTTTAAAGCTGAGGGAAATTTCAACTTAAAAGTGCTAACATTCTACAATCGAAATGACAAAAACTTAATTATCAAAAAGTGATTTCTACATTATAAATTATTATAACTAGTTTCAATACTGTTTTTCGTCCTCAAAGATGTGTTTTAAGTAAAAATCTTCTTATATTGAATCTACACTGTTACTTGTGATTGTACATCGTGAATCCCGAATTTCCTTAAAATCGGTTAAGACCCGAGTTTCCTTTTCAATGACTACATTCAGGACTATTTTTGAATATCATTTTAGAACCTCTTATACATTGTGCATACCGAAGTTCATCAAATTCGGTTAAGAAATGGTCAAGTTCCGTCCTGGTTGGCCATATTCCCAATTTTTTCTAAAAATCATTTTAGAATCTCATAATTTATCGTGAACACTGAATTTCATCAAATTAGGTTAAGAAATGGCTTAGTTTCTTCCTGATTGGCCATATTATAGAACTTCTTCTAGAAATAATTTTAAATTCCCATTTGCACAGTGAATGCAAAATTTCATCAAAAATGATAAAAAAAATAACCGACTATATTCCAGAATTTTTTCAAACTATAAGTATAGAATCCCATATGCACCTTCTTTCTTGAAAGGTGTTTTAGTCACAAATTTTTGGATTGGAATACCTTTTATTTGGTTTATTTTATTAGTCGCATCGTAAACAATTTATCGTGGATACAATTGATCGTAAGAATCATAGATAGTGGATACAATTGATCGTATGGACAATTGATCGTGGATCCATGGTCAATTCCACGTATTTATTTGCAATTACAAAATCTTGCTTAACAAAATAGTGCAATTATTTTTCTTTTTAGTAGGCGTCAGTAATAGATTCTATATAATTCGCTCCTAAGTGCGGCAGACAGTGCGATAATCCCAGCTCCCACGACCCCGAGGTTCAAATCTAAAGCCCCTCGGAGGGCTAAGCGGGGGAAAGCGCACCGACCTATTCAATTCTAAGTTAAATTATTCGGAATAAGGTCGAAAGGCCAAATGTGTAGAAAGGCCGAATGTGTCGAAAGGCCGAATGTGTCGAAAAACCGAATAGGTCGAAAGGCCGAATGTCGAAAGGTCGATTGTGTCGAAAGGCTGAATGTTAAAAGGTTGTTTGTATCGAAATTGATTTTAATATTTCATCTTTTTATGAATGAAAATTTTTAAAATTTATATTTTTATGAAAACCAAAATTTATATTTTTATCAAAATTTGTGTATAAAAATGTTTATTAGGTCTTGGGTAAAGTTCTTAATATTTATGATAATAGAAATTGCTTCATCAACCTTTTAGACACAGATCAAAGTAATCGTATCGCTCATATCGCTCCTAATAATAGTCTAAAAATGGGGTTGGCCACGTATCACTGTTTTTCAAAAGACTGTTTACAAAAGACTGTTTCTAAAATCTTTTCTCAAAAATCTTGTTTTACAAAATCCATAATAATGTTTTATTAATCTTTTATAGATTTTACTTTAAAATAAAATGACATCGACTAATTTAACTTCAAATTGTAGAGGCTAACGGCTTCGGTAACTCTCACGGGCACGTGGGAGGTCCCTGCGCTCCCCCCCCCGACCGATTAGACCTCCGAGGGCTTTAGATTTGTACTTCGGGGAACGTAGGAGCCGGGATCAGCAAACATGTCGCACTGCGTGCCGCACTTATCAGCGGATTATATAAAACCTAATAATGACACCTATTAAAACAAAATAATTGCTCTATTTTGTTAAGCAAGATTTTGTAATTGAAAGATTTTAAAATGCAATATTTTATATCAATCCCAGAAAAACCATCCCACTAAATATTCATAATTTCACTATAAAATAATCAAAACAATTATTTCGAAAAACAATTTATACGGTAAGAATTTTATACGGTAAGAATTCAAAAAACAAGATTGAACGGCAAAGCAAGATTTTGTCTTGCAGTCAAATATCCCGATCCCCTAAAAATGGCAATAAAATTGATTTTTTTCATTTGTTTTAAGGGGGGCACCTCCTCCAAACAACTGGTTTTTCAATATTTTTTTACAAAAAATTGAGAACATTTATTGCAATGAAACAAATTGCATAATAATATTGACGTCCAAATGAATACAAAAAAATGTTTTTATGAGTGAAAAAAACAAAATGGAGGCGCTAGAGGTGCTCGAACTTGGCTACTAGAGTTTGCGGCGTGGCACGCCCTGGTCCTTGTAGTTAACTAAAGTCAACGAAACAAATTTTTTTTCATTAAAATAATTCATTCTGCTTTGCATGAACCTAAATGTAGTAAAAACAAAAAAAAAAATTGAAAATTTAAGGTCAAAAAGTAAAAAACACGTTTTTATTATAAACAATTCGTTAAAACCAATATTTATTTAAACAATTTATACGGAATTTCAGGTTTGTGCAAAGGCCGATAAGCTAAAGAATATGTGTACAAAATTTTAAGTTGATTGGTCCATTACTTTTTGAGTTACATTCCACGGCGCGCAAAACAGCATGTTTCAAGAAAAACTCGATTGAAGTTTTCGTTCTTGAAGAGAACACATTACTTCGCATCACTTCGGTGACTTCCTAGGGACCTTTAGGACTTTCGTTTGGGCTTGAAATTTTGGAAATATATTCTTCAGATACTAAATGAATTTTTAAAGCAAAAAAAAAAAATTAATATCTGTGGCCCTATTCTGGTAATTCCCGGGGAATATGGAATATTTTGTTTTACAGCAGTTATTCCCCAGATAAATTTTTCCAACTTTTTATTCCCCATTTCCAAAAGTGCATTCTGGCAATTGGAGAATAAATATACAGGGGAAATAAATTTAGTTGTACTTGTTCCCCATGGAATCACATTAAAATAAGTAAAGATCCGCGAAGGACCCTTACAAACAATATTAATATGATTATTTATTAATATCAACAAATATTTTCGTTAAAAAATGTATTCCCCATCAATTCTTTCATAAAACAGGTATGGAAGAACAAACGTCAAAACTGCTGTAATTGGGAATAATTTTTTCCCAATCAATTTTTTTCCCTGACACCAGAATACACTTTGGGGAAAAGGGAATAATACTGCAACACAATTTAAAATATCTATTCCCCAGGAATTACCAGAATAGGGCCACTGGAGGAGGTTCCCCGATTAAACAAAATATTTTTTCTGGATTGCTTTTCACCGTAATTTCTAGATTTTTTCGGAATTTTTTTTCTGGATTTTAAAATTTCTGGATTTTTTTCCAGGCAAATGTAGTGATCCCATTAATTAATTACTTATAATAAAAAAAATAAATAAATAAATTTGTTTTCTCGACAAAATTTGATCACATTAATTATGCTACATGCACAGGACTTATTAGCACGTATTTTCAATTTATTTAAATTATTTTACATTAAGAAATAAATTCAATGGTTTTAAATATTCATTTCAATCAATTAAGGGAAGGAAAATTTAATGAAAATTCGGCCATTTGACTTTCGGCATTTGACATATTTGGCCTTTCGGTTTCGACACATTCGGCCTTTCGACCCATTCGGCTTTTCAACATTCGGCCTTTCGACACATTCGGCCATTCGACATTCGGCCTTTCGGCAATCGGCCTTCGGACCCATTCGGCCTTTCAACATCGAACGATCAGTCAGTAAGCTAAAAGAAATTCCAATAAAAAATGTTTTGACTTGAATGCCTTTTTTGTTTTTTGATTGAATTTCCTTCTGAAAAGGCATTTCAGTCTAAAATTATTTTGACTGAATTGCCTTTTAATTTTTGACTGAAACTCCTTTCTGTTTTTGATTGAAATGCTTTTGACTGGAGTGCCGGAGCTAACATATAGGGCTACGAAGGCATTTCAGTCAAAAGAACTAACCAAACAAAAGGTATTCCAGTCCAAAAATGTATGACTAAAATTCTTTTCAAGAAGGTCGTTCAGCCCAAAAACATAATGGGCATTTCAGGCAAACTGTTTTCTGACCGAAATACCTTTTTTTTTTGGACTGAAGTTCCTTTTTAAAAGGAGTTTTAGTCATAATATTTGTATGGGAAATTTTATAACTGAAATGCCTTTTGTTTTTTGACTGAAATATTTTTGACTAGAATTCCCGGAGCCAATAAATCCATTTCCAGTCAGTGACGGTTTCTCGCTCCAATTTCTTACGAACAATACCGATTTTCGTGAAATTTAGACAATCCGTAGGGAATGGCTCAAGTAACAAAAGTTATATAGTGCCGATGTGTGCTTTTACCCTGGGGGTGGATGCCACCCCTTCTACGGGGTGAAAATTAGTACACTAAAAATAACCACAGAAATCGATAAAGGGATGAATTCTAAGCAAAAAATATCGTATGAAGTTTTTTCGATAAATCAATATTTTTCGAGTTATTCGCGATTGAAAATGTTGATTTTACATCTAAAAATGCAAATTTTAGAGCGATTTTTCACGAATAACTCGAAAACCTTGCGGTTCATCAAGAAATCTTTCAAGACCAAACTAAAGCTTATAAAACAATAAATTGATTGATTTATTTTTATTTCTTTAGATTCAATATGGACCGAGTTGTGGCTCGTTGAAAGTGACGGTTTGTTCGTCGAAAACTGAATTCAAGCCTTTCAACATTAAATAACGGAAAAACGACAAATTTTTGGAAAAAAAAAACATTAAACATGTTTTCAAGTACTTGAAAAGATCTTTAAAATTAGCTATAGTAGAAGTCGGTAGCATTAAAAGTTACTGAGTTATGATAAAAATAAAATGGTGATCTCATTTTATTCGGAGAAAAAATCAGAAATGAAACAAATGGCTTAACCGCAAGAATTGAAATTAAACGTAATCCATTTACAATTCACTTTATTTAGGTACTAACAATAGGTTCTAGAAGTTTGAATGGTTTAAAATGTTTAGATTTGAAAAAAACTTTGATTCAATTTTGAAATGATTTTTCAAATTTTTGAAAAAAAAAATTTTCTCGCAATAACTCAAAAATTAAAGAAGACACGCACAAAAAGTGAAAGCACAAAAATTAAGGTTTTTCTTGCAGAAAATTTTGCTATTTTTTATTTCTCTAGGATGAAAATTAATTGAGATATTACCGTTATAATTTCGCATTTGAGTACGGGGACCATCTTCCCCGAACCCTTTAAACTTGAAAATCTCAAAAACGAAGGGTTCAAGGATGTTCAATCTTACAGGTCTGGTAGTCCTTGAAGTTCTCTACAAAATGCTTTTTAGAATATTTAGATATCTTTAAAATTAAGGAAGTTATCGTTAAAAGAACAATCGCATTTTTCCATGAAATTTGCGGAGTATGTAAATTGTTTTATTCTCGACACGATTGGTTTTTTAACGATAACTTCCTTAATTTTTAAGATATCTCATTTTTCCAAAAATTAGTCGTTTTTCCGTTATTTAATGTTGAAAGGCTTGACTTCAGTTTTCGACGAACAAACCGTCACTTTCAACGAGCCACAACTCGGTCCATATAGAATCTAAAGAAATAAAAATAAATCAATCAATTTATTGTTTTATAAGCTTTAGTTTGGTCCTGAAAGATTTCTTGATGAACCGCAAGGTTTTCGAGTTATTCGTGAAAAATCGCTCTAAAACTTGCATTTTTAGATGTAAAATCAACATTTTCAATTGCGAATAACTCGGAAAATATTGATTTATCGAAAAAACTTCATACGATAATTTTTGCTTAGAATTCATCCCTCTATCGATTTCTGTAATTATTTTGAGTGTACTAATTTCCACCCCCTAGAAGGGGTGGCATCCACCCCCAGGGTAAAAGCACCCATCGGCACTATATAACTTTTGTTACTTGAGCCATTCCCTACTTACTGTCCAAATTTCACAAAAATCGGTATTGTCCGTAAGAATTCTGAGGTAATAGCCTATTTTTACCGTCAATGACTGGACTAATTGGGAAATTGACATTGTAAAGAGTTTCATTGTGTCATTTGTAAAATAATAAATCTCTTCACATGAAATAATCGACTTCCTTCCTGACTGGCCATATTCCAGAACTTTGCTTAAATATAATTTATAATCCCGTTTTCATCGTATATGCCAAATTTCATCAAAATCGGTTAAGAAATACCGGAGTTCCTACCTGAATGGCCATTAGCGTAAATTTAAATTTGAATTTCTTTCATTAAAACTCTTTAAGTTTCGAAATTTAAGCGGCCGATATTCCAAAAGACAATATTTCAAAATTCGATCTTTTAAATTCAGGACAATTTTTTTAATCGATATTTTGTCTAATTCGATATTTTGGTTGGCGAGATTTCAAGACGATCCGTGTTTCTCGCTTATATTCGAAATTTGCTAGCATCAGTTGCGTGAAGTTACAGAAAGTGATCTATCGATATTTTCTTTGACATTCCGAACTTTTTGAATTCTTAGTCTGACAAAAGAGGGCTTGTGTACCGCAAATAATACTACAACAAGATTTCGAAGAAGCACAAAATTGAAAGTTCAATTGCAATTTTTCCTTTTTCTCTATTTAAACAGCAAATTTAAGTGTTTACATATGTAGGTAGTGTGATATTTGAAATTCAAACGACCAATTTAGGTGGCCCAAAATGTTGGTAGCTATTATAGATTGTCACACGTAAAGAAAGAGATGAGGATAATGAATTATGGGTATGAAACAAATATATTTTTGCGCTTTTATTTTGTGTTGATTGTAAACAAATAATTGTTTGCACATCTAGAGGTCAAGCCGCATACTACAAAAAAAATTCAGTAACTTTTTTGGTAATTTCGCAACAGACGAACTTGGCGGACATAAATTTTTCTCAACTTTTCGGTAATTTTTTCCCCTTCAATACCAACTTAAAAAAAACATAATTATTTTTTTCATACGAAAAAAAAAATTATGTTTTTTAAGTTGGTATGGAGGGGAAAAAATTTACAAATTATATGAGAACATTTTATGTCCGTCAAGTTCTTCTGTTGCGAAATTATCATAAAAGTTACTGAATATTTTTTGGAGTATGCGGCCTCAAAGTGCGCTTTGTCAAAGCCTGCTTTTCAAGTATATTTTAGGAAAAGAAAATTTTGCTTTGGGAAACGAAATCTTATTTAGGGCCACGATTTCCCAATTATTTTGAAGAGCCCCGGAGCAAAATCTTGCCAACGCCTGAATTTTCCTTAGTCTGCCACTGCTTCACAGCGGCGATTTCCGCAAACAAAATAGAGATTCGTCTAACGATGTTGGCTTAATCAACTTGTTCTTAATCAAAAAACAAATAAGTTTCTTCACTTTCTTTTGTCTCCACTTTAATGACGATGATTTTCACAAACACATTTTTTCGTAAAGAACACAAGAAGCCGCAGATATTGGTGTTTATCTCTCATCTTTTTACTGTTGAGATATAACTAAACATACAAACGAATAAAAGTCGGCCCAAATCTTACTCATTTTTGGGACGTTACCATCTAGTTCAGGCGCAATATGCCCATAACCATATGTTTTTCTAATTTCTAATCTTTCCTCTCTCTCTATCGAACGCTACAAGCACACGTCTCTCCAGTTCTTCCCATTTCGGATCAATAATAGCGAAACGAAATAGCATATTTCGTGACATCAAAAGCGTGAAATTTTGAAGCTTCAAACATGTCAACTATAAGCGTATTTCGTTGAAAAATTTACAACAACAATTGCATAGGATAAACCCTCGTAGGAATAACATTAACCCAAAAAAAAATTGGGTTAAATTAAACCCAATTCTAATTTTTGGTTATGATACCTGCCACCAAGTCATATTACATATTAAATTTATATTTTATTTCGAAAAGTTGGCTTTTGCTAATTGAATCAAATTGGCTATTTTCTTGGGAAACAAATAAACCCAAAATAGTTTGGATTCAATTTTGGTCAACAAAATACGCTATATGTCAAAATAGTATATTGGGTGTGTGAATAAATTTTTAGACATTTTTTATAAAAAAGAAATGTTTATTAAAAGATAACGATACATTATATTTTAACGTACACCAACAAATAAAATTAATGTAGCATATAATTTTTATTTCATTAATTTAATAATTTTACAAAAATTTATTTTTATATTTAATACCATTTTATTTATTGTTATTATTAAAATGCCACCGCGCGATGCGAGAGGCATGTCGCCTTGTTGAGATTTGGGAGCAGACTGATTCTCGATTTTTCATGTTTCACCTAAACGCGCGTTATTGCCAACGGTGTCACTGCGCGCAAAGGATATATCTGCAGCAATGTCGAGCTGTTATTGGTTGCTGCTCAGAATCTTCATTTATTACTGAAGCTTGTGTAAGAAAACTACAACTTCCAAGGAAAAACGCTAAGGTGCTGATTACTGGGTTAGGTCAGACCGGTACAGGAACAACGAGAGGTATTACAACAGTCACACTGTCCTCACTATCCACAAATGATGTTAGAATAACGCTGGACCCTTACATTGTGCCGAAGATAACATTGATGATCCCACGAACTGAATTGGATGTATCAGAATGGCATCATTTACGTGGTCTTCAATTAGCGGATCCAAATTTCAACACACCTGGCAACATAGAATACGCATTGAGCCTGTTCACTAATGGAAAGGTCACCGGAAGAGATAATCAACCGATCGCAATCAATACACTGTTTGAGCCAACCAGATAGCATCGAGGTCTGTCATACGGCTGTGGCTCTACACACTGAGATCGACATCAACAACTCGCTGCGCATGTTTTGGGAAACGGAGAAACTGAAATCTCCTACCAAACATTTCACGCAAGATGAAGTAGAATGCGAACAACACTTTGTGGAAAATACGGTACGCAATGACGATGGAAGATTTGTCGTACGTTTTCCGTTCAAATCAGAAGAAATATCTTTGGGAGATTCTTGCCAAATTGCAGTAAAACGATTTCAATCATTGGAAAGAAGATTCCAAAGAGATCAAGGATTCTATGCGTTGTACAACCAGTTCATGAGAGAATATCTGTCATTGGGCCATATGGAGGAAGTTTCAGAAGACAAAATTATCGGTGAATCCTATTATCTACCTCATCATGGCGTATTAAAGGAAACGAGTACCACAACGAAACTGAGGGTTGTTTTTGATGCGTCATGCAAAACAACGAGTGGACAATCTTTACATGATAAGCTGCTCGTTGGAGCTGTCGTTCAACAGAGTCTTTATCAAATCCTCGTAAGATTCCGAAAACACAAAATTGTATTGAATGGGGATATTGAGAAAATGTATCGACAGATACTGATAGCTCCTGAACACCAAAGATACCAAATGATCTTGTGGAGAGAAAACACAAATTTGCCGTTAAAACGATACCAACTCAAAACTATTACCTACGGCACATCTTCGGCGCCCTTCTTGGCAACACGAGTACTTCATCAAATAGCGAAGGATTCCAGAACTCAATTTCCCGATGCAGCAGGGCGGTTAGACAACGATGTATATGTCGATGATCTGATGACAGGGGCGGATAATTTGGTACAAGCCTTGCACATTAAAGAGCAATTGGCATCCATGTTGTCTGGAGCTGGATTTCACTTACGAAAATGGACTTCCAATCATCCAGCATTTTTAGAATCCATTCCAACTGAAGTACGTGAGATAACGCTCAAGGAGATCACTGAGAATTCAAGGCCAGTGAAATTATTAGGACTGCATTGGAATCCAACTGATGACAGATTTGTCTTTAATGTAAAACTTGATGATGAAGCAAACATTTTGATCCTTTAGCGGCAGTTTATAGCAGAACGATGTCAGAAAACGGAAAATATGTTACGACGCTGGTATCCTCGAAAAGCAGAGTTGCTCCATTAAAACAAGAATCGATTCCAAGATTGGAATTGTGTGCAGCTGACTGAGCTTCTCAAGGCTGTTCGAGAGGCTTTGGATTTAGAAATAGAGAAGATCGTTGCATGGACTGACTCCATGATTGTTCTTGACTGGCTCTCTTCAACTCCCCGACGATGGGATACTTATGTTGCAAATAGGACTTCTCAGATCCTCTCAACATTAATTAGAAATAATTGGAGACACGTTCCTTCATCACAAAATGCTGCGGATTGTGCATCGCGGGGTATATCTCCTAGAACATTGACTTCGTTGGATTTGTGGTGGAAGGGTCCTAATGGTTGGCAGAAGATGAATGCAACTGGCCTGATCAACGTAGGGTGCAAGAAGATGTAATGATAGTGAACGTTTTAACTGAACCTACATTTATCAAAAACCTCATCGCAAGGCAATTACGTTGGATAAACCTTCTAAAAATCGTATCATATGTCAAAAGATTCGCACACAACTCTAGAGTTCCATTAAAATTGGGGCGATTTGGAACCATTAACCCAACGGAATTAAACGATGCAAGAACTTGGGTCATCAAAGAATTCCAACAAGAATACCTTCAATTAGAGCTAAAAGAATTGACCAACAACAAGTATATCTCAAAAAATAATACGCTGAAAACTTTAAATTGTTTTGTGGACCGTGATGGAATAATTCGAGTAGGAGGGCGAATAAAAAATGCAGCAATTCCTTACTCTGCAAAACATCCCATCGTCATTCCTGATTGTGATATCGCAAATTTAATTTTGCATCATCTTCATATTGAGCATCACCACATCGGTTTAACCAGTTTAATTTTCCATTCCAGACAAGCCTATTGGATCGTAGGAGTTAGTCGACTAGCGCAACAAGTTGTTCGCAAATGTGTTATCACCAGAAACAAGGCTGTCTGTGAAGAACAACTAATGGGCGAACTTCCATCAGCGCGATTGGAATTTCGTCGAGCATTTCTGAAGGTAGGAGTTGATTATGCTGGTCCTTTTTTGATTCATTTGCGGAGAAGACGAGGGCAAAAAACATACAAGGCGTACGCATGTGTATTTGTCTGGATGAGCACAAAGGCGGTTCATCTTGAAGTCATAAGTGAATTAACAACTGATGCGTTTTTGGGCGCCCTCAAGAGATTCATGAACAAGCGAGGAATTTGTTCTGACATTTATTCAGATAATGGTATGAACTTTGTTGGAGCCGCTAGAAAGCTGTCGGAGCTATTTGATTTTATAAAGGCCAATTTTAAACCAATTTCGGAATTTTTGCTGAAAAAATTTGTAACATGGCATTTAATCCCCCTGGAGCACCACATGCCGGTGGTCTTTGGGAAGCTGCAGTCAGCGCAATGAAATATCACCTGAGGAGAATTATTGGCCAACGAATTTTGACGCTAGAAGAAATGATCACTCTGTTATCCGACGTCGAAGCATTATTGAATTCACTCACACCAGCACATTTTATTATATTCCAGCCATTAACACAGCTGCCTGAGGTACATATATCTTACGGATGTGAAGGAAAATCGATTGAATCGTTGGCAGCTAGTTACACAGTTGTTCCAGCACTTTTGGACTCGTTGGTCAACAGAATATTTAACATCGCTTCAAAAACGTACGAAATGGCAAACTGTGAAAGAAAATATACAGATTGGTGATATTGTTATTATACGAGATGAACATTTACCACAAACACATTGGTGACTGGGTAGAATAGAATTGGTACATCCTGGTGAAGATGGCTTGGTACGAGTGGTTTCGATCAGAACAAAGGGAGGTGTTATCAAGCGACCTATTCAGAAAGTTTGCAAGCTACCTGTTGAATCGAGTTATCCAAGGCCGGCGGGATGTTCATCATCGGGATAATTTGAATGAAAATAGAATTAAATAATGCACAACACTTAAAATTACTTTGTTACTCATCTGTATTTGTTTGTTTACAATATTTTATTGTGACGTCTATAAATGTCAATACGAGATAAATTTACTATATCACAAGTGTTACCAGTGGTTTGCGGCGAAGATTATGATCATCGACACGACATCTCTTAGCAGAAATTTTGTTATGCAACGGCAATAAAAGCAGTTGTATTTTTTTTTCTATTATTTTTTTGTCATTACGATTGTTAAACGGCTTTGAGCAAGTAATATAATTTTACGGTATACGCCAATATTACACAAAAAGTAGCGAATCACTATACTAAAATAAATTGGAATTATTTGTAATTATAAATTTGATTGTGGTTTTTTTTGTGGCAAACCGGAGAGGAAACTAAATATATACAATCCACTATTATTTCGTGGGAAATTCAACATAATTACAATTAATTGGATTGTGCCCCATCACCCTCTAAAAAACAACTTATCACGATCCATTTTAAATCGATTACAAAAAAATGACGTAATATGAAAAATAACACTTTCTGCTCCGAATTAGATTGACAATTGTGACAGCTACAAAATGCAATTGGAATTGCTTGTCAAACTAAACGCAATCTCACGGAGCGACATCTAAATGTCGAGTCTAAGAATTAATTCACACATCCAATAGTATTCAACGAGCATATAATAATAGCCGTTATTCACGAAAGTGAAGTTTATCGAAACGAGCCGATAGGCGGTGTCGTAAATCATCTGAGTGAAAACAACCATTATAAGCGAGTATAGAATACGATACTTTCTCCACGATCGATAAATAATATTGTATTTGATAACCAAATCTATTAAATAATCCTAAAATAAATTCCGGCGACATTTTGACGTCACAATTGAAGCGCTGTGTTTACATTTGCTTGCTTCCATTATACATTTCTTTTCTCGTTTCTTTCCCCTTTACCTACAAAAATTGTCCAAGTTCCATCTTAATTGCCCATAATATTATTTTATAGTAGAACCCATTTCCATCATAAATATCGAATTTTAACTAGCCATTCTCCTAATTGTTTTTTAAATTAGAACACCAATGTCGAATTTAAAACCGCATAATCGATGAAGAAATAGCATAATTTAATTCTAATTGATGACCTTATTCCAGAATTTCATTTACAAATAATTTTGGAATCCCATTTTTCCAAGAATTAGCCAAGTCCATCTTAATTCCCATAAATTATCTTCATCTGAAAATAATTTTAGAATTTCATCAGTTTTAATCCCATTATTCTATGATTTTCCGACGTAATACGAGTATCTAACAAAAACAAAATACCCTTTAGCGAATTTTGTTACGTATGGTACACATACATACATTCGATTTTATAATATTTGAATGTTAATGATTATAGTTATGTAACTAATTATTGTCGTTTTTAATGAGTAAATTGGTATTTATAAAACGATTAATAGACCTTAATACTACTAGAACACACTTTTTATTAACCGACCGGTTTCGTCATTAGTATGAGCATTTAGCATTAACGAGGTATCAGTTGCAACTGATAACTCGTTAATGATCTTACTAATGATCGAAACCAGTCGATTAATAAAAAAATTGTTTGGTTGAATTAGAATTGGTGTAATTTGGTAAAATACCAGAGCAAACTGCAGTGGGTGATCAAATTATTAGAACCGTTTTGAATACGTATAATTTATTTAATCTACTAAAAATTTGAAACCCATGGCCACATTAAAAAACATATTATGTACATATTATAAATATTATGTATTTAAAAAAAAATTATATGTACACTAAATTATTTATATAAGTACAAAAAATTTAATTGGCTGAAATTTAGCTATATTCTACACTACTCCAAAAAATTAAAGGAACACTAATTTTTTTCAATTTTTTTAGTGTGTTTTGAAGAGCTGTATCTTTGTAAAGTATGGTCGTACAGAGATGAAAAGAAAAGCATTTTAAAGCTTCAAATCTCTAGTTTTGAGACTTTTGAGCGGAAAATTTTTGTGGGATACCGTTATCACGCAATCATAAGAAAGAGCGCGAAATAAAAAATTCGATTTTTTTTTTTTGTAAGGATCCATGGGCGCAGGAAATTTTTTTTAAGTTAAACCAATGCATAGGTCGGTTAGCCTGTTAATTAGGCGTAAATTTAATTTTATTCTGGTGTCTCTATGTCAACTTTTTGCTGAGATATCTGACTTTGAATCAAAAAAGATCCTTTTGCCTTTGATCATCGATATCTCAGCAACCAATGATTGCACAGTAAACTTTAGGGCAGCCTTAAAAACTTCAGTAAATTTCCTACAAGACCCTTTAATGATTAGTGGAGAACAAATTTTTTTTTCACCCTCAATACTGATTTGAAAAAAGGACAAAAAAACGACTTTTTAGGTTGTCTTAGTAAATCTACCGTTACTTTACAAATATTGATGAAAAGACTAATGTTGCCAGGTCATTTTACAGTTTAATGTACTCCTAATAGCCTTGTATTATTTTCAAATTGATCCATCCAACCGTTTTTCCGGACAGATTGATCAAAGTTTTACAAAACAATTAAGGAACAAGTGATCATCAAAATAAGAAAACGCCTTTTTTCACATTTTGCGTTAGTTATTTGTTAACCCTTAATGATCGTAAGATTTTTTTGCAATACTCGCCCATAAAAGACGACAGAAAATTAAATAAAGTTCTGCAATATGACCAATATTATGGAACTTGGCCATTTCTCATCCGATTTTGATGAAATTCAGTATGTACGATGGAAATTGGATTCTAAACTGGTTTTTGATGAAATTCTGGAAAATGGCCAACTAGGGAGGTACTTGGCCATTTCTCATCCGATTTTGATGTAATTCAGCATGTACGATGGAAATGGGATTCTAAAATGATTTTTGGATAAAGTTCTGGAATATGGCCCACTAGAATGGAACTTGGCCATTTCTTAACCGATTTTGATGAAATTTGGTATGCGCGATGGAAATGGGATTCTAAAATGATTCGTGGATGAAGTTCTGGAAAATGGCCAACTAGGTAGGAACTTGGCCATTTCCAATCCGATATTGATGAAATTCAGCAGGTGCCTTAGAAATGGGATTCTAAACTGATTTTTGGATAAACTTCCAGAATTTGCCCATTTGTTATGGAACTTGGAAATTTTGTATCCTATTTTTATGAATTTCAGCATTCACGATGAAAATGAGATTCTTAAATTATTGATAAAATAAATCATTAAATACATGGAATAACCATTTTAGTTTTTCACTTTTAAAGCACATGTCGAATTTCTTTTATTCGTTTAAGGAATGGCCAAGCGCCTTCCAAATTAACCATATAAATTTAACCAAAAATAATTTTAGAGTTTTATTTCTATAGTACATGCTGAATTTGTTAAAAATCGGATAAAAAATGGCCAAGTTCAATCCTAATACGGCTTATTCCAGAATTTCATCTAAACATAATTTTAAAACCCAATTTTTATTACACGCTGAATTTCATCAAAATCTTATAAGAAATGGCCAAGTTCCTACCTAATTGGCCATATTCCAGAACTTTAGCTAAAATTCATTTTAGAATCCCATTTCCATCGCCCATACCAAATTTAACTCAGCAATAGCCAAGTTTCATCCCATTTCTATTGCGCATACCAAATTTCATCAAAATCGGTTAAGAAATGGCCAAATTCCATCCTAGTTGGCCACATTCCAGAACTTTATCCAAAACTCACTTTAGAATCCCATTTCCATCGTACATGCTGAATTACATCAAAATCTGATAAGAAATGGCCAGGTTCCTTCCTAGTTGGCCATTTTCCAGAACTTCATCCACGAATCGTTTTAGAATCCCATTTCAATAACGCATACCAAATTTCACTAAAATGGATGAGAAATGGCCAAGTTCCATAATATTGGTCATATTGCAGAACTTTATTTAATTTTCTGTCGTCTTTTATGGGCGAGTATTGCAAAAAAATCTTACGATCACTAAGGGTTAACAAATAACTAACGCAAAATGTGAAAAAAGGCGTTTTCTTATTTTGATGATCACTTGTTCCTTTAATTGTTTTGTAAAACTTTGATCAATCTGTCCGGAAAAACGGTTGGATGGATCAATTTGAAAATAATACAGGGCTATTAGGAGTACATTAAACTGTAAAATGACCTGGCAACATTAGTCTTTTCATCAATATTTGTAAAGTAACGGTAGATTTACTAAGACAACCTAAAAAGTCGTTTTTTTGTCCTTTTTTTTGAAATCAGTATTGAGGGTGAAAAAAAAATTTGTTCTCAACTAATCACTAAAGGGTATTGTATGAAATTTACTGAAGTTTTTAAGGCTGCCCTAAAGTTTACTGTGCAATCATTGGTTGCTGAGATATCGATGATCAAAGGCAAAAGGATCTTTTTTGATTCAAAGTCAGATATCTCAGCAAAAAGTTGACATAGAGAGACCAGAATAAAATTATATTTACGCCTATTTAACAAGCTAACCGACCTATGCATTGGTTTAACTTAAAAAAAATTTCCCGCGCCGATGGATCCTTACAAAAAAAAAAAAATCGAATTTTTTATTTCGCGCTCTTTCTTATAATTGCGTGATAACGGTATCCCACAAAAATTTTCCGCTCAAAAATCTCAAAACTAGAGATTTGAAGCTTTAAAATGCTTTTCTTTTCATCTCTGTACGACCGTATTTTACAAAGATACAGCTCTTCAAAAAACACTAAAAAAATTGAAAAAAATTAGTGTTCCTTTAATTTTTTGGAGTAGTGTATTAAAAATAAAACTATTTCTAGCAGAGCTTGCACAAAATATTGAAAAGATGATGTTCTCTATGACTAGCTCTACATTTTTTTCATTTGGTGTTCTGATCTAACTATGCTAGAATCAGCTCTGAGAGTGTTACACATTTTTAAAAAAATATAATACATTTAGTACAAATTAGTACTTGTTAAATTTAGCACTTATAATATTTAGTACAAGTCCTAGGGAAAAATTCATCGTTTCTCTATTTTTTGTAATAGAATTATAGCTAAATATGAGTCAATCACATTTTTTGTGCTGATACAAATAATTTAGTACATATAATTTTTTTGTTAAAAGACGCAATAGTTATAACAACAATTGTAAACATAACATTCGAATGTGGCCATGGTTCTAAAATGTTTAGTAAATTAATAAATTGTCAGTAGTCAAAGCAGTTCTAATAATTTGATCATCCACTGTTTTCTTCAATAATGTTATATTTTACTCCCTAGGGACTAAACTAAATGGGTTACTAGATGTCTCAATAAAAAAATCGAATTATAAGTACTAAAAAGGAAAGAATACTTAAAAGATGCAAAGCCTTGTACGTTTTTCTACTATGGCATTTTTAGTGAAAAATATTCTAACCCTGGGATCGAACTGGGATTCGATTCGAACGTATTCTATCATTTCTTATTTGTATTAAATGCGAATCTTTACTTCGAAGAGTCGAATACAAATAGCCTCTAAATGTGTGTTTGTACAAATTTTAAATAGTAAGATAATTTACATAATTTGAATATACAAAAAATACAAAAAAACATTGAAAGAATGCGAGTGTCATTTCATTTTATTTTCTTCTCTCCATCTACTACTTAGACTGTGTCCGAAACCTGTAATAAATAATTTTTAGTACTAATTTTTGACATTTATTTGAAAAATATTCCCCTACATTCACAATTTTTTATTATAATGTCCGAATAGTGCAATAATTTTTTTGGTATATTTCGCCGCCGCACATTTTTGTTGCTTCATTTTAATTACTATGATTTTCGAGAAATGGATGGATTGGACAAAAAATGTCTTGGATGGTATATTTATTAAGGCATAATTACGCAAATTGGGTTTAATCGGTACATTACGTCAATCACAGCTAGTAAATCAAATAATGAATTTCTTCTGTAGCTGTCACAAATTATTATAGGAATTGACTATGATAATTTGGGTGTGTGCAGTTTTTTCATATAAATGTCAAAAATTAGTACTAAAAATTATTTATCATAGGTTACGGACACAGTCTTTTAGGTATAATATGATATTTTTGGTTGTATTTTCATTTTCCATTTACATCTAGTACAAATCATCGAATTTTTAATTTTTTGAATCATTTTATTGTTTTGCTCGAGTGAATGAAAAATTGTCCGGCAGAACGGCATTATATAAATATGTATGTAGTTCTATAAAGCTTTTTTAAATGAAAAACGAGTTAACAGAGCTAAATGATTAAGCATTTACATAAAATATTAGTATAATATTTCTGTCGTATTTTATTTGTACAGGGTGGACCATCTGTTGGTTCTTTTTTCAATTAATTAAATTTTTACTTAATGTTATGTATATGTTCTAAAAAATTCTTTGACATATGAAAAGTCAAAAATATGCCATTTATCATCATGCAGTCGCTAACAACACAACAACGCATTTTGATTGTCCAAATTTATTATGAAAAAAAAACGTTCAAAAACAACAACATTTCGTAAATTACGTGAGGGTTTTGGTCGACATGGACGTCCTACTGAGCGTGCAATTGGCAAAATTATTGATCGTTTTGAAGAAACTTATTCAATGGAAGGTCGTAGACGGTATCAACATATTCATCCGGTTCGTATTCCTGATGCAGTGGCAGCTGTTAGTGAAAGTGTTTGTAATGAACCAATCACATCAACCAGGCATCGTTTACAAGAATTAAACATTTCATGAACTACATTACGATACATTTTGCATGTTGATCTTCATTTGCATCCATACAAAATTCAACTAACTCAAAAATTAAGGCCACCAGACCATTTCTGTAAATCGTCGTCGTTTCGTTAATTGGATGGTTGAACGAAATTAAGGTTTTTCATCAAAAATCATCTTTAGCGATGAAGGTAAGGTTTATGCTAATCATCCACAAACAATTCAACCACTTAAAACATTCGAGCGAAAATTGAGGTCATTGATCCGCTTTTTTTGGAAAAAGTCATCGAATATTTTCATGTTCGGATGAAGACCTGTAGACGAAGCCGTGGTGGGCGTATGAACGGTATTTTTTTTCATACGTAAATGGCATAGAACCACCTTTCATTATCAATAAAAAATGTTAACTTTTCATCCCAAAATGTGTATTTTATTTACAAATAGAAAAAGAACTAACAGATGGCCCACCCTGTACAAATAAAATTGGAAATAGAGATGAAAATCTTCTTCGAATTCCATTCTCGTGCATTTGTATATTAATATTATAAGAAGCCTTTTATTTAAAATTATTGAATTTATTTTGAATTACTTTAACATATCGTCGACGATCTGACAAAACCTGCTAACTGACATATTTTTGAAAAATACAAACTGCTATTTAGCATTTAAATTATCTGGCCATATTAAAATATAATTTTCTAGAATCGTACACAATTTATTCAATATTTTGTACTAATGCGAAAAAGGATAGGAGACAGATAGGAGATTTGGTGTGCCTCATCACGGAGTCAGGCTTTTAGAACATTAGTGTTAGTATTGCAAATAATCATAATATACATAGTAATAAAGTATTTTCGTTCGCACTGGTTTTATTTATTATTTTGTTTGTTTAATTCGTAGTCCAGTGCAGACATCGAAAATCATTCATTTTTGAGTGTGCATTAAAACACATGAATTTGAAAACTCAATAAAATGAAGAACAAAAAAATTCTCTCTACAAACATTTTGCTGAATTTGTGAATGTGAATATTCACTCAATTTCAGTTTTCTTTATTCTTCTCACGAAACACACATTCAGTCTAAATGTGTTTGTGAAGAGAGTTCTTTGTGTTCTTCATTTTATTGAGTTTTAAAATTCATGTGTATTAATGCACACTCAAAAATGAATGATTTTGGATATCTGCAAAACTCAAATGAATTTTTTTAGCTTGCACAATGAAACTTTTTTGGTAGAAGAGTTACAGTGCATTCACAATGAAAAAACTTTTTACTTTTGACTTACAGGTTTGTATGAAATTCCAACATAACGAGTAAAAATTTTTGTTCGTCAAGTTGAAACCTGTAAGTAAAAGGTGAAAAGTTTTTGCATTGTGAATGCTCTGTTACACACAAATTTTTTAAAACTTCAAGTGAAGAATACAAAAATTCATTCATCGAATTTGCGTATTTTCTTTGAATGTGTATGGTTATGTGAATCTACATTTTTTAAATTTATGCTTCCTTTATTATTCGAAAAATATTTTGCACACATTAAATAATGTACCTTCTACAAAAACAAATGTATGTGAATCGGGTTTCTTAGATAGGCTTATCTGAAAACCATGGCCCAATTCTACCGAAAGGAGGGGTAGGCTGAAGATGAACGTATTGTATGGTTAAAAACATTTTCCAAAAAAGGAATCTTTTGTTTTTGTTCCATTATGTAACATATTATGTATTTTGTACTTTATAAAATGTAGCGATACTCAAGCCGATCATAATTTTATTTTAGGAGGGGTTATGCCGTTATGGAGATTGTTTAAGCAACACGTTGTTGTTCAGCGCTTCAACAAGTATAGTAATAAAGTGATATTTACGGGAGAATTTTGTCTTTTATTCCTTGTAACAAATATACTTGATGATGAAGATATACAGAAAATAAAGGTATAATATTGCGCATGCTGTTGCTATCGTTTTTTCGCAATTTGAAGTCACGTGTAGTCAAAAATGCTGATATTTATATGGAGTTTCAGGCAATGAGGCATGTTTTAATATTCGGGTCTAGAGCAGACTGTTTGAGCACATTACATAACAAGTTTCGGAATATATGAGTATAATATTTTGTTAAATGCAGAGCTCGTTTAGATTTTAATTATTTAATTCAAAAATTTGGGAGTGTTCGATTTTAAATATACTAAATTTGAATAATTCCTATTGCAACAAAATTATCAATTATACTTCTGATAAGAACACAAATGACTGTGACACAAGTGCACCGGGTTTTTGATTTAATATATTTTTACATTTATATTTAACGTTGAATATGGACATATCTGTAATATTTGATAGTAGGTTCGTGGATACCAGTAATTTCAAGCCAAACGAACATAACGTAAAAAAATTAAAATTTTAATAATTGGTACGTAAATGACCAAAAACATTTAAAAATTTAATTGTTTTATGTTACGTACTCATAATTTTGTCTACCCTTTTTGCCATTTATCTTAGATATTATATACTCGAAGGAATTATTTCTTAAATATTTGGACTATAAAAAAAATATAAAGCAAAGAAAGGTCTAGGGAAACTATCATTATCAATTGTGTGTAAATACGGTTTGTTAAAAAAATTAGGATTATTCTTGATTTATTTAAAAAATTAATCAAAGAACCGCCCAACTTAATATAAATATCTGCTTTTTAGTCTACACGTGACGTGATGCGCAAAGAAAGACGAAAATGAGACACGGGAATATACTACCTCTATTTTTTGTATATCTTGCTTGATGATGATATTATTCGGAGACCAAAAATGTAACGACATTTAAATTACTAATTCCAAACATATTACCACTTAAACAATTAGTTAAAGCTTCCAGCATTGATAAGTCTCTTACTGTGGGTGAAGCATGGTTTTATAGCCGATAAGATTCTGTTAGCAATGATAGTGACATGATTTTGTTAGAAAACGATTCCGATAAAGTTATTACAATTAGTGACGACGAAGGTGAATGAATATGACTTAGAATGGATTTTCAATGATATGTACTATATAAAATTCTACAAATTTAATAGAAAAACGTGTTTTTTTATTTTCAAAATTATTTAAATTCAATAATTTTTATTTTATTTAGTCTATAAGTAAATCAAACAAAAAAATAATAAAAAAATTTCAATATAAATCGTTTATAAATAAAAAATTCCGCCCAAAATTTTACGGTTTTATAACAAATTCAATTTACTAAAAAAATTGTTGTTTGTATTTTGTTTTATGACACTGCCCGGCTGATTGGTATATTACGTATTTTTAGGTTATTTGTATCAAATAATATAATGGTGATTCTGATTATTTACGGAAAATTTAAGTCAAATATTATTTATTTTTATCTATTTCACAAAAATTAACATAATAAACCAAATTTAATAAATCCTGGGGTGGGATGTTGTAACTTCACTTTCGATTCGAATTCGATAGATTTTATGTCTCATGTTTCAAGAATAAAATTTTACTCTATTTCGTTTTCCAATTATGCTCTTTTTCTTGCTATGTATCTCAGCTTGCTCGAATAAAACAACATGCTATTTCTACTTAAACTCAGGATTATTAATCACTTTAATTTTTATTTAGTGATACTTTACCGATTTGAAAGAAAAGACAAGTACGCAACAAAAAGAGATCGCAATAGAAAAAGCGTAATCAAAAAGCGAAATAGAGTACAATTTTATTCTTGAAACATGAGACATAAAATCTATCGAATTCGAATCGAAAGTGATGTTACAACATCCCACCCCAGGTTAAAAATATTACAAATAAAACAAACGTTAGACATTATTTTAGCGCGTACTTTCAAAAATATTTCCCGAATTGCTACGTTCTGTAGTACATGCTAAAATACTGGATAAGGAGCAAAATATCAATAAAAGATTAATTTTAAAAAGCATTCAAATCAAAACAAAATCTATTTCAAAATTTATTAAATGTCCAGGAAGTTTCCAAATTGTTGTTAAATTATTACTATTAATTATTATTGGTAATGTTCTTTATAAAATAACTTTTTGCTTTTTCGATTTAAATTACCTCAGTTTGTAATTATATAACTTTAATTATTTCGGTTAAACTGAGTATTTTTTAATTTTAAAATTTTTCCCTAGTTACGTTAAGAAAAAATTCGTCTTTTAAATTATTGAATAAACTGTGCCCTTGAGAATGACGGAAAATACCGCCGAAACATCGGGTTGTTATTAAAAAATTGAAAGCGCTTGTCAAAACATTAAGCTAAAATTGTTTCATTAAATAGTATGTGTAGGTACACTAAAATTAAACTGAGTTTTCTTAAATTAAATATTTTTTATAATTTCTATTAAATTTTCGATTAATATTTATTATGTAATATATTTAAAAGGAATAAATTAATACACGTTAAAATTCTTTTCGAAATACACAAAAATTATTTAAAAAATCAAACTTTCATTATTGTGATAATAAAATTAAATTTGGGAATACCAGTTTCGGACATTCGCCCTTCTTCAGTTCCTAATTGACTATTCTGTTCCTAATTGAATAGTCAATTAGGAACTGAAGAAGGACGAATGTCCGAAACCGGTATTCCCAAATTTAATTTTATTATTACAATAATGAAAGTTGGATTTTTTAAATAATTTTTGTGTATTTCGAAAAAAAAATTTAACGTGTATTAATTTATTCCTTTTAAATATATTACATAATAAATATTAATCGAAAATTTAATAGAAATTATAAAAAATATTTGATTTAATATAATCGTGATAAAAGCCACAGAAGAAGATGGACGTATACCATTTATACAGCAATGAGTTTTCTTACTTTTCATTTTGTACTACAGGCCTGAATCAATTCCGCCGAAAAATTTGTGTAGGGAAATTAATTAATTTTCAATAATTTTTAAACGTAAACCATTTTATTTTGGCTAACAATCCATTTTCTAAACAAATTAACCCCGCCGATAAATGCAAAATGAATTTGGTGAAAATAAAATTAAATTGCATAACCCTCGCCAAAATATATTTAAGAAGTTTGTTGGGTTTAATATGAAATTAATAATTTTGCAGCGGATATAATTCAGTTTTAAATATTCGATTTAGCGACATCATTTACAAAATAAAGTAAATAATTTCACGGAGTAAACAATTCGGGGAAGTTCCCCCGTATTATCCTACTTTAACTATAAAGTATTTTAGGGAATTAGTATTATGTTAGTCTACGTCTATGGTTGGGTGTAGCAATTTAATTTTAAAATTATTGTATAAATTGCTTGTATTGCTTTGGTAAATCAAAAAATGTTTTAGGGAACATTTCATAAATTAAATAATTTGATCTAATTTAAGTAATTTATAAAAAAAAATCATGAGCCTCATCCACACTAGCTCGTGGTAGAAGTGAAACTTCTTTAGTCGCAGATGTTATTTGTTTATTTGATTTTTTTATGTCAAATTTCAAATTTATAAAAAATGTCCTAAGAATTACCGAAATTCACTAAGTAAATAAAATTTAAACTGAACAGAACACTATCTAAAAATCATTTTAGAATCTCATTTCCATCGTATATGCTGAATTTCATCAAAATCGGATAAGAAATTACCATAAGTTCCTTCTTAATTGGCCATATTCCAAAACTTTATCTGAAAACCATTTTAGAATCCGGTTTCCATCGTACATGCTGCATTTTTTCAAAATCGGTTAAGATACTTAGAAATAAAATTTTGCTCGATAAGTTGCCCCTTCATTTCTTGCACTTAAGGCTTTTTTCTTTCCTCCCTTTCGCGTAACCGTTTCCCCTTGTGCAACCAAAAATTTCAAACAGTACGCCAATTACGATACAAACTCAAGACTCAAAAATTGACACCATCGAATGGATCTCCGATTGGATTAGCCATTCTCTCGCTACACTGGCTCAAGCATTTAAATCGATTGAGATCAGAGGTTCGCGGCGCGAGTTCCTTTGCCGCCTGATGACGCCATTGCGATAATATTATGCGTGACACATAAAGCCGAAAGGCCAATCTAAGCAATCATGTCTTTAAATTAAATGTAATGCTTATAGTCGATGAGTAATTGCTTACGACCAAGGGCTAAATTTTGTTTCAATTTTTTGAACATGCGGCGTAAGACGTTATCACGTCAAAACAAAATGTACCTTATTTATAATTAAATTTGTTGTTCATCACCTTTATTTTACTCCCATGAAAATCTAAATTCGTGAGAATTTAAAATCAAGATCCTAAAAAATTGTGAAATTCATTTTTTAACCCTTGTGTGTATACCCGGCTACCCGGGTGGCCTTTTCGATTTTAAATATTCAAGATTTACGTAAATCTGGTATTAGGTGTTTCAAAACCCTTGACATCCTAGATTCGGACGTATTTTACTAATTTTTACAGAAAATTCAATTACTAATTATTTTTTGACCAAATTATTCGCCAAAACATTCTGTTACCCTTGACCCGGGTGGAAAGTACAAAATATGAGGTTTACTTTATAAAAATTTGGTTTGAAAATAATAAATACATAATTCAAATTTAAGCAGGCAATTATAAACTAATTGCACGTAGACCACTTTATCGCTGAGTTGGTATGTTCCACGAGTACCGATCATTTACATACATCACACGACTTTCATTCTTACGTCTTCGGATCAGATGATAAACATACCCTTGAGGGATTCGCCCAGTCGTGTCGCGCATCTAATCAGATGTTGTGTCTTCGTGGTTTATTAATTATAGCCGTCGGGTATATATTAGAGCATGCTTTTTTGGGTATAAATACAAGGATTAATTTACGTTTTATCTAATGATCTTACTCATGCACAACAAAAAAAAATAATAAAAATTCGGTTCATTTCTAATGCGAATATGTACATCGAAATTTCATTAAAAACGCATAAATTTTAAAACTAATCGTCATAAAGAACAAAAAGGATTTTCGTTTCACACATTTAGACTAAATACTTGTGAATTCAACGAAAGAAGAATAAAGAAAAAATGAAATTTGATGAATATCCCCATTCACTTCACACATTTCGTTCTTTATTGTGTTGAGTTTTAAAACTCATGTGTTTTAATGCACATTCAAAATTGAATTCTTGTACCAAAAGAGTTTCATTGCACAAGCTAAAAAAAATTCATTTGAGTTTTTTCAATGTGAGTTGAAACAAAAAACAGAAAAGAGAATTTGGATATTCAAGAAAAAACAAAAACTACTCTAATGCGAAACAAAAAACTCTTGATATTCGTATTTTATTTTTTATGTGTGTGTTGAATTTACTCATTCTCAAATAATGGTACAAATGAGCAATTCACTCATGAGTTTTTCGATGTCTGGTTTGACGGGTTTTCGCTCAGAATTCTTACGGACACAACCGATTGACGTGAAAATACGACAGTGAGTAGGGAATGGCTCAAAGAACAATAGTTGTATAGCGCCGAAGTGTGTTTTTACTCTGGGGGTGGATGGCACGCCTTTTCAGGGGTGGAAACTAGTACACCCAAAATAACCGCAGAAATCGATAGAAGGATGTATTAGTATTGTCTATTATTCGCGATTGAAAATGTTGATTTTTGATCTAAAAATGAATGCGATTTTTGACGAATAACTCGAAAACCTTATGCTTAAGCAAAAATAAAGTTTGTAAGATAAGAAATCGATTGTTTTTGTTATGAAAGTTCTTAGCTTCAAAACTTACGGAGTTATGATAAAAATAAAATGGTTGTCTCGTTTTTTTCAGAGAGAAAATCAGCAATGAAACCAACGTTAACCGCAAGAATTGATATTAAACGTAATCCATTTACAATGTAGTTTATTTAGGTACTAAGTATATTTTAGAAGTTTGAACGGTTCAGAATGCCTAGATTTGAAAAAAAATTTGATTCAATTTTGAAATAAATTTGGAATTTTTGAAAAAAAAATCCTTTTTTCACAAACACTCAAAAACTAACGAAGACACGTACAAAATGTCAAAGAAGAAAAATTAAGTTTTTTCTTGCAGGCAATTTTGTAATTTTTTTATGTCTCCAGGATGAACTTAAATTGAGATACTACCGTTTTAAGTTGAGCATGTGAATACAAAGACCACCTTCCCCGGGCCCTTAAACAAAAAAATCTCAAAAATGAAGGGTTCAAGGAAGTTCAACTTTACAGGCCTTGTAGCCCCAAAAAGGTTTTTGGAGCGATTAGATATCTTAAAAATTAAAGAAGTTATCGTTAAAAAACCAATCACATTTTACGGTGAAATTTTGGGATTGCTCCCAAACATGCATTTTTAAGATGAAAAATCAACATTTTCAATTGCGAATAATTCTGAAAATATTGATTTACCAAAAAAACTTCATAGAAAAATTTTCGCCCCCGACAAGGGGTGGAATCCATTCCTAGGGTGAAATCCCATATCGGCACTATATAAGTTGCGTTCCTTGAGCCATTCCCTACTTACTTTTCAAATTTTAATTTGCAAGCCATCTTGAACCAGTCATTTTTTGCACTAAGCTGGATGAACTTCGTTTGCGTTGCTCGTTCAAGATCCCCTCTTTTTGTCCAGCACTTGCGGGGATGTACCGCCGTAATAAAAAAGAAAGGCGGTCCAACAAAATATAAATATTAAAAGATATAGAAGTTGCATAAACCAATAAAGCACAAAAAAATAGTATTTACTTTATTCCACAACTTCCACGCGCCTTTAAGTCCCAAATAGGGTACTTTGAATATTTTGAGATTTTTTCGATTTTTGCCCTAAATTGCATACATATTTTTTTAAAAATTTAGATATGAATGTGTGTAAAATGAAACAATAAGCTAAATGATTTCAAATTGTTTATAATTTTAGCAACCAATTTGTAATAAAATGTGATTGATCAATTTGTTTTGCACATCACTGTATCTTTAAATTTGTGGAATAAAATGTTTTAGTAAAGCTGGAAAGTTGTTTGTTTTTGAGGGGACACATAATTAAATTATATTTTATAATCTTGAATCACGTTCACTTTGTTTTTCTCTTTACAAACCATTCCCAACAACATCTTAAAACGTAAAGGACGGGTCAAATTACGTATCAGGTAAAAGTGTTTGGTTTGCGTAATATAAGAATCCGTCAACAAATTATAGGTTCTTCACAGGTCATTAAAATTATTTAATTGGGATAAACCAGAGAATAAAAAAAAATTAAAACCAACCCAAACTTACGAAAATTAAGCACTGCAGCAAAAAGTGACTCAAAAGAAAGTTATTTTATCAAATAACTTTGTTTTGTAATCCGTTTGGCTGCTAAATTAATTTCCAGTTATGTATGTTGGCCAAGTTCTTCCTGTACAGTAGGTTACTACTCCCAGCAACCATTTATCGAGATGAATTAAAATGCAGATTGCTTCTATGCATGCCATCTACTAGCTATCCGGGATTCGTTCAAATCGGCATTTTAGAGGGAAAGACGGACAACGTTAATGTGCAGACAGATAGACAGACAACATTTTTAAAATCAATGTTAATGTTTAGGCATCCTACAAATAACGTAAAAAACTTAAAGACAGGCTTTTATCTGAAAAAACAGACAGACACTCCAATTTTATTTGCTCGATACTTATCGAGATTTATGACAAACATTAAATCAATACAAGTATTGGATAGAGTTGTCGGTGGAGTTTTGATGTAAGATAGGTTGAATTCTTAAAACATGAAGTCTATAGGTATCAATTGTTATGCAACATTTTAACATTAAAGCCACCGATGTTTATGTCAGGGGAAGCAAATCGGGATGATGCTTTTGGAGTAGTCTAGCCGCCGTACCAAAAAGCATTTAATATTCACTAACACTGTGCCAGGATGAATGTTTATGCAGACGAGTATGCATTTTGAGGCATCATTCATCGCCACGTTTACGAAACAGATAGCGCCAACTAAAAAAAGTTCTAACTGATGTTACGATAAATCGTGACTCTACGTTAATGTCAGTATTACAGACTGGTATGGAGTTATACAATGGGCATGTGGTTTACATTTAACGGAACTTAACCGAGCGTCACATACTGCGTATGATAGGAGGTTATGACTTAACTTCGTACGAGTTGGGATTGCCCAGAGCCGAAAAACAGGTTGAAAATACATAAACAACAAACAAATATGTAATTATAATCACTTTAATGTACAACAATATTTATAAAACGATTAAAGAACAATTTATGCTTGATATTCATTAATGATAAAAATGTTAAAATTCAATTACCAGGGGCCTTATTCTTGAATTCCACATTTATTTTTGACATATGCACATCAGTCGAAATTCCCTTAATAATTATTTTTTACGAAGAGGGAAATTATTAAACAATATTATTTGGCAATATACGTTAACATAAATTGAAATCCTGGTAAATACTAAACCATTCTAGGCCATTTGTTCACGAAGGCCACTATGATTTTGAAGTAGGCTATTAACCATAGTCGTTCGCATAGCTTATAAATGGCTCAGAGGAGTTAGTATCCATCAGAATTTCCAAACTCCAGACAACATACAATAAATGACATTTTTCAATATTTCAATAACCAATGCCCTGCTTCGAACACTAAAAGTTTGCAAACAAGCGTGAACCATATTGGGCACGTGAACAAATGCCCTTTAGTATTCACCAGAAGTTCCAAAATTCCTTTACTACATTCAGTATCTGGCATTTTTCAATATTCAATAAAATTGTATTTGGTTTTACCCAATTGCGTAATGTATTTTTCTTATTTTATTTTAATTACAGTAAACAACTTTTTTGAAATTTTTAAATTTTTCAATATCAATTATTTTTAAATAATTATGTATTTTATTTATAGAAATGTTTTGCATTATAAATATAGACATTTTCTAAGTCGCCCGAATGTTTACCTAAGTTCGAATATTCGCACCAATACAAATACATACAATTTTTACAAAGTTAGTAAGATTTTAGTCAATATAGTATAAAGTTCCAACTGGTCCATTAGGCACCAATCCTACAATAAAAAAGTATTTATAAACAAAACTTTTATATTACGTAATAATTGGAATTGCATGTACATATGTATACTAACTATTTTATGTGCATTCAAACAATAGTTATTTACGTCACAAGGGCGGTAAATGAGTTTATTATTATTATTATTAATTGTAGGGCCATGTGGGCGTTAAGCCACCTCGCACTGCGACCTAAAAGATCTTTTGTGCATGGACCCTGCTCAATGATCCGTCCAGTCAATATTCAGGCTCTTAATGAACCTAACGATACTGCCGGGCGGTATATGATACACACTATCTGGGCTCATTACTCTCCCTCCTAGATGTTGTAGTCTTTGGCGGAAAATGGCTGGGCAATAGCACAGAACATGTTCCGCTGATTCCGCTTCCAGGTCGCAGAAGCGGCATCCATCTGTCGTATTTAGGCTCATTTGCTTAAGGTGATACCTTAAGGGGATGTGACCTGTGAAAAAGCCAGTAAGCAGCTTCAACTCAGGTTTCCTGAGTATAAGACACTCCTTTACCCTGACTGACGAAGCTGATATAAATTTCTTCGCCTGTCGCAAACCTGAAATTCTGCGCCAATAGGACGACTTTTGCACATCTTCCCAGCGGCGGTAAATGAGTTATTACAGTACGAGTTCGATTCGACTTCGAATTTTGAACGAGTACTGTAACGATCATTTATCGTACGTGTAATGTACAACGTTTTATTTCATACTACATGTGAAATTAATTCGATTTTTTTTTCATTTAAAATTGAATTTTAAAGTAAAAACATGAATTTGAAATTTAAAGAAAATCAATCCAAATGATTTTCAAATTATCAAGTTACCTTAGTTATTTTTTTTTTTGTTTGGTTTTATATTTTTCTGTACTGTAATTTTGACGACTGGTATGGTGTGATCTGGCGGACAATATTGAACTAACTAAACCATGTAAACAAAAATTTACTGTATGAAGTTATATGGAAATAGAGTCTATTTTATTTTAATTTTTATTTATTAAAATTGTAATGATTGGAAAATCTATTGAATCCATTATGTTGTTTAAAGTGTGGTTTTTATATATTTGATTAATTTGGAACAGTTTTATCATTAAAAATGCCAGAAAACTGTACAGAAAATTGCAGAAAATTAATGTTAAGTTCACTATAAATATATGTTTGAGTCACTAAATATTTTTGAAATTATATTATACCACATTTACCACGTTTTGAATGGTAAATACAAGATAAAATTCAATACTTCTAAAATATTTATGTTTTTAGTAACATGAGATTAGTATGAAATTTCTCCAATTTTTAAGCACAAATTTCTGTTATTTGAAATGATAAAACTATCCAAATTAATCAAATATATAAAAATCATACTTTAAGAAACATAATGGATTCATTAGATTTTCCAATCATGCCAATTTTAATAAATAAAAATTAAAATGAAATAGACTCAATTTCCATATAACTTCATATAGCAAATTTTTGTTTACATGGTTTAGTTAGTTCAATATCGTCCACTTAAGGCGCTTTTTCAACTTTACTAGTCGTCAATAGCTCGTTTTCCAGACACTTTTGTGTAGACACTATACCGAAAATCAATGTTTATGTGATTGATTTCTGTCCGGGAAAAGAATTATTACGGTAAAAAAAAAGTTAAAAGTTAAAACTTGGGCTAAACACTTAATAAAATAACTAAATTTTTTGTTTTATTTTTATTGTTAATTATTGATATTTCATTTAATAAAAAAAAAAATTAAAAATCTTTATAATTCATTAAAATAAAATTAAAAAACAAATGGACAAAATTAAGAAGAGTCATTACCACAAAACTATATAAAAATCTTGAACATAATTATTTGACTCGGCCAGTGTAAAGTTTCGATTTACGCCTGCAGATGTTTAAGTTAAAGTGGAAGATATTCATGATCTAACAAGGCCAAAAATTTGTAGCAAGGTGTCAAGAAACCCGAGTGGTATAAGATTCTACGTAATGTTAACAACAAATTCTTGAACCACATGCGAAATCATATAGACACTAAACAAAAACCGACCATTTGCATACACAACATTAGTGATTTTATCATTATGTAATTACCCAAAAATAATCTTAAATTTAATTGATTTACTATTTTATTTTTATTTTTTTCATACTGCACAAATAATTTTGCCCCAAAAATATGAGGTACAAATAATTTTGTCCATTTGTTTTTTAATTTTATTTTAATGAATTATAAAGATTTTTAATTTTTGTTTTTACTAAATGAAATATCAATAATTAACAATAAATATACAAAAAAAAATTTAAGTTATATTATTACCTAAGTGTTTAGCCCAAGTTTTAACGCGAAATACATTAACAATTTTTGCATGACACAAATAATTTTGACAACGACTGTACATGTTCATATTAATATTTTTACATGATTGCTATATTTCTTGTACTAATAATTGATAACTGACGTAACTTTTGTAAAAAATTACAAATCGAATAGAAAAAAGAAATTTAATTCCTTTACTTAACAACATAACATTGCATCGCTCAATACAAACAATTTAATTTAGTACTGCGCCCAGTACATACATATATAGATTCCGGTTTGATGAGATTTTGTACTAAACGAAATTTTTGCATTCTGGTTCGGTGAAAAGAGAAAATAAATCACCCATTTGTGAGATTAAACGTCAAATTTTCTCGTCACGGAATTTGAAGCTGAAATAAAATTATTACTCGATGGAATCTTCAGTGATTCGCGTACAAGCGTACTAAAAAGACATTTTGGATCGATTGGATGGTAAACTATATGTTTTTTGGCGTCGATCAAATAAAATCTACAGTTTTCTATCAAAAAAACTCTTTATTGGAATCTAACTAACTCGCGAAATTTGGCGTCAGGTTTAGTAAAAGGATAGCTACAATCCCTCAGTAGTCTTAATACCAACTATAATGGCGAATTCATGAGTAGATTGTTATTTCTTTCAGTCTGTCTCAAGAAGATTTTATTGCTTTCAGGTGTCTGCCAATAGTATTATGTTTGTTGTATCGTGATTGTTTTCAACATATAAGAGCAATCGTTATTTAAAATATTTAATAAGAATTTAATTCAGTTTATCTTTAAATCTAAAATTAGTTTACCCTCGATTTAATAAATTTAAAATGTAATTCAATATTACACACAGCACCCCAAACTACAAAAATAATTTCCATGTTTGACATTTTATTCGATCTAGAAATAGTACTAAAAAATTATCTCGCAAAGAACACCGGAATACAAATTTGTGGACTGAAATTATTTAATGAAAAATCGAAATTCGAGATAACGGAAAATCTCGTTTAATTTTATTCCATCTCACTAAACCAGAATCTAGCTATTGTTCTTACATTTCTAACCGCCAAAAAAACATACAGTCATAATGAAAAAACTGTTTACCTTTTACTTACAGGTTTGTATGAATTTCCAACAAAACAAGCAAAAGTGTTTGCTCATTATATTGGAAATTGATACAAACCTGTAAGTCAACAATAAAAAGTTTTTTCATTGTGAATGCTCTAAATATCTAAATATTTTAAAGTTTTTAGGTAATGCGCATGAGTACAACCAAATTGTCACCAAGAATTGGAGAATAAAAATAAAATTATTCTCTTTTATTCATCAAAAAAAAAAAATTTCCCGTGGCGCTAAAAACCATACGGCCGGTCCTGCCTAGGACGAATACAATTTATATATGTATAATGATGATGTCCAGCGGTCGCTGCCATTATCACCATTTGATATTTTTGTAGCCGAGTATGAGTAGCTCGAGATTAAAGTTTTTTAAGAATTACTGTACCTTAAATAGACCTTAAACCATAGAGTAAGGGCTTTTAAAGATGATTCATCTATTGGGGCATCACCTAAAAAACCTTACAGGCCGACAGACAGCGAGAGTTGCGCTTCTCTTAAAAAAATATAAATTGAAAACACAAAACTAAAATGCATTGAGCACAATCGAGGCCCAGACCTCCAGCCGCTGTAGTCTAATACGCTACTACTAAAGTACTAAGCCACATCCAACGTAAGAACATTTATTTAATTTTCATTGTTATATTGTTTCAAACATAGCATGCTATGAAGATTATGATGGGAAGAAATTTGTTTATCAAAAAAGTCTCATGGCTCACTACAACTCATAATATAACAGTTTTTATAGTTATAACCTTCACAAGGGCGGTAAATGAGTTGTTACAGTACGAGTTCGACGTTTATTATGAAGAAGAGATTTGAAACGAGTACTGTAACGATCATTTAACGTACGTGTAACGTACAACGTTTTATTTCATACTACATGGGACATTAATTCGATTTTTTCATTTAAAATTAAATTTTAAAGTAAAAACATGAGTTTCAAATTCAAATCAATCCAAATGATTTTCAAATTATCAAGTTATCCTATTATTTTTTTTCTGTTTGGTTTTATATTTTTCTGTACGGTAATCGCTCGTTTTCCGGGCACTTTTTTCTGTACCGTAATGAGTCGTTTTCCGGACTGAAATTAATTCCGTAAACATTGATTTTCGCTAAAGTATGAAATAAAATAATTTGTAGTAGTGTTCACATACATTTAGGCACATCATAGGCGCGTACCACGTATTTTTTGTGTAATATATTACTGTAATAACTATAAAGCGGAGTATTTAATTTAAAGTAAAATATGTATTTGGTCATTACATGAATAAAAAATAATAATAAAAATTAAATTGGATGAGGATCGAACCGAAGACCTTTGCCACTCTAGTCCTAAGTCCAGTGCATCACCACTACGCCACAAACTTTATAACATCTCGCATTTGATTTGCATTGTTAAATTGTTCTATTATTTCAAAGCATAACGACTTCACTTTTTACTAACGCTCGATTTTGCTTCTCATCTACATAACTTGTGTATCGCGGGCTATAACTGAAAATCGATTCTAAAGGAGTAAACTCGAAAAATCCTGGAATGGCTTTTTTCTGGAAGATCTGGGATAATTTCAAGGGGGTGGAGCAAATTTATTTTCTGTAAAGATAACCAGAAAAAACCCTTTGCAGCCAATATATCGTCGAGCGCATTCACTTTTCAAGGCTTCCATTATTTGTAATGAAGCAATTCGATTTATAGAAATAATTTCTGGATATAACTTTCTAAAACTTATTTTTTTATTATACGATAGAAGTTGCATCCTTTGTCAAAAGTTTCACTTAATCTATATCAAAATAACTAATTTACTTTGTACTCACTGGTTGGTAGCAACAAACCTTGCAGTATCCCCAATGATGATCATAACTCGGCTGACGTTCGATATCTGTAAGAAAAGCTCATTATAAAACAAAATTTCTCATATTATTTATTCACATTGTACTTATATTATAATTAGTCTATGTAAATCATAAACTATAAATTTAAATAAATCAGATCAATTAGATATGCACTTACTTTGACATAATTATTAATTCTAAACGTCAAATTTCACTATAAACAACGAAGTTGGCAACAATTGTTTCTATGTTATTCTTGTACAAATTTATAACGAAATGAATTTGTTAGTATGTACTTAAATCGAAATAAGTTGGGAAATTTATACAGTCCACTGCGGTCATACTGGTCAGTTCAATTTAAGATAATACAGTTTGTTTTTTTTTGTCAATAAAATTATTTGTAAATTGTTCAATAAGTTACTAATTAATTAAAATTAACCCTTGAGTTTTATTTCCTTAAATGTCATTGAGCTTTTGTAAAATCTACATAAGCCGCTAACCAATATACACTCACAATTGATGGGCTCAGAACCATAGTGGCCTAACCCACATTCAAAATTTCAACATTTTTTCATTTAATTGGTCATAAATGTCCATTGAAATGGTAATTTATTATAAAACAAATATTATAATAAGTAACCTGATAATAACTGTTTTTGGAATTGGAGGTCCGTATAATTAGATTTCATTTCCAAGAACATTTATAGCCGATTAAAGGAAAATGTTTAAAAATGAGGATTAGGCCACTATGGTTCTGAGCCCCTCAATTGAAAACCAAATATTGCACCAAGATTAAGTTCAGAAAATCCATGATTTACGCATGTAAACCACTTTAATAATATCTGACATTTAAACTAATGCCGAATTGTTGCCGAAATTCGGAAGAATATGGCTTTTCGCTATGCGCATTTACTTTCGTTATAAGCTTTGCAACCAAATCGTAGTAATTTGAATCACATTTATTTTGAATGGATACCTTAAATCAAATTATTTAGTTGCAGCTTTATACCGTATAAGGTAGTAATCAGAATAAGATGTTGCAAGATTTTCAACTGTGTACAAACCAAATCATTTTAAATTATATAAGCCCCGCCTGCTTATTTCATACTTTAGTTGAAAAGTCTTATTTACTAAAAAAGTATCGATGTATCGCACTACCACGGTACTTTTTTCCAATGTCGTGAACACAGCATGAGGAGCGAAATCAATTAGAGTTTCTTCAAATTGTACTTTGTATTCTTTACTCCATTTCTACTTCTTAGCAAACATATTTTAGGAACTTTAAAAATATGAAGATACCGAGTTGGAAGCATGTATAGTATGTTGTATTATTATTTATTAATAGCAAGAATAAAAAAAATGATTCTTGATGAGTTTTACGCAAACTTTGGCGTTTAATCCATTAGAGTTCTAAAATTTAGACATTTTCAAGACTCAAGAATTAAGAAAATTTAGAGACAATTTTGTGATAAAATTAGTAGTGTTGTGCTTGATAATGCTTGCGACTTGTTAAGTACTCCTCAAATATCATTAAAAAAAGGTTTTCTGGATGGTGGGTTTTGAGAATATTGATTCCATCGGATTAGAGATCGATCCGCTAACTGACTGTGTGAGGTACATATATCGGCCTGCATGCAGCCAATCTATTATTTGAGGGATTGTAGTGAATCGTAATACAACGTCAGCTTGGCTGATATATCGCAGCAATTAAAGAGTATGGAATGAAAATTATCTATATTTGACCAGTTGAAAGTACATGTAATGACCTCGAAACAAATAATACCATGTTAACGTCAAGAGTTTTTAAATTAGAAACAAATAATTGTAAGTTTTTGTATCTCTAAATTGCATTTTATGGAAGCATCTCTAAATTGCATTTTATGGTAGCCACTTGCATTGCCGCTAGTAGTTATTCATAAAATTGGTCAATAAATTGAAGTACAAATCATCCGAAACATCGTGTTTTAATTATGCATCATTTTCAAAAATTCTAATCCCAGTTATACAGTGAAGCTAAAAATTTTAAAGCAAAATTCCACTATAAATATTTATGGGTTAAATCTGAACAAATTTACCTACGCAAAACTGCTGAATCAGATGTTCATCGCATACAATCATGTAATGATTTTTTCCTGCTGCGAAACAATTTTCGTCCATTTAAAAACAACACAAACGTCTGGAATTAAATAGAAACTTTCTGTTTTTTAAGTTACACTTTTTTGTTGATTACAAATTTAAATTTTTTTCGATATTTTTATGTCTTTCGGCATTTTGACGTTTAATAAATTTTTATTTTTTATTTTTAATTTATAACCTTATAAATTTTATTTAGTAGCTAATTCTATAATGGTCATGCTACGCTACCAAAATTTAAATGCTAAATTTAACCTTAGCTATTCAATTTTTATTTTTTACTTTTCATTTTGTTTTTGTTAAACTGGGTAGTCAAACCTTATAAATGTTATATAGATATAATAATGGTCAAATTACACTTAAAATTATAGTTTATTTAAAGTTTTGGGCATTAGGAGTCATACAAATTTATTTTTATTTAATAATTTTTGTAAAATCAATGTTACATTTTACAATATGCAATATGGTTTAGATTGTGAATTGTATAAGACAAGTAATTACGAATAAATTTAGTAAAATACTTGGAAAAATTGCATAAATGATTATTTATTATTGAATACAATAGTGGTATAAAGCCTAAGTTTTTTTTTTGTATAATTTTTTATTTAAAATACAACACCGGACGTTTCGAATATATTTCATATTCATCATCAAGTAAAAATTTTGTACTAAAAATGGAAAAACAATCATCAGCAATCACAAAAAAGGAACTTACAATTCTTATAAAAACGTTAAAATTATTTAAAAATTATATACAATAACAAACCACAAGAAAAATATTTAAATGCTAATACAATTATTCAGGCCGTGAGTGAATATGTTAAAAATATTTGGTTAAAAATTTGGTGAAAATCAAATTATCGTGGTGAAATATTTTTATCTACCAAATTTAATATTGCTGTGTGAATTAGTTAAAAATTAAAATTGTGACAACTGAACAACAACATGAGGCGCATTTATAACAATCATTTTCCTAGTTTGTTATCTATTTTATTACTTTATAAAAAGCGTAGTTTATCAAATGAAGCTGTTTTAAAAAGAAACAGAAAGAAACACGTCGTGCTTATATATGTATCAACTGAACCAATATTTAAAAAACGTGGTTATGTTATTTTAACTCGCTTGTCAAATTTTATATACGGTGCCTACCATGATGCATTTTTTATTTATTTTTTGTGGTGAGTAAATTTTTTAATTTTAACTTTTATGTCAAAATTTTAATTTTTAACTGATTTTTAACTAATTCACTCAGGGCCTCAATAGGAAAAAACAACAAAAATTAACAACGATTATTCAAAAAAATAAATAATTGTTTCTCAAAATAGTATTGCTAATTAAGGCAAATTGATTTTAAGTTTTTTGAACCCGAGGAACAACTAAAAATGAAGTATGATGGCAAAAAAATGTGATGATCCGAACTAAAAAATATTTTTTATATAAAAATAGATAATTTCAAAATAGTATCACTATCAACAGTTGCATTAGAATAAATTATTATAAATGTTATGTAGATATAAGCAATCTGATTGTTTGTTGATACTATCAGGATTTCTTTTATGTGGATCATCTCCAAAACACGTCTAGTTGATGGCATTGCTTCACGTTCCACAACTCTGACATCCTCCAAATGAATATTATGTCTTGCTTGATATAAATGTGACGATAAAAAATGTGATGATCCGCACTTTTTTTGCCATCATACTTCATTTTTAGTTGTTCCTCGGGTTCAAAAAACTTACAATCAAATTGCCTTAATGAGCTATACTATTTTGAGAAACAATAATTTATTTTTTTGAATAATCGTTGTCAATTTTTGTTGTTTTTTCCTATTGAATAATTGAATTAACATTTAAATATTTTTCTTGTGCTTTGTTATTTTATATAATGTTTAAATAATTTTAACGTTTTTATAAGAATTGTTTGTTCCTTTTTTGATAGATTTTTATTATGTTTGATTTATATATTATGATTGTTCTTCCATTTTTAGTACAACATTTTTACCTGATGATGAATATGAAATATATTCGAAACGTCGGTGTTGTATTTTAAATAAAAAATTATACAAAAAAAAACCTAGGCTTCATACCACTTGTACAGCACACACACAATTTTATCGACCGCTGGTGAGACTCGTATTTAAAAAAAAAAACAATTAAATGAATATTTAAACTTTATTAATTTTTATAGATTTTTATTTTGTACATTTTGTTTCACAGTGTGGCTGTTCCATAGGAAGACTTTTGTACGAGTGACATTTCTTGGTTTTTTCTTTATACAAGTCAACATTTTTTATTGAGTGTACATTCTATCTTTTTCATCTGATTTTCAATTTCTCTTTCTAATTATCGAACTGCAATAATGTTGTAAGAATACTATGCTCGTCTAGATTTGATTACATTGATGCGGATATACAATAATTCAATACAAATTTATAATAAATTTGACAGTCAGTGTAGTGTACATTGTTTTGATTTGAATAAATTGCTTAAATTAAATTGCTAGTGAGTTTATATAAATTAAATTGATTAGAAAATACTAAACTTGGATTTAAATTAGTTACTACTAAAAGTTAAGTATATAAATTTTTATGACAAGCTATATTTTGTATAATTAAAGTTTTGGTTATTTTTTTGTTAGGAACAGCTGCTCTTCATTATCCTGCTGGATTCTCATTTGTGATGTAATTGGAAGTCAGCCGGTACTTAAACCCATCAATTTGTGAAAATAAGCAAATTATAGTGTATATAGTGTAGCAACAAAAGATTTCTAATAAAACAAAATTATAAATAGCAAACTTGGTGTTTTATTATGTGGTCATGACTGAAAGTTCTAAACATACTCCCCTCCAAAAATTAATAAATTTTTAATTCTCATTATCCAATGGTTATTTGAATAATTTACTGATCTCACTGCTCACTCCCAGATTCCCCCAAAATGCGGATATATTGGTATGAAAAATTCCCATTGAATTAGTTTTATGGTTGTGAATGTATTTAATTTGGATTGACATTCTTGTGACGATAATACCTGGTAATATTCATGAAGTTTCCGATTCGCTCCATTTAAATTTGTACCATTGTTAGAATGGATTTTTGTTGGTGCTCCCCTCCGTGCTACGAACCGATTTTGATTAGATTTTTTCACTACGGCGCTAAGTGTTTGAAATTCGATCGCTCCCGTTTCTTGTAATATTTCGAGCACCTTGTTATTTGGTAGCCAGTATTGTTCGTTTTCAGTTAACCAATCTGGTCCCTTCCACCACAACTTGCTATCAAATAATTTATTCGCGCTAGTTCCGCGAGTAGCTAAATCTGCTGGATTCTCAGTGCCTTTTACATGTCTCCAAATCACTTCTGGTACCAATTGAGGTATTGCTGCTACTCTATTCGCTACATACGTTTTCCATTTGCGTAGATATGTTGATAACCAGGACAAAACCACGGTTGAATCTATCCATAGCTGTATGGAAGCATTTTTAAGTTGATACGCATTGATAATTTTTCTTAATAAATTTGATAGTAAATGTGCTCTCCATAGCTCCAACCTCGGTAAACTCGCTTGCTTTATTGGAGCTACTTTAATTTTTGCGGTGAATGACTTCACATTAATCGTGTCGCTTGTTTGAATACGGATGTAGACAGGGACAGCTGCAGAATACGCTAGTTCACTGGCGTCGCTAATAATCCATGAAATTGAACCTCGTCGTTTAATTTGCTTGTAAATCGAGGTCTGTGAATATACTTCAAATGCCCAAACTGATTATGAATTTGCTGCCAAGCACGATGTAGCTCAACCGGCAATGGATCATCCCATGAAAGTTTGGTAAGCCATAAATTTTGAAGAACAATTTTTGAGTTGACAGTGAATGGGCTTAACCATCCCAGTGGATCAAATATTTGTGATGCGATGGACAAAATAGTTCTTTTGGTATGAGCATCAATAATATACATTTTGTTGAATTCCACATTTCGACTTCTTTTGCGTTCAATGAACACCAAACGTTGCAATGCTGTTTTATATGATTGTCCGAGTGGTGCTGGGTTAGGCTTGATGGGTAGCTGCACGATGAATCGACCATTTTGTTTATAATTTGACACAAAATGATTTTCACATATTTGATTCCCCTTCGACCAGGGAACAGGTTGAAAAACCTCTTCTTGCTCCCAAAACCTGAGCAATAACGTTTCCAAACTATCGTCATGTAAGATCCTCGCATTAAAGTTTTTATAAAGCATTAACTTCTCCTCATCATCACTTGAATCGGCTGGTCGTTTCTTTGAAATAACGTAACCGAATAATGTTTCTTAAGCCACAATAGTCGGCAAAATGTGATGTGTGCTACCTAAAACATAAAAGAAATAATCTGCGCCTAACAAAATATCTATTTCTTTCTTCTGTTCGAAGTTCGGATCTGCCAATGGCAATTTTAGCTGTTCAATTTCATCCGTGAGTATCTCGCTATTTGTTGTTAAGGACGTTATCTTTGGCAACACATATGCTTTGATTGTTAACATCTTAGATGTATCAAACCGTGAACAAATCGCAAAACTTGCCTTCCCACTTGTGGACACGTTTGAAGTTGCAAGCCCCTCAACACGTACCCTTCCTGGACTTCGATGTAGTCCCAATCGATTGATACACTTTTCGGAGATGAACGAAAGTTGTGAACCTGAGTCTAATAATAAATTACATGTACGATAGTGACCATATTTAGTTTTGGCCATTACTACTGCTGTAGGTAGCAAGGCAGCGCCGATCCCACAGGTATTGCTACTAACAACGCCTGTTGATTCACTTGATATACTATGATTGTTCGTACAAGTTGTGGTATTTAATTCCTTTCCCTCTTATAGAATGCTGATGTTTGTATTCACGTCGGTATGTAAGAGTGTGTGATGTCTACGCTTACATTTCATACAGTATCGCTTACTGTAGCATCGACTAGCTATATGATTATTCGCTAAACAATTAAAACATAATTTTAGATTTGCTGCTTGAATACGTCTTTGTTCTGAATTTAAAGCCTTGAACGATTCGCACGTATAAGTTCGATGACTTCCCTGACAATATGTACAACAATCCTGAGCGGTTAGCATTTCTTCTACCTTTAGCTGATGTGTTTTGACGGCGATAGGTTTGGCTGGGGTAAATTTCCTTGGCTCACAGGTTTCTAATGCGTCACAGCGTTCACTGAGGAATTTGAGTAGTTCTTCAAAGGTTGGGAAATCCTTTCCCACTAATCGATGCGACCACGCCTGCTTCGTTTCCTGATCAAATTTTTGTAATAGCAAGTAAATTAACCATGGATCCTTCCCGGCTGCTTCACCTCCTAATGCTGTGATACCTCGCATCACCTCGTCCGATGTGTTGTGCAGCTTTCTTAATGAGTTGGCAGATTCACTTTTTGCTACTGGTTGATCCAAAAATGTTTTAATAAAGTCGTTTAATACATGTCTCTTCTTTAATATCGCTCACAGGCCTTTTCCAATGCTAATTTGTAATTTGTTTCGGAAACGGTTATGTGCCTGGCCAAATCTGCCGCCTCACCGCGAAGATAACCTTTTAGATACTGGAATTTTTCCACATTGTTTAGCCCTACTTTACTATGTACCGACGCCAAATATAAGTCCTTAAAACTTGGAAACTCCTTATAGTCACCGGAAAAAATGGGTACATTCAATTTAGGAAGGCGCGCAAAAATATGAGGTTCGTCTGACGAATGAACAATAGGTTGGTTCATTGAACTCGTAAAATTTTCCGATAAATTGATAAGAAATTCGTTTTGGCTTCTTAACATGCGAGACATAATTTTTTCCTTATTGCCAGCCTCCTCGCTTTGATTTGGACCCACCAGTCTTTCTTTTAGTTTGGCCTTCACATTAAGATATTTTAGTTCGTAGTCAGAGTTCAGAAAGTATGTCAAATCTTCCTAATTGGGCTTCACAAGTCACAAATTCGGTGAATGCTCTTTCCAATAGTTCTAATCGATTTGAAATTTCGATCACTGTAGTTTTGTCGGTCATGCCATCTGCAAATTTGACCATTCTCATGATAGATCCCTGTGCTAGACGTCTTCTTGCTGTGAATACCTTCTCTGGATCAGCCATGTTTTAATTTCAGGTTCGCACACGAAATAATACAAGAGATGTCCCTTTAATTTCTCTTGATTCAACAACGATTCACAGAATTAATTTTTTTACCCCAATGGACAAACAACAACGAAATTTAGACGAGTAAATTACCAAAAGAGTAGTTTTAAGATTATATTTTTGCTACACTATACAACTAAAATTTGCTTACCACTTGATCGCCTCTCTTTGTCACTCCCCCGTTGCAGATAGATTCTGAAGTTGCCCTCAGAATCTAAACTGATTATTGGTAAGGCACCGCCCTCACCCTTGATCGCTTGTTTGTCACTCCCTCGTTGCAGATAAATTCTGAAGTTGCCCTCAGAATCTAAACTGATTTTTGAATTCTCGTTCCCGTTGACCTTCAAATGGCACTGGTAATCTTCCCAACTGTCTACAATGTTCTAGTAGATACAGTAATATTAGCCACGTGTAGATGCACCGTAATCGCTGAAACTTTCTCAATATGGCTAATGAAAATCTTCTCGAAGGTTTCGCCAAGAAATATTTATTATAATATGTATGGAGCCACGTCCAAACATACAACATGGCTTCACTATGCTGGATTGATATTTTTCAAATGACAAATTTACGTTTTTAATTTCTCAAGATGGCGGATGAAATTTTCTCGAAATTTCCGAAAATAATTGAATATGCAATTTCGAAAAGGGCACATCTCGAAAATTTTGACAAAACCGTTTTTTCACGTTAATGTGTTGGAAATATATCCCCGCACCTATTTGATTTTAAATAGGCATATTTATTGTGTTAATACGGCCACCAGTGCCGGTTTGTATAACGATAATTTCGAAAAGGTCACAACTCTTGGAGATGTGCCCTTTTCAAATTTAATGCATTTTATTAATCGGCGACGGCGATATATCTCTGAAGTGATTTTGATACTTATGATACCAGTTTCATAAAGTTTATACGTTGTGTTTTTAATTAGATTTACTTTATATTTTATGAATTTCGAAAAGGGCACATCTCGTAGTCATATACATAATACATAAAAAAATATATAAAATAAAGGATAATATTAAATATTTATATAATTTTCAATTACTTTTTGATCCTACACTTAACCTTAAAATAAATTGTATACATTTTTATACTACTTTAGAAAATAGATAGTTTTTTTTAATTCCTGAAAAATTTAATTTTTCAGACATGTGCCCTTTTCGAAATTGCATATTCAATTATTTATTATATGTATGACGCCACGCCCAATGACACCGTAGAAATAAACAACGCTCGAAAAATAGTTGCACTTACAACTTTGATGTCCAATTGAATAGGCAATTTCGAAAAGGGCACATGTCTGAAAAATATAATTTTTCAGGAATTAAAGAAAACTAATTATTTTTTAAAGTAGTACATAAATTTATACAATTTATTTTAAGGTTAGAAGTAGGGTCAAAAAGTAATCGAAAATTATATAAATATTTAATGTTAATCTTTATTTTATATATTTTTTTATATATTTTATACATAAAAGATGTGCCCTTTTCGAAATTCTTGAAATATAAACGTACAGTGATTTTCGAAAGAATAACTCAGTTAATTTCAAAATTCATTTCTACTCTTATTTGTGCATGATTAGATCTAATATACGTTTTTATTGAATAACATTGGTCGTGTGCTCCTGGCACGGTCATTTATTCCAAATTAGACAAATTTCAATTCCAAAATTTCTGTTTATTTTTGTGTTTCTCATTGTTAATGTTAATAGACTTTTACTCGTTTCCAAAAATTTTCGATCAGATTTAGATCAGGTGACTGACCCGGCCATTGCGCGACCCCCATTTTATGATCTTTAAACTAATATTTTGACTAATATTTTGTTACCTCGAGGTATTCTTTAGGTCGCTATCTTACTGAAAACACAAGCCTGGTGGTTTTTCTTCTTCGGTATAACCAAGAATTAGATGAGTAAATAATATGAATGTAAACAACCGCACTCATTCCATTTCCCGGACAATAAATTATCATGTTCCTTACCAGAAAAAGACCACCACCATGCTTAATCGTCTTTTTCGTATATTAGGGCGAAAGTTTGTATTGTGCTGAGATCATTTATAATGTCGGCAACAGATTAGCTTTTCGGGATCAAAACTATGTTTGGATAAACAAGGAACGGCTCGGGCCTTTCAAACTATTTCGAGCAACTGCTTGCGAATGATGCCTTCTAAATAATTAAGATTTATAAACCTTCATTCGTTAGAGGTGATAGAAGAATGTTTCATTGCAGTTTGGACAATTAAAGTGCCTAGTAGTAGGGTTATATTTTCAGCAAAACAACGACCAACCATACTTCAATCAGAGCAAACGACGGAATTAATTAAGCAAATTACAACGGCGGGATCAGTCACCTAATCCTAATTCGATTGAACATTTTTGGAATAGAGTAACAGTCTATTAACAATGAGAAACCCAAAAATAAATATTAATTTTTATTTAAATTTGTTGACTGTGGAATAAATGACCGTTCACAAATGCCAGAACCTGGTGAAATGATTCGGAAAGAAGATCATACGACCAATACTATTAGGTTTAATCATATACGAATAAGAATAGAAATGAATTTTAAAATTAACTGTGATTAAATATGAATTTTTATATTTAATCGTAAGTAAAAAAATATGAAAATTGATAAGTATTTTTTTTTGTTAATTAAGAATTTGCAATAAAATCACCTAGGTAGTGTGCTGTATAAACTTTACGAAACTTTTATGTATCAAAATCACGTCAGCAAGAAACAGAGATATATCGCCTTCGCCGATCAATAAAATGCATTAAATTCGAAAAGGGCACATCTCCAAGAGTTGTGACTTTTTCGGAATTATTGTTATACACACCGACACTGGTAGCAGTATTAATACAAGAGATGTGCCTATTTAAAACAAAATAGGTGTGGGACATATTTCCATCACATTTACGTGAAAAAACGGTTTTGTCAAAATTTTCGAGATGTGCCCTTTTCGAAATTTCATATTCAATTGTTCACGCTCCACAAATAATATTTATTTTATATGATGTAACCACGGTTCGTATGTATGTATATAAGCTTTGATTGATTACAGCAAGACTGAAATTAACTAAAAATGTCTTTGCTGATCAAAAAAACATGGCGTCGCAAGTTCGTTCACGTGGAATATTGATGTGTAGCAATTACATAAATTCAATTGCATATTTCGCGAAACAAACAAAAATACGATTTAAATAATTCACGATTTGATTTTAGGAGGCTTCAATTGATGATCTAATCTCACACCCAATTCAATTGACCCTCGCTCGTTTCACAGTTTCACATTCACAGAATAATTATTCAGAATCACGTATTTCTCAATGGAAAATTAGGATAATTTTCCAATCCGGCTCGAAGGACCACTTTTTCTATGTACAGCACACACACAATTTTATCGACCGCTGGTGAGACTCGTATTTAAAAAAAAAACAATTAAATGAATATTTAAACTTTATTAATTTTTATAGATTTTTATTTTGTACATTTTGTTTCACAGTGTGGCTGTTCCATAGGAAGACTTTTGTACGAGTGACATTTCTTGGTTTTTTCTTTATACAAGTCAACATTTTTTATTGAGTGTACATTCTATCTTTTTCATCTGATTTTCAATTTCTCTTTCTAATTATCGAACTGCAATAATGTTGTAAGAATACTATGCTCGTCTAGATTTGATTACATTGATGAGGATATACAATAATTCAATACAAATTTATAATAAATTTGACAGTCAGTGTACATTGTTTTGATTTGAATAAATAGCTTAAATTAAATTGCTAGTGAGTTTATATAAATTAAATTGATTAGAAAATACTAAACTGTAACAAAAACCAATATGTATCTAACAAACGAAAAGGCTGAAATTTAAAATGACGTACTTACATTCGAGATTGATGCAACCGTTCCGAGTTAGCACCTAATAATTTATTAATATCTGAAAGGAAAACAACTGTTAGAGTAGGGTTACCTCACCCACGCTGCCACCTATAATTATTGGGGAAAATCTAATATGCAACCGATTCAACCACAAGGCCATTGTCTCTTAGAATAAACCAACAATGGTTGATTAGTTCGAACAATGGATATGGCGATGGAACGGTTGAGTTACATTCATACTTTAGACACGTCGACACATTGCTCAGTTATCTCATCGTAGACTGAGACGTCGTTGGCACATTACTCAGATATTTCATCGTAGACTGAGATGTCATTTGTAGTATATCAAGATTCAAGAATGTCGTCTTGATATAATGTAATGGCGACGGAACACAAGCGACGCATTTGTAAACTATCACAAGATCTTACACACAGAACACATAATTATACATGCATACGATATATACACACTTCACCATACATGTACTTCACAATTAGCATGTAATCCTACCTGATTTGTATTTAATTAATAATTTTATCTGCACACACAATTTAAAATAAACTTGCACGTCACTTCTTCTCACTTTGTATTCAAGATTTATAATTACAATGGGGAATCCCCGAATAAACTAATCTATTTGAATTACCCGATCAACACAGCCAATGCGGAGAGAGAGTTCAAATTAAACACTACAGATGTCTCTTTTAACAAAATATAAATTTATTTCAAAATTGTTAATTGCCTACATTCGGCCTTCCTGACATGGAGGATTGTCCCTAATCTCCATTTTCTTCAGAGTCGCTGCTGGTTTCTGGTCTTTCAACCATCTACATTTTTTCGGCTGGAAATACACCAGTAAATTTACGTCTCCTACCAACTGGGGCAATATCTGTGACTCGATATCTATCTCCGTGTAATTTTTGTAAAATTTGATACGGACCTCGATATTGTCGCTGTAATTTCGTACTTGTTCCTGTCGAGACCGTTTCGCGTTTTACCATAACTAAGTCTCCGACGGTATAGACATCCGGTTTCCGATGTTTAGAATCAAAATACTTCTTGCTATATTTTTGATGACGTTTAATGTTTTCGGAAGCTTCTTCACGATTCGTACGCGTTTGCTCCACATAATCTTGCCGTTCCTCAACGATCTTCCCATCCTCTAGTTCAAGAGTCAACTTATCTCTGAAAATACTGCGCGGCTTATATCCAAATAATAGTTCATGTGGTGACTTCTTTGTTACGGAATTTGGGGTTGTGCTAATCGTCCACTGTATCTTTCGAAGTTTTGTCTCCCAGTTTTGTTCACTGTTCTCGATAACCATTGTTCGGAGTGAGTTCAGCAATGTGCGATTCGTCCGTTCGACTTGTCCGTTGGCTCGAGGTGTAGCAGTCGCATTCAAAACATGTTTGACATTTAAATTCACACAATATCGTTCAAATGTTCTGGAAGTAAATGCGGAACCTCTATTCTCGTTGGTGTACCGAAATGTAAAATAATGTCGTCAATTGCTCGAATTACAAATTTGGTTGATGTATCTTTGACCGCTTTACAATGGACATATTTGGTGAACGCATCAGTGATAACAATAATGTAGGCATTTTTTCTCGATGATCTAATAAATGGTCCTAAATGATCCATGTGCCATGTATGCTGTGGGACTGGAATTTTTTCAATTGGATGCAATTCTATCCCCTGAGCACCACCTTTCTCTTTTTGGTAGAGACATTCTACGCAAGATGAGATGTGCCTTTTTACGTAGGGTCTCATCTTCTTAAACCAGTAATTTCTCTTTAATATATCGAGCGTCTTTTCAATACCAAAATTACCAGATGAATGAGCTTCTGTTACTACACGACTACGAAGACATTTTGGTATGACGAATAATTCGTCTCCATTTTCTGTTCGGAAATATGCGCACTCATCTCGGATTATGAAACTGTTCATTGTTGGATCTTTTTCCAAAATTTTGTTTTTCATCTCTATGACCTCCTCATCAGTTTTCTGCAGTGCAATCATCCATTTATCTTCGTCGCCTACATTGAACACGTCCAACGTAGCTCCGTCTGCTTCGACACATTCTAAGACAGGTGCTCTACTTAACGCATCAACATGGGCCATTTGTTGCCCATTTCTATGTCTAACTTCCAGATCGTACTCCTGTAGCCGTAACCACCATCGTGCAACGCGGGGAATTAAATGTTTCTGGGTTGCGGATGTACGTAAGGACTCACAGTCAGTTACAACAACAAAAGGCTTTCCGAGTACATATACTCTGAATCGTTCTACTGATTCCACAACAGCTAATGTTTCCAGTTCATAGCTATGGTAGTTTTGTTCTATTGCATTTGTCTTACGACTAAAATAAGCGACTGGTCTTTTAACCCCTTCCCGTACTTGAATTAATATTCCTGCCAAACCGATGGCACTCGCGTCCGTGTGAATCTCATGCTGCAACTTCGGATCATACAGGGCTAAGGTGTTACGCGCACATAGATAAGCTTTCAATTTATTGAATGCGTTGCTTTGCTCATCGCTCCATATAAAGCTAACATTTTTCTTAGTCAGATCAGTTAATGGCTTCGCAATTTCAGCAAATTTCGGAACAAACTTCCGGAAATAACTTGACAATCCAATGAATCTTCGTATATCATGAACGTTCGCTGGAGTCGCAAATTTCTCGACACATAAGATTTTTCCTTCGCCGGGACGAATGCCCTCATGACTGATTTCATGACCCAAAAACTCAATTTTTGCTTGTAAAAACTTACATTTCGATGGTTTCATTGTTAAACCATATTCTCGTAATTTCTCCATGAACTCTTTAAGTAGCACTACACCTTCATCCACAGTCGTTGACGGAATGACGACATCATCAAGGTACGTTACTATTTTATTTTGGAGCTCACCAGCCATTAAATTCATCATGCGCTGAAACGCTGATGGTGCATTTACAAGCCCAAATGGCATGCGGTTGAATAACAAAAGCAGTTAAAATGCGCGATTCTTCCGCAACCGGAATCTGATAGTACCCACCTGCTAAGTCGACGAGCGAAAAATAGTTCATACCAGCTAGTCGCTGTAGTTGATCGTCCATATTTGGCAATGGAAAATGGTCTTTAACGGTTTTATCGTTTAACTTGCGATAATCTATGCAAATACGATCTTCACCACTCTTCTTTTTAACAATTACAATTGGTGATGAATATGGTGACATTGACGGACTTATAATATTATTTCGCAACATTTCTTCTACATGTTCTTTAACGGTTTCTCGTTGAACAAGTGCAAGTCGATACGGTTGGTAGCACACTGGTTTGTCGTCCTTTAGTTTTATCTCGATTTTCGCTTTGCTAGTCAATCCTAAGTTCAAACATATTTATTGCGAAACATTCCCTATATTCATTAAATAAATTCATGAGATTAGCTTTAGTGGTTTCATTAACGTCTTCTGCGCTGTCAATACAGCTACATCTGGTATTACCACGTCACGATGGTTATCTTGTAAATATTTTCCAACATCTGTCACATTATTCCTGTGTATTGGAATTTCCATTAATTTAAAGCAATTATAACCTTTGATGGCTATTATATTTTCTCGATTTATCACATTCTGACCAATAATCATATTCGCGGGTTGAAAAACGTCTCGAACGATCAATACGTCACAATCAGTTAAAACGATGTCATCAATTTCTATTTTTGCAATTACTTTGCCAATTGTGTTACATTCTCCGTTCCCAAATCCACGTAATTTTTGATTGTACTTCTCATAATTTGCAAATATTTTGTCTGCAATATTTTGGCATAGTATTGTACATTCGCTACCTAAATCAACGAACTCATTCACATTGGCTCCGTTCAGTTTTATTGTTTTTATATATTCGCCTTTACTGGCAACAATGCAATTAATTGATTTGACATTATCCGCTAAGTTTGTTTTCAATTGTTTATTTTGGTTTCCGTAGTTGTGATTTTTATTTTTGGCATTACATTGTGCTGAATAATGCCCATCCTTTTTACAATAAGCACATGTAATTTGTCGTGTTACTCGGTTATACGGGTGGTATTCGTGTTGCTTCTCAGATCGGTGTGAATTAAAGGATCGATTCACGAATTTATCTTGTGTCGAAATCGTCTTTGTCAACGAATTGTGTGCTCGAAGTCTCAACATCAATTCTGAGAATGTTGTAATTCTCATAACACTGAGTGAATATATTAAATGGGAATTGCATAACCCACTTATTATGTAATTTATTATGTCTTTTTCTTGTAAATTGGCTTCCGAAGCAATACGCCGCATTTCATAGGCATAATCAACAACGTCCTCATGTGTCGAACATTTCCGTTTAGCCAACGCGCGATGAATATCTACAGTATCCTGTGCCTCAGAGAATTCAGCAATCAGAGCTGTTTTGAACATATTCCATGATTGAAAATAGATATCCAGGGATTCGTACCATTTTCGTGCATTTTCTTTTAGTTTTAGTGTAACCGCATGCATTAGAATCAGATCGTCGGGATTATACATAATCACCACTCGATCAATGCTTTGTAGAAACGATTTCAACGATGATTTAGCGGGATCGAAGTCTGTTAATAATGGAACGATATCTTTCACTTGTGGATTATAATTTTTAGAAGCATGTCTGGGAGATACATTTAGAATCGCATTAGTTGGGCATTGTGCAGTCTGCATATCGACTGGCGAATGTGGAGCGCGACCTGTATTAATTATTTCAGGAGTTGTTTGACTATATGTATATCGTGGTAGTAATTGTGTATCGCTAGCCACTTGTCCTGTAATTTCGCCGCTATAGCCAGGTGGCGGTGATACTGCAAAATGACAGTGACCTTGGTTTTCTTGTATCGTATAAGAATTATCCAATTGGAGCTGATGGTGCGAAAAATCATTGTTCGTATTGTAACACGGTTGCTGAATTTCTGCTGTCCGACGTAAATTTCCCGGTTGATTGTTTTCATTGATAACACAATTTGGATTTTTGCCAATCATGGCGTTATCTGAAAGGAAAACAACTGTTAGAGTAGGGTTACCTCACCCACGCTGCCACCTATAATTATTGGGGAAAATCTAATATGCAACCGATTCAACCACAAGGCCATTGTCTCTTAGAATAAACCAACAATGGTTGATTAGTTCGAACAATGGATATGGCGATGGAACGGTTGAGTTACATTCATACTTTCATACTTTAGACACGTCGACACATTGCTCAGTTATCTCATCGTAGACTGAGACGTCGTTGGCACATTACTCAGATATATCGTCGTAGACTGAGATGTCGTTGGCACATTACTCAGATATTTCATCGTAGACTAAGATGTCATTTGTAGTATATCAAGATTCAAGAATGTCGTCTTGATATAATGTAATGGCGACGGAACACAAGCGACGCATTTGTAAACTATCACAAGATCTTACACACAGAACACATAATTATACATGCATACGATATATACACACTTCGCCATACATGTACTTCACAATTAGCATGTAATCCTACCTGATTTGTATTTAATTAATAATTTTATCTGCACACACAATTTAAAATAAACTTGCACGTCACTTCTTCTCACTTTGTATTCAAGATTTATAATTACAATGGGGAATCCCCGAATAAACTAATCTATTTGTATTACCCGATCAACACAGCCAATGCGGAGAGAGAGTTCAAATTAAACACTACAGATGTCTCTTTTAACAAAATATAAATTTATTTCAAAATTGTTAATTGCCTACAAAACTTGGATTTAAATTAGTTACTACTAAAAGTTAAGTATATAAGTTTTTATGACAAGCTATATTTTGTATAATTAAAGTTTTGGTTATTTTTTTGTTAGGAACAGCTGCTCTTCATTATCATGCTGGATTCTCATTTGTGATGTAATTGGAAGTCAGCCGGTACCTAAACCCATCAATTTGTGAAAATAAGCAAATTATAGTGTATATAGTGTAGCAACAAAAGATTTCTAATAAAACAAAATTATAAATAGCAAACTTGGTGTTTTATTATTTGGTCATGACTGAAAGTGCTAAACACCACTATTGTATTCACTAATTAATACAAACAAAAAGCCTATAATAATATCATAATTAAATGATTATTTCTTTAATGTTAGTGGCTCCTGTGATAGAATTGGCGGAGATTGTCAGAAATAATTTAAAATTTAACATTTTAAACTGTGATGATGATCAATTTTCATTTCATTTTTTGTGTCTTGAGCTTCCATAGTACATTTCTACTAAGCTCTATGGGCAAAGACTATGTAAAATATCAAAGCCCATTATGAACATTTATTTTAGAAAAATATAAATCGACGACAAAAATAATCTCTGAAACAAAATAATTTTTGATAATTTCCTATTTCCCTACGATGATACGAATGTCTATACGTGTCGTGTGATTACGCTGAGTGATTTGATAGTTACTTCGGTCTAAAAAGACCAAAGTATTGAAATCCTGTCAAAAATGACGAAAAATTTGGTTGGTCCAAAACCACTTTTCTCGACGTTTTGAAAGTCCCTGAGTCTGAAAAAGCAAAAAAAAAAAAAAATGTCCGTCCGTCTGTCTGGATGTCTGGATGTCTGGACCCATGGTATCTCGAGAACGGCTTGTCCGATTTGGATTTTTTTTTCGCCAATCTGTTTCTATGGTCAAGGCGGAGATTTGAAAAGCTCTTGGAGACTGTACGTCAAGGGGGTGGGGTACCTGCCATACGAATTGACCCAAATTAACTGCTTTTATAAATATTTACGATTTTTTTATATATGCTTATTTGATTATTGAATTGGGCATTGAATTGGGAATTGATTTGAAGATTAAATTAGGGGTCAATTTGCGCGTTGAGTTGAAGTTGAGTTGGAGTTGAGTTGGGGTTGGATTTGGATGTGGTGAATAGTTAACAAATTTTTTATATGATAGAACTTGCCTATTTATCAACCGATTACGATGAAATTCGACATTTGTATTGGAAATGGGATTCTAAAATGATTAATGGATGAAGTTCTGGGATTTTAAAACGATTTCTGGATGAAGTTCTGGAATATGGCCAAGTATGATGGAACTTGCCCATTTCTCAACCGATTACGATGAAATTCGACATTTGTGTTGGAAATGGGATTCTAAAATGATTTATGGATGAAGTTCTGGGATTTTAAAACGATTTCTGGATGAAGTTCTGGAATATGGCCAAGTATGATGGAACTTGTCTATTTATCAACCGATTATTATGAAATTTAATATATGTGTTAGAAATGGGATTCTAAAATGAGTTTTGGATGAAGTTCTGGAATATGGCCAAGTAGGATGGAACTTGCCCATTTCTCAACCGATTACGATGAAATTCGACATTTCTATTGGAAATGGGATTCTAAAATGATTTATGGATGAAGTTCTGGGATTTTAAAACGATTTCTGGATGAAGTTCTGGAATATGGCCAAGTATGATGGAACTTGCCTATTTATCAACCGATTATTATGAAATTTAATATGTGTGTTAGAAATGGGATTCTAAAATGAGTTTTGGATGAAGTTCTGGAATATGGCCAAGTAGGATGGAACTTGCCCATTTCTCAACCGATTACGATGAAATTCGACATTTCTATTGGAAATGGGATTCTAAAATGATTTATGGATGAAGTTCTGGGATTTTAAAACGATTTCTGGATGAAGTTTTGGAATATGGCCAAGTATGATGGAACTTGTCTATTTATCAACCGATTATTATGAAATTTAATATATGTGTTAGAAATGGGATTCTAAAACGATTTCTGGATGAAGTTCTGGAATATGGCCAAGTATGATGGAACTTGCCCATTTCTCAACCGATTACGATGAAATTCGACATTTGTGTTGGAAATGGGATTCTAAAATGATTTATGGATGAAGTTCTGGGATTTTAAAACGATTTCTGGATGAAGTTCTGGAATATGGCCAAGTATGATGGAACTTGTCTATTTATCAACCGATTATTATGAAATTTAATATATGTGTTAGAAATGGGATTCTAAAATGAGTTTTGGATGAAGTTCTGGAATATGGCCAAGTAGGATGGAACTTGCCCATTTCTCAACCGATTGCGATGAAATTCGACATTTGTATTGGAAATGGGATTCTAAAATGATTTATGGATGAAGTTCTGGGATTTTAAAACGATTTCTGGATGAAGTTCTGGAATATGGCCAAGTATGATGGAACTTGTCTATTTATCAATCGATTATTATGACATTTAATATGTGTGTTAGAAATGGGATTCTAAAATGAGTTTTGGATGATGTTCTGGAATATGGCCCAGTAGGATGGAACTTGCCCATTTCTCAACCGATTACGATGAAATTCGACATTTTTATTGGAAATGGGATTCTAAAATGATTTATGGATGAAGTTCTGGGATTTTAAAACGATTTCTGGATGAAGTTCTGGAATATGACTAAGTATGATGGAACTTGTCTATTTATCAACCGATTATTATGAAATTTGATTTGTGTGTTAGAGATGGGATTCTAAAATGAGTTTTGGATGAAGTTCTGGAATATGGAAAAGTATGATGGAACTTGCCCATTTCTCAACCGGTTACGATGAAATTCGACATTTGTATTAGAAATGGGATTCTAAAATGAGTTTTGGATGAAATTGTGGGATTTTAAAACGATTTCTGGATGAAGTTCTGGAATATAGCCAAGTATGATGGAACTTGTCTATTTCTCAACCGATTATTATGAAATTTGATGTGTGTGTTAGAAATGGGATTATAAAATGAGTTTTGGATGAGGTTCTGGAATATGGCTAAGTATGATGGAACTTGCTCATTTCTCAACCGATTATTATGAAATTCGACATTTGTATTGGAAATGGGAGTCTGAAATGAGGTTTGGGCGAAGTTCAGAAATATGGCCAAGTATGATGGAACTTGGCTATTTCTTAACCGATTATAATGAAATTTGATATGTGCGTTGGAAATGGCAATATTTGATATGTGTGGAATATGGCCAAGTAGGATGGAACTTGACTATGCCTTAACCGCGGGTATCACTGTGTTAGACATGTGCGTTGTAAATGGGATTCTAAAATGAGTTTTCGGATAAATTTCTGGAATATGGTCAGTTAAACGGTTAGAAGTATCAGTATAATTTGTTATACTACTTTCGGTATAAAGTTCTAGAATACGATTTTTCGTTTTAAATTGGATGCCTGTACCCATGTTGAAGCTTTTGACCTGTTTGGCTGTTGTTGTATAAGAAAATATATATTGGTTAAAATAGAAATCAATAATGTCAAAACAGTCACACCAACTTTATGATATTATTGAAGATACCAAAGACCGAAGTTCTGATCACCTCGTGAGGTTTCAGCCCTTTATATTTTATTTGGGTTTTTCAACACTCGAACTCAGTAAACTTGTCTGCTAATAATGCCGATGTTGATATTAATAGGTATAATTTTATCTATTTTCAAATCCGAAGTTTCTTGTTTTGCGTGTGCATCACGTGTAAAAAATTTTAATTACTTTTAAAACTTTTTTGACTGCATATTGGTAATAGACTTTTTCTTTTAATATTGAAACTTTGAGAAGTTTGGAACAGTAAACTCTGATGTTTGAAACAACTCAATATAACGTTTAAAATTTGCACTCGAAAAGTGTTATCTTTAGTCAACAAAGGCCGATAAATTTTAAAACAAAACGAAAATGTCTATAAATTAGTACCTATTTATGAAAAAGAAAAATTAACGTTTGAAATTTAACACACTAGGTCTAGAATATAAACTTAATAGTTTGTGATCTAATAGTAACATTTTTTAAAGAGCCATCGAAGTTTAAATTTTACACCCAAAAATTTTAAAATTAGTCAAAAAAGACTATTAAATAGAAATGCATTATTTAAATAAAACTCTTTAAAATTGTATTCTTATCTATTTGCGTTCTAAGTATTAAAATTGATGATTGTACTTTGTAAACTTCAGGTTCTCTTTATAGTCATTCCAAAATTGAAAAATAGACCAGAAAATGATTAATTTTAGAAACTAAAAGTTTAAAATAAGATAGCTTTTCCTGGTTAATCCTTTTCAATGTTAAGAGGTTTTTTGTCGCTAATAATGGAAAACACGGATCATTTTTTTATTTTTAAATAAAATACGTTTTTACTATTTACACTTTTTTTTCAATTTATTTTTTACAACTGAGACCGTGCTCATCTAGCAATTTTTCTTTGAAATACAAATTTTTATATTTCTAGTAAATTTCACGTTTGTTGGGGTGTAACCCACTGGTTAGTCCCATAATTAATTAAACCTATCTATTTACTAATTTTAGTTTAGTAAGTTCACTAGGTCAAGTGGCCTCGTTCTTTGGAGTCTTCTTTCGACGACAGGGTTATCTATCATGTAGCGATTATAGGGGTTTCCATATTCCTGGAGCCTTATTTCGTGTTTTGCGGCGTGCATTTTTATTTCATCTTTGATGTATTCCATCCGTAGGTCCTTGTGAAGGTCTTCATTTCTTGAGTACCACGGAGCATTGACGATGCTACGAAGAACCTTGTTTTGAAACGTCTGTATCATTTTGACGTTTGTTTGCTTGGTACATCCCCAGAGTTGTATACCGTAGGTCCATATCGGCTTCAAAATTTGCCGATATAGCAGCAGCTTATTGTGAATTGTAAGCTCAGAGCCTCTACTTATGAGCCAATACATTTTTCTGAACTTTATGTTAAGTTCTTCTTTTTTCTTTTTGACATGCTCTCTCCACTTAAGCTTGGCATCGAGGGTCATGCCAAGGCATTTAGCTGTATTTGCATATGGCACGAGTCGCGAGTTAATTTCTATAGGTAGGTGGTAAGCCTTTTGATACGTAAAGTTTATATGAGTGGATTTTGTCTCATTAAGCTTGATACGCCAACGCTTTGTCCAGTTACAAACCGCATTGGTCATCCTCTGGAGTTTGCTTGTTGCATCAGCGACATTATTTCCAACTGCCATAATTGCTGTGTCATTTGCAAAGGTGACTATGGTTCCTTCATTTGTGGTTGGTATGTCCCTTGTATATAGTAAATACAGGATCGGTCCTAAGACACTCCTCTGCGAGACACCGGCAGAAATTTCCTTTAGCTCAGAGTATTCATCCTCATATTTCACTCGAAAGTGTCTATTGGATAAATAAGATCTTAGTATTGCATAGAATTGTCTCGGTAGATCTCTATGCAGCTTGTATTCCAGACCACTGTGCCAAACTTTATCGAATGCTTGCATGACGTCCAGGAATATGATTGAACATACTTTTTTACGTTCTAACGTTCTTTCAATTATGTTGGTGATTCTATGAACCTGTTCAATTGTAGAATGCTTTTCTCTGAATCCAAATTGATGTGGAGGAATTTGTTGTCGGTCCTCAATTAGTGGTTTAAGTCTCTTTAGTAATAACTCTTTAGTTTTGACATGATTGGCAGCAAAGAAATTGGCCTGTATGATTTTTTATCGTTAGGTGGTTTATCAGGTTTTGGTATCATGATTACTTCTGCTACTTTTCATTGATGCGGAACATATTTTAACCGAAAGGTCGCATTGATTATGTGTAGTAGCTTACGAAATCCTTTGTCTGGTAGATCTTTGATAATTTGGCAAGTAATCAAGTCATACCCTGGGGCTTTTTTAACATTCATGTTACTTTTTATCACTTCTTCTTTTAATTCTTTGAGAGTTACTGAGCCGGGGGTCGTATTTCAAACTCATCTAGCTCGTGAATTGATATTATTGTATATTTTCATTGGCAGTTTGTCTTGGTAGTGGTTGGAAGGTTTCATGGAGATACTCCGCAAACAGATCAGCCTTCTCTTTGTGGCCTCTTGCCCAGGTCCCATCATCCTTTTTAAGTGGAGGCACTTGCATTTTGGGTCTTTTGAGTCCCTTTGTCGCCTTCCACAGTGAGTAATCAGAATTTTTTTTCATCAGTTAGGCTAATTAGATATCTGTTAATTGATTCATTTTTAACTTCTTTAAGAAGGGATTTGAGACTGTTACATAAATTGTTAAGAATTGTTTTGTTCTCCGGTGTAAAATGGGGGTGCTTGCCAATGCAACATAGTGAATTATTTCATTGAGTTATTCCAATTCGTCTTCCAACTGTCGAAAATTTCTTATCGGTACCTGTAGATTGATTTTGTCCTCCATTAATTCACAAAAGAGATCCCAGTTTGTTTTTGAATTTGTTAATCTGGGTGTAATTTCCCTTTGAATTACCGTTTCACTGACTGTTAAGATAACCGGCGAGTGATCCGATACTAGAGAATTGCTGTTTTCAATGTGAATATAGTTCTGAGATATACCTCTTGCTACATAAAAGTCGATTAGGTCCAGTATCTTAGCTTGGCCACTGGGCCAGTATGTTGGGGAACCACCAGATTAAAGTTCACATTTTGATGTCTGCCCTGCTTGGAACAATTCTTTACCCTTTTACGTCGTAAGTCTAGCTCCCCATTAGGTATTTTTCGCATTAACAAACGGATTTTAACAAACGAAGATTTAACAAAATGGCTTTCGGATAGTAGAAAAATGTCGATTTTTTCTGTATTTAAAAATATTTCTATTTCTGGAATATGTTGCATAAGCCCATTCGCATTCCAGATTGCTATTCTGAAAGTTGTGTTCTTACTTAACATTTTTTGTCTGATTACGTTGTGGGAGTTGCATTTTCTTCAGTTGATCAAATATCATGTTGTTTAAATTACTTTGGTCATCAAGCCGCTTTGTAATAGCTTCGATGCTGTTCATAATGTTTTCCATAATTCGATTATTTTCAGAGCCCATATATTTGGTTGAACCCGAGCCTTTCACTATACCTGAGCAAATGTTCTTCTCTGCCCTATGTTTCTTGGTTGTGGATTTTGATCCATCCGATTTGATGTTTGAATCCTTCGAATTTCATGATTTTGCAGTTGATTTCGTGATTTATGTATTTCTTAATTTTTGTCGGTGTTTAGCAACCTCACAGCCCTGATAATTGGCTGGATGTTGACCTTTACAATTTATACACGTAAAATGTTTACCTGAGCATTTTACACATCTTGGATCCCGGCTGCAATATTTTTGGGTGTGATTAAATCCCTGACATTTCTTGCATTGGGGTATGCGTGTAGTGGTTCTCCTCATTGGTTCAATTTTTACCTTCATGTGAAGAATTCCTTTTATACCATAAATGTTTTGAACATTCTCTTTGTTATCAAATACCAGCATCTATCAACGAGGGAGTCCCCTTTTATTGAAAGTTTGGTTTTCTTCTTGGTTTTCTATTCTCTCTTTTTTAATCATATTCACTGCATCTAGTATTTAAAAGCCTTTATTTTTTAAGTCTTCCATTATTTCTTGGCTTGAGCAAGTGTGATGCAAACCTCTTGCCATTACTTTTATAGGTCGCGCCTATTTGTCCTCATAGATAAACTGTAACAGCGCATAAATGCGCTGTCACAATATTTTTTTTTCTATGTAATTATTACTGCGCCTAAATGACCAGTAAACAGGTTTTTAAGCTTTTACATCTATAATAAAAAGCACAAACAAATAATTAATTGATTTGCTAATAGATGATGCACGTTGGTTAGTGTTGTTGTGATGCAAAAATTAAAAAAGAATGTTATTAGGCAAGTCAACCAATGAAATTAGAGCGCGGGAAACTATGTTTCTTGGTGGGGTCGAAAAAAAAAGATATATAAGCGGGCCGGTGATGATTTTGAGAGATCAGTTTTGGATATAATTTGGAAAAGGAAAAGTCGGTGATAAGTTTAAAGTTTTAAATTTAGTGATTTGGAATAAAATTCGAAAAACGAAAAATCTGTGTTAGTTAGAAGCAAAAAAAAAAGAAATTTTTTTTTTAAATAAATTAACACTAAAAGTGGCATTTTTTTTTTTTTTTTTGTGTAATATTGAAGACTTACATCTGGCGTTCAGCCTGGTATAAGTTTAGTTAAAAATCAAAATTGGTTTTTTGTTTGAAAAAAAAAAATCCGAAAAGGAATGAAAAAAACAAAAAGAAAAAAGAAATAATTATGTGACATTGATAGTTTTGGTATTATGTTAATGTATTAAGAATTAAATTAAATTAAGTTTAAAGGAAGAGTTCCAAACTGAAAATTTGTAATTGTTGTAATTTTTCTTTATTAAGACTTTTCTTTGGAGTTGGCTTTGACTTTCACGTCGGTTGGACGATTTTTTTCCTTTGAACTGTATTTCTTTAAATATTTTGATTTTTAATTTGTACGTACTTATACTATGAAATTCACTTACTACGAAATTAAAAATCCATTGTCTCATCCCGAATGCCGTAATATACGAATTTTAGTTAACGAGTAACATAACAAATCAGTTCAAATTGCCAACGGTTTAAGCGGAAATTTGGTACTATCCGAGGGCGTTATAAGTAAACTTCACTATATAACCTATAACCTTGTATAGAAATCCGTGTTGTGATTGTTGAGTCAGATACAATGGCAAGGATTATAAAATGAAATGTCGTTTTTCGTTAGTGACTTCTTTGAATTGCAGCAGGGTAAATCAAATACGGTGGTCGAAGGGAAATCGAGCATTTAAAGAATGGTATAATGTTATGGATGAACACACCAAATTAGACGTAATCTTGGCCGAAATATTGTAACGCTACTTCTTGAATTCATATATTATTATGAATGAGCTCTTATACGCTCAAAATAATGTATTTATGATGGAGTGTATGTGAGAGTTCAAAATTATTGTTATACTAAATAAAATAAATAAATAAATAGTGAAGTGATCAATAAAAAAAAAATCTAAAAAATAAAAAAAACGGAACGAACCAGAAAATTCTGGAAATCTATAAAGAAAAACGTTTAGTGAGTGTGTGTGTGTGTGTGATCGATGGTGGAATTTTAAAAAGACAAAAGAAAAAAAAAAGAAAACAGAACACGACCATCGACCACACACCAACAACAAAAACAGTGTCAGAAAAAACCAGAAAAGAAAATTCTGGAAATTTCTGAAGTTTATATGCCAGTGAATTTTCTTTTAGAAATATAAAACTGAAAAACTAAAATTAATAGTAATTGTTTTGGTGGAATAAACCAGTGATGCCCAGCCTTGACTCAATTAGCTCATCACATTCAAACAATTTTCATTATGTAAAATATATAGAAACTAGCTGACCCAGCGAACTTCGTACCGCCTCAAAATTAATAAATGTTGTGTTAAGATATTAGCTGAATTAAATTCAAATTTTTATTAAGATAAAATGAATTCAATAAATGTACAAAAATCAAAATGAAATGTATTTTAATTACTTTGAAATGAATGTAATTCACGTGGCAAAAAGGCATTTGCTTTATTAAAGTGAATCGAAATGATTCGTGTAGCATTGTTGCACTACATTCTATTAAATTATTTGCTGGATGGGTTGCACTCAGGTCGATTCCCTTCATTGAAGCACCTTGTGATATACGACATTTCTCGACATTCATTTTCTAGATTTAGCCCACAAACACTCAAGGATTGGCCTTGTGATTTGTTGATCGCCATGGTGAATGCAAGACGAATCGGAAATTGAATTCGTTTAAACTCAAATGGCATATCGGTTGGGATCATCGGAATTCTCGGAATGAGAACTTCTCACCTTTGAACTTTCCTTTGAGTATCGTCGCGTGAATCACATTGCCCATGAGTTTTCTCACCACCAAACGCGTTCCGTTACATAGTTTTGGTTGGTTCAGATTTCGAAGCATGATAACTACTGATCCAACCTTCAGTTGTAAATTGTGAGGTGGTAAGCCAGGCAGATCCAATGAGTTTAAAAATTCAGTTGGATAGTTGGTTACTTCGTCTTCGTTTGTTACACAGTCGATAGATTTGAAGGAATGCAGTGGACCAACGATCTGATTTTGAATTGTGAAGTTCAAGTTATCCACATCTTTGTCTTTTGCAGCAAGAATTACTCGTTCACTCAACCAATTGTGATTTTTGTGGTTAGCAATGATGTTCGGGAACACTTTGTTGATGAGCTCGTCCTTCGTTGAGACGAAATCGCAAAAATTTGGCGGAAACGAAATCAATCCGTTCGATTCGTCGACAGGAAGACAACCATTACCGATAGTCAGCAATTGCTTGGAGAAATCTTCGGCAAATGGATTATTTACGCATGTTTGTCGTCAGCTGAAGTTTCTTCACATATAGCGCCACAGAGTCGTTGATTTGAGGCAAGCGTTTATTTCATCGGCAGCGGTCGATCTTGGAATGACTGGTAGTGTTTGACGGAAATCGCCAGACAGTAGAATCATTGCACCTTCAAAACATCTTGAGTCATTGCGCAGATCTTTCATAGTTCGATTGAGTGCTTCCAATGCGCGTTTGTGCGCCATTGTGCATTCATCCCAGATGATGATTCTACTTGCTACCAAAACTTTGGCTATTGCTGAGTGTTTCCCAATGTTGCATGTCGGTTTTTCAATCGTTTGAAGGTTTATCGGCAATTTAAACGCTGAATGAGCCGTTCGGCATCCTTCTAGCAACGTGGCCTGTATCCCAGAAGAAGCAACTGCTACAGCAATTTCGGATCTCGCGCGAACAGTGGCCAAAATCAATGACATAAGAAATGTCTTACCAGTTCCACCGGGCGCATCGAGGAAAAATAAGCCACCATTTCCATCATCAATTGCCTTCATTAACGTATCGTACACTTCTTTCTGTTAGGGGTTCAACAGTGGTACATTCGTTTGAACTGATTGGTTCAACGCATCTCGATCGTATTCACGTTCACGTTCCAATTCTCGATTGAAACCGTCGTTCATTCCACGATATGGCGTTGGCATTCCTAACTTGACTAACAAATTGCCACACATAAGGTAATACATGCTTTCGATTAAAAGCAAAGCCTGGTTATGTATCTCCTCATTCACCTCGAGATCGGGATTCCCTGAACTGACACGAATTCGATGTAAAATGTCTTCTGACATGTCATCCTTGTACTTGTTCCAAAGTTCACGTGGATTCGATGGAAAGCATGTCGAAATAATGATAGTAAATAATGTGCGTATCTGACTTGGATATGCAGAAACAATTGCTTCAGCAATTGTCATGTCCCAATGAGTATCGTTTTCAAGCAAATTGAGCTGTTGACATGCAGCACGAAATGTTGGGCACACTACACCATTGACAGTTCGAAGTGATTCAAATGGTGTCGGCCCACGAACATTCACCAGCAACAACCGCAAGTAGAAGCATTCTCAAAAATGCATCAAATCCGCTTTCTCAAGCGTGGACAGTTGCGGACAGATGACTATAGACAAATAATGTTTGTATTTTTTCTGTAAACAAACCATTTATTTTTTTATTTTTTTGAAAAAGTGGTTGTGCGTAATTTCGTGAAAATTAAAAATTATCAAATAAAACAAACGACAAAAAAATTATATATGTATACATATAATTAATTATTAATTAAAAATTAACAAAAAAAGAAAATTCATCGAAATCAGTCAATCCGTTCTCGATATATCATCAAAAAAGCCATTCCATACAAAATATATGAGAAAATGAATTTTCTTCATAAATTTTTTTTTCGTGAATTTTTCAGATGTTTGAATAGTTATTCTGCTATTCGGGACGGAGACAAATCCAACAAATCAATCCAACAAAATATAACTAACCCGACTTTGTTTTATGATTATTTTTAACTACAATAGTGTATCCGATCACTAATACTTTCTTGTATGAGCGCAAAGTAATATTGGTAACAGTCAGGCGCTTGTAGTACATTATTGTTGGTTTTGATAGGATACATTTAACTGCTTCCAAGTGTAGTACATTTTTTGTTGATGTCTGTGAGATAAAGCTTCGCAATGCTTTTATAATTGTTAAGGTAGTGAGCACTTCTTTTAAAATTACGGTGGTAGCTTTCATAACGCATGGCCTACAAATCAATTAAAGGACCCATTCACCCATTCTTGAAATTACAGAGGGGTAATGTATCATAAAATGTTGTTTAGGTAATAAATTTAAAGTCAACAATTTTAGTATGTTGAGGTGAGAACAATATAATTTGATAATTGTTGATGATCAGTTTTCGAAATTATTGGAGAAAATATTACTCTCATGATTTTCAGAAGCGAATTTACTGCCGGCCAAATATCATTTAATTGTTCCAAATGATCAACCAATATGAACGGTAAATAAGCAATTATTAATTAGGCACCAATTTTGAGACATGGGAAGACCGAGAAATATTGATTTCTTTTTAATTCTAATTGACGTTGGTTTGTTCTTTTTATCTAAAAATCCATAATTAAAGCCTGTTTTTCTATTATTAATTTGATCAAGAGTACATTTTTTTTTGTTAATTGCTCAAAAAAAAATTTTAAAACAAAAGGTACTGCATGATATCAACTGTTCCATTGTGAAGAAAGTGTGTTTAAAACACAATTAAATTTCATACCAATTGTATTGCTTCCGTTGGTTTGAAACGATGCTAATTGACCGTGGAACGTTCTTAAACGGTCAGGGAATTCAGCAGATTATTTTTAAGTTCCGCTTTGATGCAAAATCTACAGCAATTATCAGTATTGAATGATTGTGGGAAACCAAGTAAAGTATTTCCACCTAAATTATCATGATCACACTAACCAAAGTACCTTTTATTGTGGTTCCATTGATAATAACCCTTTGTCTTTCTAGTACTAGTATATCATCCCGAATTGGCGTTAAAATTTTATTTATATTTGATAAGTTTCGTTTAATATCACTTACATAAAAGAGCGACACTAAATAGATATGCTCCAATTTAGAACTATACAAACGATTTAAATTGCGCAGCGAAAAATATATCCCACCAAATTTGTGGACACCAACTTTTCTGCCAAGTGTATCACTACCTCAAAGTCCTCATAAAAGATTTAGATTTGAAAGCAATCATCATTGTTTTTTAAAAAATTGACTTTTTTAAATTTTCGTTACAGCAATAAAATTTTAAATCATTTGGACATTTATGTTTTTGATTAAAATACCCTTCAAAAATACTCTTAATTGTCTTAACAATTGAGATATTATACTAAAACGGGCGTTGTACTTGTACATCTTTAATCCTTTGTGTTTGTTGATTAAATTTTTTTTCTGATTTTAGACCTAATGCGATTTCTTCGGGTTCAACAAAATAAGAGCTTTCTTTTAATTTTTGATTCCTTCGATATTTGGAAGACGATAATTCTAAGTAGCAATTTTTCTTTTAAAATTATTTAAGATGATAGTTTGTGATTGTTTTTCAGAAATATTGAATAAATCTTTTAAATCATAAAAAAGATTTTCAAATACTGTAAATAAATGTTTACAAATGATATTAATATTATAATCTGCGACACCTATCGATAATAGAAATTCTAAAACGTTTGAAGTTGATGAGTTTAATTTAAAACCTTCATTAATTTGTGTGCTACGCCTTCTATGTATCTTTTGTATCTAAGTCATTTTGGTTCAGACTTGACTGATTTGCCAATAACTCTTGTTCGGGCGAATAATCTGCATTCGTTTGAGTTGAGTCATTAAAATTTTTTTTTTTTAAATTGAGTTTTTATCATTATTATTATTATTATTATTAGTTGAGGGCCATGTGGGCGTTCAAGCCACCCCGCACTGCGACCTAAAAGATCTATTGTGCATGGACCCTACTTAATGAGCCGTCCAGTCAATATTCAGGCTCTTAATGAACCTGACAATACTGCCGGCCGGTATATGATGCATACTATCCGGGCTCATTACTCTCCCTCCTAGATGCTGTAACCTTTTGCAGAAAATGGCTGGGCAATGGCACAGAACATGTTCCGCTGATTCCGCTTCCATGTCGCAGACATGGAACTTAGGCCCATTTTCTTCATCCGTCGAACTTAGGCCCATTTTCTTAAGGTGATACCTTAAGGGGATGTGACCTGTGAGGAAGCCGGTAAGCAGCCTCAACTCAGGTTTCCTAAGTACAAGACATTCCTTGGCCCTGACCGACGAAGGTGAAATAAATTCCTTCGCCTGTCGCAAACCTGGAATTCCGCGCCAGTAAGAGGACTTTTGCACATCCTCCCAGCGTTTAACCGCTGCCCTAAGGTGCACCTTAGAGACGCCGCAGAAGGGCTCTGGTCCAATTAATGGAAAGGCAGATCCCTCGCGAGCGAGGCCATCAGCTGCCTCGTTTCCCACAATTCCAGTGTGACCTGGCACCCAAACAAGTGTTACCTTATTTGAGTTTGCCAGCAACTTAATAACCTTCAGACAATCCCATACCAGCCTTGACTCAATGGTAAAGGACCTAAGAGCCTTTAAGGCCGATTGGCTGTCTGATACAATATAAACCTTTGCGTCGTTTAGGCCTTTTGATATGCCTATCCTTGCACAAAGTTCTATAGCATGCACTTCTGCTTGAAAGACGGTTGCATTGGTACCCAAGGACTTCGAGAGTGATATTCCACTCCCGTGTATTCCTACCCCCGCCCCATCTTCCGTTTTTGATCCATCTGTAAACCACACCAATGACCCTCGCTCAAAGGATGGTCCCCCTGTACTCCACTCCTCCCGGTCAGGTAACCTAACACAAAAGGGTTTGTGGAAATCCAGTTTGGCTGGTATACAGTCGGAAGGCATTCCTATAGTGGGGTCTGTCTGAAACTCCTTAAGGATTTCCAGATGACCCACCATATTGCCTGGTTTGATATTACCCTCCGCCTGCATCTTAAGGGCCATAGTAGCAGTCGGAGCAGCATCCTTTTTGACATGCAGATGCAATGGAGTTAGTCCTAGGAGTGTCTCCATTGCTGCGGTCGGACATGTTTTCATTGAGCCCGTAACCCCAATGCAGGCCATACGCTGAACCTTATTCAATAAAGTTTGCGCTGTCCTTTGTTCAGTTTTAGGCCACCACACTAGCGATGCGTAAGTGATCATAGGCCTAATAATTGTTAGAAATGACCAGTAGATCATTTTTGGTTGTAGTCCCCAAGTACGTCCATAGAGTATCTGACAGGCCCAAAAAGCCTTTGTGGCTCTATTTTGAATTTTTTGCAAATGTTGTTCCCAGTTCAGTTTATGATCCAGGATAACCCCTAGATATTTAACCTCTTTGGAAAAGGCAACAATAGTACCGTTTACCGAGGGAGCTACAAGCGAGAGCTTTCTCCTCCTCGTAAAAGGGACAATGACAGTTTTGTTTGGATTGACACTAAGTCCTTCCTTGTCGCACCACTGCCATATCAGGTTGAGTGCATTTTGCATGAGATCAGAGATGATCTCATCAAACCTGCCTCTAATCACGATAGCCACGTCATCCGCATACCCCTGGACATCAAACCCATGGCTATTCAGGAGGACCAGTAGTCTATCAATAACCAATGACCATAAACGAGGAGACAGTACACCTCCTTGGGGACAGCCCTTTACGGCCCTGATGGTTACTGACTCGCCACCTAATGTGGCTGTAATATCGCGACATTTCAGCATGGAGCGGATCCACCTAGTTGTAGAAGGCGGAACCCCCTTCTCCATAGCTGCCCTCTCTATTGAACCATAGGAGGTATTGTCAAAAGCCCCCTCAATGCCCACAAAGGCACACAGGGCAATTTCCTTAAAAGCCACCGCTCTTTCAATCTTCGTGACGAGACCACTAAGAGCCATCACAGTGGATTTGCCAGCTTGATAAGCGAACTGGTTCCGATGCAGTAGGTTATTTACAAGGATTTCATTTCTTATTTGATTATCCAGAATTTTTCCATCGTCTTCAATAGAAACGATGTGAGGCTAATTGGCCGATACGCCTTGGGCTGGGTGTCCAGACGACCCCCTCCCTTTGGTATAAAGACCACATTTACTTTCCTCCATAGTTTCGGAATATAGTTAAAAGCATAACTTGCCCGAAACAACTGGACCAAGCTGGGGAGTATTTCCTCAATACCTTTTTGTAGTAAAGCCGGAAAGATACCATCCCCTCCAGCAGATTTGAACGGTTTGAAAGAGCCAATAGCCCATCTCACTTTGCTGGGTGTGAACATTTTTCCAGAGAGGCTCCAGATCCTACTGTGGGGTGAATAGGCTACCTCACTTGAAGGGTCATGCGGGTCCTCCTGGGTACCTACCACTATTGAGTCCGGAAAGTGGGTACCTAATAGTAACTCCAGGGTTTCCTTCCGGTTTTCAGTGAACTTCCCGTTTTGCTTCTGAAGAAGCCCCAAACCATTTGAGTGATCCCTAGAAAGGACTTTCTGGAGACGAGCTGCAGAGGGTAATTCAATGATTCCCTCACAGAAATTTCTCCAGGTAGCCATTTTGGATCTTCTTAATTCCAGATTATATTCCGTTAAGGCCATCCTATACTCGCCCCATTCCCCGGTGCGTTTAGCCTTATTGAATAACCTTCTCGATTTTTTCCTCAGCTTGCTCAGCGCCCCGTTCCACCAAGGGACCAACTTAATGGACTCTCTTCGCTTAACTGGGCAGCTGTTTTCGTAAGCCGAGTGTATAGAATTATGCAGCTGGTTTGAACAGAATTCCAAGCCCTCTGGAGACTCTATGTTCCCCATTACCGAGGGCATTTCTGATTCGAGTGAAACTCTATAAGAGTCCCAATCGGTCAGTTTTGGAATTCTAATCTCCTGCCGCTGCATGGCCTCGGCCGCCAAATCGAATCTGATGTGCAAGTGATCCGATAAGGAGGCCTCTTCAGACACATGCCAATTTTTAACAAAATGACTAAAATGCGGACTAGCGAGGGTCAAATCTAGGACCTCCTGCCTAATCGCATTTATGAAAGTAGGTTTCCTTCCCCTATTGACAATATCTACATTATTAGTAATTATATACTCAAAAAGGTACTCACCCCTGTTATTGATGTTCGTGCTGCCCCACACCGTGTGGTGCGCATTTGCATCGCATCCTATTAGGTAAGCCAGCCCATTGCGCTGGCAATGAGCTATGAGTCGCCTAACTTCGAGAGGAGGTATCATTTCCGAGTCTCCAGGAAAGTATGCGGAGGCCATTATAGCCTCCTGTTTCCCTCTTTCACCCAGAACCTCCACCATTACCGCCACTAAGTCCCTGGAGATGAACTCTGAAATGGGAATAAAATTAATTTGCGAGCTGGCCAAAATGGCCGCCCTTGGACTCTCAGTTCCTTTACTATAAATCAACTTACCCATTTGTTTTGGTATACCTTTAATTTGGTTACCTATTACCCATGGCTCCTGTATTAGAGCCATGCCAATTTTCTGGCAGATAAACCTACGACAAAGGACGTCCGAAGACGCCTTTGCATAATGCAGGTTTATCTGTAGGCAGGTTATGTTTGTCATCACTCCGGCGACGTCTGCTGAAGGCCTTGATTAGCCTCCTTGCTCGCACCGCCACTGCCAGATGGCGAATCGGTGTCCTCCATCTTACTGCTGCTGTCTACAGCTGACTGAGAGCCACCAGGCCTCACCAGCGGCTTGCGCAGGGTGACCCCTGGCGGGGCCATTCCCCGTACAACCGCTGACGCCTTCCTCTCTCTTTCCCTCCTTCTCCTCGCCTGTCTCCTGGAAAGGGCCGCCACACCAGTGGTTTTAACCACAGGTGAGGCCACGATAGCAGCCACAGGTGCGGCCACGATCGCCTTCACAGGTGCAGCCACGATAGCCCCCACAGGCTTGGCCACTTGGGGCCCGCCCCTGGAACCTGGCTTTCCACCACCCTGGCCCCCCTTGGGGTGCAGTTGGACAATCCCAAACTTAAAATTGATTTTAAAGTCAATTTGTTTGAGCTTCTCAACCGAAGAGTGGCCCATGGAGAAGGTGCAAAAAGCTGAAGTGCCTTTCGCCTCTCTCCTGACCACTCTCCAATCGATCGCATGCATGCCCTCGTTTTGGCTTCTGATAAAACCCAGAAGCTTATCCGTGGGCAATTCGGCACTGTTTGGGAAGGTACCAAACACGATCCTAGCTCGAGGCAGGTTTCCCGCCTCAGCCACAATCAGCTCTGCACCATCCCATGGCTTAATAGCGCCTATGGTCTCCCTGAGCCACTGTACAGTGGCCCGGTCGGCACAGGTCACTACCAGCCAGCCAAGCCGAAGCTGACTGCCATGGAACTTAGGTTTAAGCTCCTTGGCCTCCTGCTCCAGCACCTTTTCCAAGATTCCCTCCTGGACAGCTTTAAGCTGCTCTCCAGTGAGGGAACCTCAGGAAAGCCAGAGGGCAAGATCCCGATGATTTCCGATTCCCCAGCCTGCCTGAAAGTAACCCCAGACCGGACCGCAGAACCCGAGGCCACCAGGACCTGTTCTTCCCCCCTGGCCTTTTTTTGTGCCGGTGAAGTAAAGTCATCCGAGCGGTCCCTCTTTGGCGGTTGGGCCGTCGTAGGAGCGCTAGTCTCCTTCCGTGACCGCACCGCCAGAAGCCTTGTCTCACTACCGGGCGCTTTGTCCTCAGCCAGAAGCTTCCTGTACCGCTTTTTCGCAGCCCCACACATTATCACATGAGGAGCCGCGGCAGGTTTGTTGATGTCAACCTGATCCTTCCGACACTCCCCGACGTCCGCACTTTCCCCTGTTTTCACAGAGGAGATCCTCCCACCTACGGGGGCCAGTTCCTCGTCTCCTGAGGTTTCCATATCGGAATTGAGAACTAAGTTCTCAAGCTCCGAACGGATTCCCTCATCCGATGGGCCACCCATTGCAGATTCCACAGCGGAAAGAGGACCGAAGCCCTCGAAAGCCACCGCAGAATGCTCGCTGGTACGTGACGCTTTAGGAGTGTTACCATCCTTTTCACTTTTATTATTTTTAGGCATTTTATTCCCACGAGTATTTGGGAAATGAAGGTCACCTGTGGGACACCCAGCTACCACAGGAAGGCTAAATAAAACTGGAGGGCGCCTGGTATCCAGAGTCCGCATATTTGGGGCTGATTAACCTATCAGTCATTCATCCATCGGCATATGCTGTTCCACCTTAGATTAGGGTTTTTTGTTAAGGTTTTCTCCTTTAGCGCCGTACTTTGGCCTGAGTCAACTAGAACAACTGTAATAGAAGACATCAGATACCGACGATTGCCACGTGGAGGCAGTACGTACACTTGCGAATTGTGGCAAAGTTACCCCTACCACAATCGTACTCATCCCGCCAGCTGCCTAAAACATGACCAGAACAGCTCACGTGATGAGCACCCTACTGAAGGTTACGGAGCTGATTTAATCAGCTGATCCCCCCACCAGCAGGCGCCAAATCGTCATCGCGCCAAATCGTCGAGTTTTTCTCATAATGAAATGTTTAATTTCAACGCTATAATATATACTTACTGAAGATGTCAATTTCAGGCAAAATCTCGAGTTTTTAAATTATTACGATTAACTTCTTTATACAAGCATCTTCATACATACTGTGTAATTTGTATGGCTGGACGAGTGTAACATATGTATGTAACAAAGTAAAAATTATTCATGTATATGCCTACGAATTTATGCAAATTACGAGTATGATTCACTTTATTTCCATGTAGGTATGGTATAATTTAAACTGGTAATAATTAATTCCTTCATTGAAGCTGGGTGAAATTTAGTCTCAATTTGGCTTAAATGGGGAATTAAATGAAATATATGACTATCTTATCTATTTCACATGTTAACTAACAACAAGATCCTCGTGCAGGAATATATCATAAAGCTAGTGCAATCTCTGCAATAATTTGATTCCATAAACAAAACACAAAAATAGTTAATAGCTTGGAAAAGTATTAATGATTCAGCAAAATATGAAATTACGAAAGTTATAAATCAGATTACAATGTTCCGCTTTGAGAATGAAAGTATCAAAATTAGAGAAACTAAATTTCTTTCTTTGATTGTTACTGTACCTAAAATTTAGAATATAATTGAAAGTAAAATTTGAATGATTTCATAAATTATGTTAAAATTTCATATGAAGAATAAAATCATCAAACTCAATTATATAAATCTTAAAATAAATATAAATTATTTGAATTCAGCATTTTTTTAATTTCTAAATCTGAGAAAATCTAATTTAATTCTATTGATCGTTAATTTAATAAAGTTAATTAATATTTACTACATTTATTCAAATTACACCTATCCCCCGCTTTACACGGCGCTCGTTTAGCACATTTTCGATCTTACACGGGTTTTAAAATCAAAATTTCACAAAAACTTTTAATATTCATAATGTAAAACAAACTGTAAAAAGAATAAAGAAAAATAAAATCAGAATTGTAGGAACCTATCTTCCGTGTAAAACGGGGGATAGGTGTACTCTCTTTTCATGTAAATTAATCTTAACTTTTCATTAATATCGAATTTCTTCGATTATTTATGATTTGAACTTTCTTAAAATTATAATACAATTTTTTTCTGTGAATGAACGAAGACGATTATCCTGTATATAGCATCATAAAATGAGTTTAATAAAAAATTACGTCATCAACAATATAACAAAAAAAAAAAATAAATTTATTCATTCTAACAACGCTGTACTATAGTGATGGACACGAAACGATGATCAAAAATACATAACAATGAAAGAAGACAGGTAAAAGTACAGGAAAATTATTTAAAATTATTTCAAAGAGGTTTAAATATTTTGTGATATGATATGAATGTGCAAAGTTTCAACAAGCATACGCATTAAATAAAGAACACAAACAATACTTAATTGATTTTTAAATCAAATTTCGCACAATATTAAAATAATATTGTAAACACACATACTCGTTTATACAAAAAAAAAAAACTCAACAACAACAAAAAAATTAAAGATCGAATTATAAAAGGAAAAACATTGGATGGCTTCGAGAGATTTCTAATTTACTGCCTCTGGCGGTAACATTAACTTACTCAATGATAAGGTCAATAACAAAATTATATAAAATACATGAAATTTGACGCGGGAGAACAATTTTATTTTGAAAAAATTTCAATATGTATGCGATGTATGTAATCTATGTAAAATAAATTTAGTAATCCTTAAACTGACGAAGGAAGAAGTTCTGAGATCGGTCAAAATTGTTAATATCGCTTAAATAGAAAATTGGACTATTATTGTTTTTAATTAGTTTTATTAATTTAATTATTGTGTGTAACCAAAAAAAAAAAAAAATAAATAAAAATAAAAAAACATAAAATATGATAAATATTGCAAATGGTATTGATAAAAATATTGTGTTTATTTAGTATTTCAATATGTTCTAATATTAAATTAATAAAGTTGCTGTGCTGTGTTAAGTGCTGCTAGACCCACAAGGAAACGAAAAGAAAGGTGCGTTTCGTTTTTGTGTTTTTTTTTTAAATAATTTCTGAATTTTTGCTTTTTTTTAGCTAAAATCTTTTGAAACTTGATGTATATACCAGAATACAATACTATTCTTAATTTAAAAAATTCAAAAAAATGTTAATAGCTTTGAAAAAGGGAACTTAATTTTTTCTGTACTAAAAAGTCAGAAGAGTTCAGTCATCAGATTTCAGAAACATAGACAGAAAAAATTGAAATTTGTCGACAATTTAAAACTTTTTTTTAATTTTATAAATTAGAAATAATATTATATGGAGCATACAATCAAGTTTCAAACGGTTGTTTAGCTAAAACAAAGCAAAAGTTTTGAGTTTGATTCAATCATTCATTCGTATTTTCTTCTATTCTGCTACTATTTCCACGAGAACTAAACGCAATTTTGGTAGATTTTTTTTTTAAATTGCATCGAGCTTTCTTTGAAATAATAGAAGAATAGAAGAAAAGAAACATAGAAGATTTGCATTGAATTGGGCCTATTAAGAAAAGCCGCATTCAGTTTTCTCGCTACAAAAAATGTAAAATATTACAATTTTTTAATTAAAATCTCCTGGAACTTGATCTAATGTACCAAACAGTGCTATTTTAACTAACAAAAAACAAAAAAAAATTTACAAAATTTAATTGGCTCAGAAATAAGAATTTTCATAAATTTTTTTATGTTAGAAAAAAGTTTTAGTACAGCACATTTCTTTCCCATTTTCAAAGGAATTACAAATTTTTTTCAATTTTTTTTAGACTAAAGTTAGCATTGTATGGTAAATACGACCGAATTTCAGAAGATTTGACCTAAAATAAAGCAAAAACTCAGAATTTATTCCGAAAAAACAAAATGTAATATTTCTTTTCATTTGCCTGTTGATCTAAGCGCTTTAATAATTGAAATCGATGTTTATACTTGAATTTACTTTTAGGTAAGATAGGATAGATTATATTGTATACTATTGAATAAATTATGTGGTCACAAGGCATAACAGCTTAAGTCAAAGGCCGAAAAAGTTGAATATTAAATTCAATTTTCACTTATGCCGACTAAAGCTACTACGGCTTGTGAAATTTAGTAATATTAGAGGAGAGTTAGCAAACGTTAAATATTAAAAATAATTTTTATCTTAAGTCGACTTAAGCGATTTTGCCTTGTGACCCCACAGAATTATTTCTTATAATATTTTTAAGTATGGTAATTCTTCCAGAGGTTACACAAGCGAGTTTTATAGCAAATTTTTGTTGGCACCCCCCCAACGTAACGTACGAGTGCAGAGAGCTAATTTATACCTGTGTTTGGCAAAAATCAAAAAAAATACTTGCACAATGAAAATAATTTTAAATCGTTTTATACTTCAGAAAAACTCAAAGGAAATTTACTCAAAATTAAAACCAACAAATATTGAGCAATTCTATTCTCATTTCCATCATTCATGTCACTCATTGTATTTTGAGTAATTTTGATTTTATTTGATTTACATGTTGACGCATGTTTGTTTATGGTTTTTTTCCGTTTATTATTTTCCGTTTTAGAAGTATTCTCTTTTGTTCTGTTTAGTTATTTGTTGTTTTCGTTTGAGTTTAGGTTGCCAACTACACGCATAGTATACATAAGTGCCTTAATGAAGGTTGAATCACCCAGAAATCGCTCACGTCAAATTTATTGCGAGAGAATAATCCAGAATGAATGAAACAAAAATTACCTTAACCCTCTAGTGATAATCAAATAAAATAAAAGGAAGTACAAACTGAAATAGGGCTCAATTTTATTCTTGAAACCAAAAGACATAAACTCTAATGAAAACGAATCTAAAGTGATGTTACAACATGTCACCGCTGGAGGGGCATATTCTAACCATGATGGTATGGCCAAGGCTGGGCAGTAACGAATTACATGTATTTGAATTACTCGTTTTCCAAGAAACATTATCTTATATTTTAATTACTTAAATTCTAAGTAATTGTAATTTGTATTTTAATTACATTAGTATTTGTAATTTCTTGTTTACATTTTTACAAGGCTTATTAAAATTTGGTTCCAGAGCCATCAGTATAAAACCTATTGTTAATAATCGTTGTTTTAATGAAACATTTTTTCACTAAACAAATTTTGTCAAATCAAATTACCAATTTAGAGAGGCAAAGTAATTATAATTTGTATTTTAATTACAAATAACAGCTCAAAGTAATTGTATTTTAATTACTGAGTTTGCTGTAATTCGTAAAAGTATTTTAATTACTCAGTGTAATGTAATTTGCCCAGCCTTGGCTATGGCACAGCATGGTATAGTGATACCGAATAATTTTTTACATAAAAATTGGGCGATTTTATTAGAAAATAATTAATATTTATATTAATTATTCGGTTTAATTATAAATATTTGTTTAATTAATTATAATTAAAAAACTAATTTTTAAAATTGTTTTGTTGTTGTAAATCTTTCAAGGCATTAAACATAAGAACGTTTCGGTTGATCCTGAAATGTAGACAGGAGCCTCAAAATTGACATATCATGTTATCTCAGTCGTTAGTGTTTTCTGTACAAATTTCAAAAAAGTTAAATCGTGGAGTTAAGTGGCTCCCGTACAATTGTTTGGGGAAACCATCTTGTGTCTAAATAAACTGTATAGTTTATAGGAAAAAATATTACATAATACAGTAAAACAGAGAGTTAAGGGACGCCGATTTAATGGACTTCGGATTTAGGGGACTAATTGAATACTTTCAGACTATCTGAGAATAAGATATATAGGTTGATTCCTATATATGGGAAAAAACCAGCGTGATAAATTAGCAGTTCAGTCGCTATAGCCTGATGAGATGTACTGAAAGATGATTTATTTTTCATATGCTCGCAGATCGAAACTGAATTGCAAATTCTTAACAATTTCTCCTCTTCTTAAAATATTTATCAATCTGGAATATACCAGAATAATTTAAAGTTTGAATAATTTTATATCGCTTTTGAATAAAAAACATAATAAAGTTCTGGAATATGGCCAATTAGGTAGGAATTTGGCTATTTCTTAACAAATTATGATGTGGTTCGAATCTACTATGGGAACGAGATTCTAAAATGATTTTTATATGAACTTCTGGCATTTGTCCAAATAGGAAGGAACTTGGTTGTTTCTTAATCAATTATTGTGAAATACTGTAAGAACGATTCAAACGGGGTATGATTAGGGATGTGAGTTGTAAATCGAGTATTAAATAAAAGATGCCATGATTATAAATTCTCATTTTGTCATATATTCTACCAGATTCGCGTGAAGTTTGCCCTATACTGTCCTAAAAAGCTAAAACAACAAGTTAGGATAAGTTTCGGAAAAACTTCACACGACTATGTAATCACGTGAAGTTTGTTCTATACATTTACAACTTCAAATTGGGACTAAACAACTTCAAATTGGGACTAAAGAATTTAGAAATGGGACTAAGCAATTTCAAAATTTGCCTTTGGTCGTGGGGAATTACTCATCAACTGTAAGAATTACATGCGAGTGAAGTTTATCCTAAATTAATATTAGATTTTACAACAACAACAAAAATGTATATGTATGTGTTTAAAAGTATACATTCGGGCGAATAAGAAAAAATTCATTCAAATCAAATATTTGAACTTAATGCTAAATTAAAAAAAGTCCAAATATTCAAGATTTATAAAGATTTAAACTATTTAGACGTTCACAGAGCCAATCCTGTATAGCTTAATAACGGACCAAAGCATTAACAACATATTAATCGACAATGTTTGCCAATTTAAAAACTTAATATTATTATCAATATCTCAGAAAATCGATATCTCAAAACTTACTTCTATCGGCAAACATGCCACTATGATTTTCAGATAGGCCTATGTGTGTTCTTATTTCATGATGAACCGCTAAAATTTCATATGGGGTTTACCTATTGAAATATCGATTATTCGAAAAAGACAAATTTAGAATCTTAAGCATGTCTAAGAAAATCGATATCTCAAAACTTACTTCTATCGGCAAACATGCCACTATGATTTTCAGATAGGCCTATGTGTGTTCTTATTTCATGATGAACCGCTAAAATTTCATATGGGGTTTACCTTTTGAAATATCGATTATTCGAAAAAGAGAAATTTTGAATCTTAAGCATGTCTAAGAAAATCGATATCTCAAAACTTACTTCTATCGGCAAACATGCCACTATGATTTTCAGATAGGCCTATGTGTGTTATTTAATCATGATGAACCGCTAAAATTTCATATGGGGTTTACCTATTGAAATATCGATTATTCGAAAAAGAGAAATTTTGAATCTTAAGCATGTCTAAGAAAATCGATATCTCAAAACTTACTTCTATCGGCAAACATGCCACTATGATTTTCAGATAGGCCTATGTGTGTTATTTAATCATGATGAACCGCTAAAATTTCATATAAGGTTTACCTATTGAAATATCGATTATTCGAAAAAGAGAAATTTTGAATCTTAAGCATGTATAAGAAAATCGATATCTCAACACTTACTTCTATCGGCAAACATGCCACTATGATTTTCAGATAGGCCTATGTGTGTTCTTTAATCATGATGAACTGCTAAAATTTCATATGGGGTTTACCTATTGAAATATCGATTATTCGAAAAAGACAAATTTTGAATCTTAAGCATGTCTAAGAAAATCGATATCTCAAAACTTACTTCTATCGGCAAACATGCCACTATGATTTTCAGATAGGCCTATGTGTGTTCTTTAATCATGATGAACCGCTAAAATTTCATATGGGGTTTGCCTATTGAAATATCGATTATTCGAAAAAGTGAAATTTTGAATCTTAAGCATGTCTAAGAAAATCGATATCTCAAAACTTACTTCTATCGGCAAACATGCCACTATGATTTTCAGATAGGCCTATGTGTGTTCTTTAATCATGATGAACCGCTAAAATTTCATATGGGGTTTGCCTATTGAAATATCGATTATTCGAAAAAGTGAAATTTTGAATCTTAAGCATGTCTAAGAAAATCGATATCTCAAAACTTACTTCTATCGGCAAACATGCCACTATGATTTTCAGATAGGCCTATGTGTGTTCTTTAATCATGATGAACTGCTAAAATTTCATATGGGGTTTACCTATTGAAATATCGATTATTCGAAAAAGACAAATTTAGAATCTTAAGCATGTCTAAGAAAATCGATATCTCAAAACTTACTTCTATCGGCAAACATGCCACTATGGTTTTCAGATAGGCCTATGTGTGTTCTTTAATCATGATGAACTACTAAAATTTCATATGGGGTTTACCTATTGAAATATCGATTATTCGAAAAAGACAAATTTAGAATCTTAAGCATGTCTAAGAAAATCGATATCTCAAAACTTACTTCTATCGGCAAACATGCCACTATGATTTTCAGATAGGCCTATGTGTGTTCTTATTTCATGATGAACCGCTAAAATTTCATATGGGGTTTACCTATTGAAATATCGATTATTCGAAAAAGAGAAATTTAGAATCTTAAGCATGTCTAAGAAAATCGATATCTCAAAACTTACTTCTATCGGTAAACATGCCACTATGATTTTCAGATAGGCCTATGTGTGTTCTTTAATCATGATGAACTGCTAAAATTTCATATGGGGTTTACCTATTGAAATATCGATTATTCGAAAAAGAGAAATTTTGAATCTTAAGCATGTCTAAGAAAATCGATATCTCAACACTTACTTCTATCGGCAAACATGCCACTATGATTTTCGGATAGGCCTATGTGTGTTCTTTAATCATGATGAACTGCTAAAATTTCATATGGGGTTTACCTATTGAAATATCGTCGAAAAAGTGAAATTTTGAATCTTAAGCATGTCTAAGAAAATCGATATCTCAAAACTTACTTCTATCGGCAAACATGCCACTATGATTTTCGGATAGGCCTATGTGTGTTCTTTAATCATGATGAACTGCTAAAATTTCATATGGGGTTTACCTATTGAAATATCGATTATTCGAAAAAGAGAAATTTTGAATCTTAAGCATGTCTAAGAAAATCGATATCTCAAAACTTACTTCTATCGGCAAACATGCCACTATGATTTTCAGATAGGCCTATGTGTGTTATTTAATCATGATAAACCGCTAAAATTTCATATAAGGTTTACCTATTGAAATATCGATTATTCGAAAAAGAGAAATTTTGAATCTTAAGCATGTATAAGAAAATCGATATCTCAACACTTACTTCTATCGGCAAACATGCCACTATGATTTTCAGATAGGCCTATGTGTGTTCTTATTTCATGATGAACCGCTAAAATTTCATATGGGGTTTACCTATTGAAATATCGATTATTCGAAAAAGACAAATTTAGAATCTTAAGCATGTCTAAGAAAATCGATATCTCAAAACTTACTTCTATCGGCAAACATGCCACTATGATTTTCAGATAGGCCTATGTGTGTTCTTATTTCATGATGAACCGCTAAAATTTCATATGGGGTTTACCTTTTGAAATATCGATTATTCGAAAAAGAGAAATTTTGAATCTTAAGCATGTCTAAGAAAATCGATATCTCAAAACTTACTTCTATCGGCAAACATGCCACTATGATTTTCAGATAGGCCTATGTGTGTTATTTAATCATGATGAACCGCTAAAATTTCATATGGGGTTTACCTATTGAAATATCGATTATTCGAAAAAGAGAAATTTTGAATCTTAAGCATGTCTAAGAAAATCGATATCTCAAAACTTACTTCTATCGGCAAACATGCCACTATGATTTTCAGATAGGCCTATGTGTGTTCTTTAATCATGATGAACTGCTAAAATTTCATATGGGGTTTACCTATTGAAATATCGATTATTCGAAAAAGACAAATTTTGAATCTTAAGCATGTCTAAGAAAATCGATATCTCAAAACTTACTTCTATCGGCAAACATGCCACTATGATTTTCATATAGGCCTATGTGTGTTCTTTAATCATGATGAACCGCTAAAATTTCATATGGGGTTTGCCTATTGAAATATCGATTATTCGAAAAAGTGAAATTTTGAATCTTAAGCATGTCTAAGAAAATCGATATCTCAAAACTTACTTCTATCGGCAAACATGCCACTATGATTTTCAGATAGGCCTATGTGTGTTCTTATTTCATGATGAACCGCTAAAATTTCATATGGGGTTTACCTATTGAAATATCGATTATTCGAAAAAGAGAAATTTAGAATCTTAAGCATGTATAAGAAAATCGATATCTCAACACTTACTTCTATCGGCAAACATGCCACTATGATTTTCAGATAGGCCTATGTGTGTTCTTTAATCATGATGAACTGCTAAAATTTCATATGGGGTTTACCTATTGAAATATCGATTATTCGAAAAAGACAAATTTTGAATCTTAAGCATGTCTAAGAAAATCGATATCTCAAAACTTACTTCTATCGGCAAACATGCCACTATGATTTTCAGATAGGCCTATGTGTGTTCTTTAATCATGATGAACCGCTAAAATTTCATATGGGGTTTGCCTATTGAAATATCGATTATTCGAAAAAGTGAAATTTAGAATCTTAAGCATGTCTAAGAAAATCGATATCTCAAAACTTACTTCTATCGGCAAACATGCCACTATGATTTTCAGATAGGCCTATGTGTGTTCTTTAATCATGATGAACCGCTAAAATTTCATATGGGGTTTGCCTATTGAAATATCGATTATTCGAAAAAGTGAAATTTTGAATCTTAAGCATGTCTAAGAAAATCGATATCTCAAAACTTACTTCTATCGGCAAACATGCCACTATGATTTTCAGATAGGCCTATGTGTGTTCTTTAATCATGATGAACTGCTAAAATTTCATATGGGGTTTACCTATTGAAATATCGATTATTCGAAAAAGACAAATTTAGAATCTTAAGCATGTCTAAGAAAATCGATATCTCAAAACTTACTTCTATCGGCAAACATGCCACTATGGTTTTCAGATAGGCCTATGTGTGTTCTTTAATCATGATGAACTACTAAAATTTCATATGGGGTTTACCTATTGAAATATCGATTATTCGAAAAAGACAAATTTAGAATCTTAAGCATGTCTAAGAAAATCGATATCTCAAAACTTACTTCTATCGGCAAACATGCCACTATGATTTTCAGATAGGCCTATGTGTGTTCTTTAATCATGATGAACTACTAAAATTTCATATGGGGTTTACCTATTGAAATATCGATTATTCGACAAAGACAAATTTAGAATCTTAAGCATGTCTAAGAAAATCGATATCTCAAAACTTACTTCTATCGGCAAACATGCCACTATGATTTTCAGATAGGCCTATGTGTGTTCTTATTTCATGATGAACCGCTAAAATTTCATATGGGGTTTACCTATTGAAATATCGATTATTCGAAAAAGAGAAATTTTGAATCTTAAGCATGTCTAAGAAAATCGATATCTCAACACTTACTTCTATCGGCAAACATGCCACTATGATTTTCGGATAGGCCTATGTGTGTTCTTTAATCATGATGAACTGCTAAAATTTCATATGGGGTTTACCTATTGAAATATCGTCGAAAAAGTGAAATTTTGAATCTTAAGCATGTCTAAGAAAATCGATATCTCAAAACTTACTTCTATCGGCAAACATGCCACTATGATTTTCGGATAGGCCTATGTGTGTTCTTTAATCATGATGAACTGCTAAAATTTCATATGGGGTTTACCTATTGAAATATCGATTATTCGAAAAAGAGAAATTTTGAATCTTAAGCATGTCTAAGAAAATCGATATCTCAAAACTTACTTCTATCGGCAAACATGCCACTATGATTTTCAGATAGGCCTATGTGTGTTATTTAATCATGATAAACCGCTAAAATTTCATATAAGGTTTACCTATTGAAATATCGATTATTCGAAAAAGAGAAATTTTGAATCTTAAGCATGTATAAGAAAATCGATATCTCAACACTTACTTCTATCGGCAAACATGCCACTATGATTTTCAGATAGGCCTATGTGTGTTCTTTAATCATGATGAACTGCTAAAATTTCATATGGGGTTTACCTATTGAAATATCGATTATTCGAAAAAGAGAAATTTTGAATCTTAAGCATGTCTAAGAAAATCGATATCTCAAAACTTACTTCTATCGGCAAACATGCCACTATGATTTTCAGATAGGCCTATGTGTGTTATTTAATCATGATGAACCGCTAAAATTTCATATAAGGTTTACCTATTGAAATATCGATTATTCGAAAAAGAGAAATTTTGAATCTTAAGCATGTATAAGAAAATCGATATCTCAACACTTACTTCTATCGGCAAACATGCCACTATGATTTTCAGATAGGCCTATGTGTGTTCTTTAATCATGATGAACTGCTAAAATTTCATATGGGGTTTACCTATTGAAATATCGATTATTCGAAAAAGACAAATTTTGAATCTTAAGCATGTCTAAGAAAATCGATATCTCAAAACTTACTTCTATCGGCAAACATGCCACTATGATTTTCAGATAGGCCTATGTGTGTTCTTTAATCATGATGAACCGCTAAAATTTCATATGGGGTTTGCCTATTGAAATATCGATTATTCGAAAAAGTGAAATTTAGAATCTTAAGCATGTCTAAGAAAATCGATATCTCAAAACTTACTTCTATCGGCAAACATGCCACTATGATTTTCAGATAGGCCTATGTGTGTTCTTTAATCATGATGAACCGCTAAAATTTCATATGGGGTTTGCCTATTGAAATATCGATTATTCGAAAAAGTGAAATTTTGAATCTTAAGCATGTCTAAGAAAATCGATATCTCAAAACTTACTTCTATCGGCAAACATGCCACTATGATTTTCAGATAGGCCTATGTGTGTTCTTTAATCATGATGAACTGCTAAAATTTCATATGGGGTTTACCTATTGAAATATCGATTATTCGAAAAAGACAAATTTAGAATCTTAAGCATGTCTAAGAAAATCGATATCTCAAAACTTACTTCTATCGGCAAACATGCCACTATGGTTTTCAGATAGGCCTATGTGTGTTCTTTAATCATGATGAACTACTAAAATTTCATATGGGGTTTACCTATTGAAATATCGATTATTCGAAAAAGACAAATTTAGAATCTTAAGCATGTCTAAGAAAATCGATATCTCAAAACTTACTTCTATCGGCAAACATGCCACTATGGTTTTCAGATAGGCCTATGTGTGTTCTTTAATCATGATGAACTACTAAAATTTCATATGGGGTTTACCTATTGAAATATCGATTATTCGAAAAAGACAAATTTAGAATCTTAAGCATGTCTAAGAAAATCGATATCTCAAAACTTACTTCTATCGGCAAACATGCCACTATGATTTTCAGATAGGCCTATGTGTGTTCTTTAATCATGATGAACTACTAAAATTTCATATGGGGTTTACCTATTGAAATATCGATTATTCGACAAAGACAAATTTAGAATCTTAAGCATGTCTAAGAAAATCGATATCTCAAAACTTACTTCTATCGGCAAACATGCCACTATGATTTTCAGATAGGCCTATGTGTGTTCTTATTTCATGATGAACCGCTAAAATTTCATATGGGGTTTACCTATTGAAATATCGATTATTCGAAAAAGACAAATTTAGAATCTTAAGCATGTCTAAGAAAATCGATATCTCAAAACTTACTTCTATCGGCAAACATGCCACTATGATTTTCAGATAGGCCTATGTGTGTTCTTTAATCATGATGAACTACTAAAATTTCATATGGGGTTTACCTATTGAAATATCGATTATTCGAAAAAGACAAATTTAGAATCTTAAGCATGTCTAAGAAAATCGATATCTCAAAACTTACTTCTATCGGCAAACATGCCACTATGATTTTCAGATAGGCCTATGTGTGTTCTTATTTCATGATGAACCGCTAAAATTTCATATGGGGTTTACCTATTGAAATATCGATTATTCGAAAAAGAAAAATTTTGAATCTTAAGCATGTCTAAGAAAATCGATATCTCAAAACTTACTTCTATCGGCAAACATGCCACTATGATTTTCAGATAGGCCTATGTGTGTTATTTAATCATGATGAACTGCTAAAATTTCATATGGGGTTTACCTATTGAAATATCGATTATTCGAAAAAGAGAAATTTTGAATCTTAAGCATGTCTAAGAAAATCGATATCTCAAAACTTACTTCTATCGGCAAACATGCCACTATGATTTTCAGATAGGCCTATGTGTGTTATTTAATCATGATGAACCGCTAAAATTTCATATGGGGTTTACCTATTGAAATATCGATTATTCGAAAAAGAGAAATTTTGAATCTTAAGCATGTATAAGAAAATCGATATCTCAACACTTACTTCTATCGGCAAACATGCCACTATGATTTTCAGATAGGCCTATGTGTGTTATTTAATCATGATGAACTGCTAAAATTTTATATGGGGTTTACCTATTGAAATATCGATTATTCGAAAAAGACAAATTTTGAATCTTAAGCATGTCTAAGAAAATCGATATCTCAAAACTTACTTCTATCGGCAAACATGCCACTATGATTTTCAGATAGGCCTATGTGTGTTATTTAATCATGATGAACTGCTAAAATTTCATATGGGGTTTACCTATTGAAATATCGATTATTCGAAAAAGAGAAATTTTGAATCTTAAGCATGTATAAGAAAATCGATATCTCAACACTTACTTCTATCGGCAAACATGCCACTATGATTTTCAGATAGGCCTATGTGTGTTCTTTAATCATGATGAACTGCTAAAATTTCATATGGGGTTTACCTATTGAAATATCGATTATTCGAAAAAGACAAATTTAGAATCTTAAGCATGTCTAAGAAAATCGATATCTCAAAACTTACTTCTATCGGCAAACATGCCACTATGATTTTCAGATAGGCCTATGTGTGTTCTTTAATCATGATGAACTGCTAAAATTTCATATGGGGTTTACCTATTGAAATATCGATTATTCGAAAAAGACAAATTTAGAATCTTAAGCATGTCTAAGAAAATCGATATCTCAAAACTTACTTCTATCGGCAAACATGCCACTATGGTTTTCAGATAGGCCTATGTGTGTTCTTATTTCATGATGAACCGCTAAAATTTCATATGGGGTTTACCTATTGAAATATCGATTATTCGAAAAAGAGAAATTTTGAATCTTAAGCATGTCTAAGAAAATCGATATCTCAAAACTTACTTCTATCGGCAAACATGCCACTATGATTTTCAGATAGGCCTATGTGTGTTCTTTAATCATGATGAACTACTAAAATTTCATATGGGGGTTTACCTATTGAAATATCGATTATTCGAAAAAGAGAAATTTTGAATCTTAAGCATGTCTAAGAAAATCGATATCTCAAAACTTACTTCTATCGGCAAACATGCCACTATGATTTTCAGATAGGCCTATGTGTGTTCTTTAATCATGATGAACTGCTAAAATTTCATATGGGGTTTACCTATTGAAATATCGATTATTCGAAAAAGAGAAATTTTGAATCTTCAAACGTGACTACAGCGCCATCTATCAGATAATAGCTAGGAACCATCGCCTCGACAAAACAAATATATGGTGTAAATATGACCTAATTCGGTTAAGTCGTCCAGAAGTTACACGATCACTAAGGGACGAACCAGCGATTATATAGATTTTAGCCACGCCATATTGAGCCGCCATTTTGTTTTTCTCAAAAACGGCACTCGGCATTCGAAAGTAGACGATTCAACGAAAATATTAGTGCCCTTAAAAAAAGTTTTGGATGCTTTAAATTTTGGGCATACAGGTGGCTGGTTGTTGTGAAACGTCCCATATATAGTTATCTCGCTACAGTGCTCTCAAGCATTGTAAATCGCTATTTTGTAGATTTAATTTAAAGTAAATTAACCACCACCATTGACTTCAGAATTGCTTGGTTCGGATGAGGCATCTCGCTACAGTTGTTCAGGCATTAAAATCGAGCAAAATCAGAGGTTCGCGGCGCGGTTTGCCTCGCCGCCTGATGACGTCATTGCGATAATATTATGCATGAGGCATGGAGCCTAAGGACCAACCTAAGAAATCATACATTTAAATTAAAGGTAATGCTTACAGTTGATGAGTAATTGTCCACGAGCCCCAATTTGAGGTTGTTTTGTCCCAATTTGAAGTGGTAAAGGTATAGATCCTAAAAATATTTATTAGAATTGGTGATACAATTATAATTTCGTAAATTACACCATTTCGGCGGCTTTATTTCATAAAACAATAAATAACTCAGGTAATAACTTAGAAACAAAAAAAATGATCTATTCGTAAATTTTCCACAATCATCAAAAAACATAAAAAAGCAATTAAATTTATGTAATTTGTACTGATTCATTTTGGACCGACGTAGGTATACAATTATATATTAATTATTTATTTAAATTTTTTTCTTTGGTAAACACAGACTTTTGCGGGGCCTTTTCACTGAAATTCAAAACTTAAAAGTATTTTGTATGAAGTTTTAATTTATTGTAAAATAAATAAATAAATAATAATAATAATAATGTAGCTGAAAAAGTAGGTTTGGTTTTCTAACGTTGTTAGTTGAAATTTTGACCACTAAATTTTCATTGGTTTTAATTTTAATGTTTAACAATTTTTATTTAGCACAATTCTTATTTTCGCCCAAATGTCGTGTTTTAGTATGTACATATTTTATATACAAAAACCCACACATTCTGACACAAACGTTTGTTGTTGTTCTTTTAGAAAAGTTTAGGACAAACTTCTATTCCGTTATACCCAACGAACCATGTTTCCCAGATGTAGATGTTTGGGAAGGACAGTCTTTGTTTTCTGGACTATCTGGATCTATACGATTTATAACATTTATGTAAACAAAGGCTCTGTACATATTTAGCATAATGAACAAATTGCGGAATGATAATCTTTTAATAATTTTTTACCTTCAATTTTAAATTTATTAATTAATTCGTGTAACTTTTAATATGCAACCGACCCTAAGATCAGTTTAATGTGTTTTACAGTATATTAGTATTTACAATCAATTAATTATTCAACACCCCAAAGCTAAGTAGGCAGGTTCATGTTATTATGTAATGTTATAGTATATTACGTAATGAGTAAACAGTGTGCCAATATTATGTAATATTATGTTTATATTATGTTTACCGCGTCAATATTTCGTTTATTGCGTCGGGAATAGTTTTCTATTTAAATGTCTTATAATAATGTGTAGTTCATGGTTGAGTTAATGTTTGTTACGTAAGCTATTCAGTTCTTGTTATTTAAATATCTAGTAGTGTTAAGTTTGTCTAATCATGTTTGTCTTATAAATTGGAGAATTATTGGTTAATTGGAGAGTGGTTAAACAATATCGCGTGCCTTAAAAAGAGTTTATGCATGTTGCCATATATACATACCTACTCATTTATTTATCTTTTCCTCCGTTTTTCCATACGGAGTTGGGGCCGGTTGATATCAGTTATCGTTGACCTTGTGTTAGTAGTTGATTATACTTACATGTAAATTCAGCTTCCTGTGGTTTACACTTTTATGATAACTTACGTTACCTATTGTACTTTTCACAATTTATTAAGTTCGAGTATGAATTTTGTTTACGGTATTTTGGCTTGAGGTTTGTTTGATATTTTGAAATTTGAAACACAATTTTCCCTTTAATTTTATTGACACGATTTATTAAGTTGAGTATGGTTTTGTGAGATTTTTATGATATTTTAAATATACAATGAATATCGGTTCATAAAAATTCGTCTTATATACTAATTTTTGGTTTATTTTCCACAAGTTTATTAACCGACTCGTGTTAAAAACCTCATTTGGCTTACTTTATAATTTTTACTATATTGCAATATTGTGTTCTAAAAAAAATAACATTTGGTTTTGTTCACCTAAAAGAATTCGCTTTGTAAGCAATTTATATTGGAAATATTTTTAATCATACAAGATAACTTTGTATGCCTACTGTAATTTTATTTTCTTAATTCCCCTAAATGTCTGCATTTAATTCTGTCTATTAATATTTGTGGATTCTATTTCGTAAATTTATGTAAGTACGTGTGTTTTCTTTATTATGGGTTAATTTTGTTGTTGGGAATTCCATTAAAAAATGTGTTTTTGAAATATGAGTTAATTATTGTTAATTAGGTGAGTTTGTGTTTTATTTTAACTAAAATATTACACAACAATATATACTGAATAATTTTTTAAATTTTATTTGAAGTTAATATTTCCCGAAAAATGTAAGAAAATTTAAATCCAGTTTCAAACTGATGGGCCTATGATTTAAAAAAAGGCAACGGTGGCAGAAGAAGTTCTGCCGATTTACTCGTTGAAAACGGAGTTATATAATAATAGAAATCACCTATCTCAAAGACAGTCAAATGTACCTATTTACATACACATCAACGGTCAATTAAATGACGGTTTAATTTTCATTATGTAGAAATTTATATAAATCATGTTTTACACAAAATATAAGAATTTTTGTATTTATCGACTTTTGTATTAAATTTCAATATTAATAATAAAATATTTAAAATATTTTAAACACATTAATATTAATACATTAATATTTTCTTAAAGTTGCAATTTGTTTATGTTTTTTTTGTCTTCTGCCAAATGTCAGTAAATATGTCCTATTACCACGTGAAAAAAATATTTTTCATTGCGCGTCCTCACTTATCGGATAACTATGTCTAACTGATTTTATTTCAAAATTACAAACCGCAACAACACAAAATTACCGTCAAAAAAATATTTCGCTTAGAAGACTATGATTTTTTTCTTGTATGTACACTTATGTGCAAAAGTTTACATACAGTAAACCATGATACAAGAATCCTCTACAGATAAGCTCAATAGCGTACGTTCATTATGAAAACTAAAATGGTGAAACCAGATTATTTTTAAGTGATCTAGTACTCACAGACTGTAGAAGAGAATGAAATAACAGATAGAATGGGCGCTTTCAGATCCGCAAACTGTTGGCATCATGTTTAGTGAAATCAGGGGCGCGCCAAGGCTACTAGCCGCCGGGGTGCGAATAATTTTTGCCGCCCCTATATTTGCTTAAAAAAATTATTATTTTAAATTATTGAATGTACGACGGTGGAAGTCAAAGAAAGTAAGGAAATTTTGCTGGTCAATGAGAAAAAACAAACATTTTGAAATGAAATTGACAAACAAAAATTTATTTCACAAAATAAATATTTTTTCATGTATCTAGTGTTTGAAAAAATAAAATAAAATAATAATTTTACAATAAATAAATTAAATCATTTAAATATACTAAATTCATTTCATAAATTATATAAATATACTATAAATTGTATACTATCCTTACTATAAATTAAACATTCCGTAAATTGAGAAATCATGAAAAATTGGCTCTCCTCGCTTTTGTGATCGCAAATTCATTAATGATGTCTGAAAGGTCTAAATCTGATGCCATTTTCTTTTCAATGCTTATTATACTAAGATTAGTCAACCTTTCTTGAGACATGGTAGAACGTAAATAATTTTTGATTAGCTTAAGTTTGGAGAAAGATCTCTCTCCGGACGCCACCGTTACAGGCATGGTCAAAAATATTCTTATGGATATGGCAACATTGGGAGACATATTTGACAATCCGTTGGAAACTATATATTCTAAAACAGTTAATGCGCTCATATTAGGTTTAATATAAGTTAAAAGAATTTCTATTTCGTCACATAAGTCTAAAGCATTTATATCCGATTCGTTTAAAGAACTGTCTGATAATTTAATATGCAAATCCATGCAATATTTCATTTTTATTTCTCTGCTCATTGTCATTAAAGAATAAATATTATATAAAAAGTCAAAACTGTTATTGTGTTCGTTCATTAGCTCGAACCTTTCTTCTATTTTGGATATGGCCGTATCTAATATTGCAAAATAAAAATTTACTTTATAATGAACTTCTGGTACAGTGATAGGTTCGTCTACATTTTCATAAGAAAACATTCTTTTCTTCTTACGTGGCCTCACTAAATCAGCAGAAGGAAATATAACCTCACATTCTATTTCTTCAGCAATTTTCTTGTCTTCTTTTAATGTCTTATTAAAACTATCATCTGTCCTAGATTGGTTTAAGAAAGTTTTTATTTGTTTTAGCATTTCTAATATGGTTGGTATGACCATATTAGATTTTTGCATTAATTTGCTAACTACATTAATTTTAGATAAAATATTGTACCATACCACTATGGAACATATAAATTTATAAGACTTTATTTTTAATAATATGGAATTAGCCAGATTTCTAGTATTAGCATCCCTAGATGTATCGTAATGGAGAATATATAATGCATCATAGACGAATTCTAAATTGTGTCTTAATACCTTAATCGCATCGATTCTACTTGCCCATCTCGTTTCAGAGAGTGGTTTTAAAGTTAAAGAGGGGCACTCTTTCTTTAAAATATTCCAACGATAAGTTGATGCAGAAAAGAAGACATATATTTCTTGAACTATATCAAAAAATTTGGCAATTTCTAAAGATGCGTTTGCGGCGTCATTTACGACTAAATTTAAACTATGTGCTGCACATGGAACATAGAATGCTCTAGGATTTATGTTTAAAATTTTTTTTTGGAGTCCGTTATGCTTTCCTTTCATGTTAGCCCCGTTGTCATAGCCCTGGCCTCGCATATCGCTTATACTAATATTTTCACGGCTTAGCAAAGTTAGTAAAAAATTCGACAACCCTTCATCCGTTGTATCGGAAATGGAACAAAATCCTAAAAAATGTTCTCTAATATCTATTTGTTTTGAATTACTATTAATATATGCAAAACGAAAAATTATTGTTATTTGTTCCTCATGACTTACATCAGGAGTACAATCCAATATAATAGCGAAGTACTTGCTTAATTTGAGGTCATTTAAAATTTTTTTTTTTATATTTTCGCCAATTATAGAAATAATTTCATTCTGTATTTTATCGCCTAAGTAGTGTGGCATGTTACTAATTTTATTCTGAATACGACTTATATGTTCTGCCATGATATTGTCAAATTGTGCAAAAGTTTCTATAAGCTTTAAAAAATTACCGTTTGATTCTGCATATAAATTGTTAACATGACCTCTGAATGCTAAATTTTGCCCTGCCAAATATTGAACTGCATATATAATTCTTTCAAAAACAGATTTCCACCTCTTTTTTTCTAATTTTAAATATTATGTGTACCGAATGAAATTTGTGATTTGTACATGAAGAATTAAAACTAAACGGCAATATATAATCATTATTTTTCTGTACTTGTTCTATTGCACATATTGTACAGTTTTTAAATAATCGTATTTATTCAAACTTTTTGTTCATTTTACGGCAAACATTCACCTTTTCATAATCCCATTTATTATGTATGGATGTGATCTTAAGCCGCATTGGCAAACTGCTTGCCAAACCACATGTTTTTTTGCCAAATTTTTCAACAGCTATGGTAGTAATTGCTCCGTCCAGTTCTTTACCTTTCTTTTTGATGTAATATTGGGGACCTGGAAGTGTCGAGAAATCCATTTTGACGTAGGTCTCGTCGTTCGTTACGAAACAAGAATCTTTTCTTTCGTTCAACCATTTGTTGTGTTTCTTTGCTCGATCGATCCCTCTATTAAATAGTTCAATACTTCTTTTGGGGATTTTTGACTTCTTGTATGTCCGTAGATTATTTCTGGTTTTAGCTCGTTCCACAATCGATTTGGTTGTTTTGGTTTTTCTGGCCAAATCTCGCACAGACATCGAGGGATGTTTCGAAATGACTCTTACAATTTTCTGATCCAACATTTTATTTGGAGCACCTGATTTTTCTCCGGATCCGGGCTTGCGTGATACAGAAAGATTGATTTGACATTTTTTTTTACATTTGTTACCGTATTATTGGAAACACCGGCCAATTTACCAATTTTTTTATTGGTATACTCGGGATGATCATTGCACAATCTAATTATTAAATCACATTTTTCTCCTTATGATGCGTCCATTTCGAAACAAATAAAACAAATGCCCAATTTGACGTTTATTCGTTTTTTTAAATTGTTTTTCTACAAAATAACGGTACCAGTTTTTTTCTTTTGCGTAGTAACCTATGAGATAATATAAATTTGGGAATCACAAATTTCATTCGGTACACATAATAGCTCTCGTTAAGCGCATCAACTGTTTTATTTAATTTTGTTGAATTATTTAGATCAACCCACGATTTAAAACTCTGAAAATGAGCGTTACTTTTTTCATGCCGTTCTACATTTCTGGATAAATGTTGCCAATCACTATATCCAACATTACTGTTAAAAGCATTATTATTATTAACAAAAATTTTGCAACAAAAACAGTACACGGAATTTTTGGACTTAGAATATACTAACCAATTTCGATTAATTTTTTCTCCATTATTTAAAGTCTTGAAGAAATAAATTTCATTAAATGATCTATTATTACTGTCAAGTGGAAAATTAAAATTACGAATTTGAATGGCGCCAATTTCTAAAATAGACATTCTAACATTATCTGTCAGAATTGAAGGCCACGAACCTGGATCATGAAAATTATTGTGATGGAGATTTAAGTCAACTCTAGCTGGATCCCTTTTCTCCGTATTATTTGATGATTGATTAATATTTGAAACTGTTGATAAATGAGCGGCCTCAGTGCTGAGTGATTCCGATTCTGATTCCGATGAAAACTTTGTTGCAGATTCATCATGTTGTTTGTTAACGTTTTTCTCCTATGGGACCGATTTTCATCTTCACTATTATGAATCAACAAATTTTCAGTGGTTTCTAAAGCAACAGCTGTGCGTTCAAAAAATTGAGTAATAGGTGCGACACATTTTTTGGTGTTTTCCTGAATTTGTAATTTTCGTTTCCGATAAGCAGAACCTGATAACTTTTTTTTTTTGTAAATCGGACATCTATAATAAAATATAAGCTATATAATAATATAAATGTAATAATAAAAACTAAAAAATAATAATAAATAAATTTACCTTATATAATTTGTTAATTTTAATAATTTAATTTAAAACACAGGTTATATTGTATATCACCGGACCCGCCATTTTGACAATTTAATATTGTCTTACAATCCTTAGAATTTAATATTGTGGTACAATTAGAACAAGATTGTTTATTTAAAATTTGATAATTTATAATTAATAAAATATATTATTTAATATAATAATTTAATTTAAGTAGATTATTTTAAAAAAATATTTTTTTCAATTTTTCACTTTTTTTAAACCAACACAAAATTATTTTTCAGAAAAATTACCGAGACGTTTTCTTGGTTCTGTTTTGAATGTAATGATTGGTTTAGTACTTCTTGCAGTCCGCTGATGCCTGTATGTTCATTGCGAATATGCCTGTTGAGACGAGTATCATCAGTCACATACGTTGCTCGTTTCTTTCTTTTTTACCTGTATAAACTTAAATTAGTTTGTAGGTAAACAAGAAACAAACGGCGAAAGAATATGATGTGATGAACACACGACTAAACAGGTTGAATGATATATTGCATTTTTTGTTCTATGTTTATGTTACTACTATTGTGCGAGAGATGGCTAAACGGCGGCATAATATTTTTTATTTATTTAACGTGATATAAAAAAAATTATTGATTGTTTGTTGAATTGCATGTTTTTTGTATTAAATAAAACACGAGCGCCCTCGCACTTCGTGCGCCGGGGTGCCGTGCACCCCTTGCACTCCCGCTTGGCGCGCCCCTGAGTGAAATCATTGCTAATTTGATTTGATTTACTAATAAAGTTCTTAAATTTCATAGCGTTGGCCGTGATTTTACTCAACATGTTGCCAACTGTTTGGTGCTCTGAAAGCGCCCATTGAAGCGAAATCTGAAAAGCTACCTTCACTTGATATATCATTTACACCAATGGAAAACAAGTGGCTGGATATTTAGCAGGCTTTGACTTACTATACATTTCGACTATTAACATTTTGTGATCGGAAAATGAGCATATTATATCCGCCATCTTCCCAGCAATTCTTATGTACGCCTAAATGTGGTTATTTATGTACATATTATTTTATATAAAAAACCCACACATTCTCACTCAAACGCTTGTTGTTGTTGTTTTAGAAAAGTTTACGACAAACGTTGCAAAATCTTACACAATCTAACAAAACGAAACAAAAAAAATATATAGATAGCGGTCCGTAAAACATTTTCAATGTTAAAAGTTTTTGCATTGTGAATGCGCTTTATTTGTCCTTTTGGTTTTAGTAATACGCAAATCAGAAAATTCTTTCTGCCGCGGCTGAACTGTACTCTTTACATATGAGGTAAACACATTAGTACAATTATAAAATGAGAGGGTTTTTCAGGAAGGGGTTCATGTGAAGAATTTTTAACACAGCTAATTTAGGATTAGGACCAAACTTCCTCCAAATACATAAACGAGATAAATACATAATCGCACCCCTGTACTGAATTATTATACACATATAGGCCTATATCAGGAAATTATATTGACTTGTTTGCCGATAGAATAAAGTTTTGAGATATCGATTTACTTAGCCATGCATAAGATTCAATATTTCACTTTTTCGAATAATCGTTATTTCAATAGGTAAACCCAATATGAAATTTCTGTGGTTGAGCATGATTAATGTACACCATTGAATATTATGGTAAGATGTTGCTCAATGAAAGAACATTTTGAGATGTCAATTTTCTTAGGCATGGATAATATTAAATTTTCAAATTGTCAAACATTGTCGATTAATATGTTAACAGATTGGCTTTATGAAAGCCCAAATAGTTTAAATCTTGATAAATTTTGTCTATGTGGATTCTTTTTAATTTAGCATTAAGTTTAAATATTTGATATGAATGAATTTTTCATTATGTACAATAATAAATGCGCCCGAATGTATGCTTTTTTAAACACAATACCAACACATTTATATTTTATTATTGTAAAATTTAATATTAATTTAGGATAAACTTCATTCGCATGGAATTTGGCTATTATTTTCTTTACTGATGTTAGTGAAATTTGACATGCTTTATAGAATTAGAATTCGAAAATGATTTTTAGATAAAGTTCTGCAATGTGGCCAAGTAGGATGGAACTAGGCTATTTTTAAACATATTAAGTAAACAAACGTAAAAATAGCAAAATTTACTTATAATGGAAAAATTATTGCTGGTAATATTTCTTTTTTGGTTGATTTAGTTGGTATGCGTGTCGGATATTTCGCGTAAAAGATAAAAATATGTTAACTCTTCCAGGAGAAATAGGGGCCCTACTTTTGGTTATTTGAATGATTTTATTTGTTGAAGTACGAGTAAAAATTAGCCAAGGTAAAAAACCGACCTCACGAACCAAGCTTGAAAAGTAAAAAAAATCAAATACAAGTGTTACTGTATGTCTGGTGGGATTAGAAAGCAGTTATTTACTAAGAACTTCTGGATCCTGGTTAAACTGTTACAGCTGAACTTTATCAGGCCCAATTGATCAAATTAGGTGATGCTCTGGAAAAAAGACCATTTAAGGGGTTGAGAAGTTGTACAGCATGCGGCGTATTCTCTAGACTTGGCTCCCTCTCATCACCGCTTCTTCAGTCGATGTCATCATATTTGAAACAACAACAGCTCACGAAAGTTGAAGAAGAGCGAAAATGGTTCGATGATTATTTTCAACATAGTCTATTATTATCTATGTACTTGGTAGATGGCAAAAGATCATAGATAGTAATGGCAAATATTTCGGCAATTAATCTTTGTAACAAGTATCTTTTCAATAAAATAATTTTTGGAACATTTTATGTTAAATTAAATAAATGAATTTTTTTGTTGTTGCCTTATTCAAAATTTATAGAACACACAATGCCTTATCTATGAAAACAGCCAAAATTACGGATACTTTAAATCGCCCTCAAAATGTTGATTTGTTTGTTTGCTAGTTAAGAGAAAAATTTCGAGTGTAGTTTTTTTTGCATTTTAGCAATAAATGTTGTCTCAGTATATAGTTGCAACGCTAAGTAATTTTTAGATCTCTGTGAAAAAGTACTAAAAAAACTTATTGGATTACAAAAGCGGCGGATTCAATTCACGATTAAAATGAATTAAATTCGTGGTGAAAATGGCGCGAACTTAATTCCCGTGTACTTAATTCACAAAGCCATGATGTGTAACGTAAGTCAAGACTGCAAATCTTATTTACCTTTTTAAACTGATTACGTATATACATAAATATGTATATATGTATATCAACCATTCTAAACCTACTTCGCAATTTCCGTATTTCACCAGGAATGACGAAACATACATTTTATGTATTTTATGCAAAGACATATTTTATGTATTTTAAATATAAATTTTGTAAAATAAAATCTTTAATTACATTTTCGGCTATAAAGTTTGCGGAAAATTAGGTTCTTAATCTATTTTATGGAAAATCTTATTGTTATTGTCTTTACAGCACTATATAGTTTATCGTATTAAAATAAAGTTATATATCCGGATCAGTCAGAGAGACGACATAAATAAAACCACTGTACAAGTAAAGAAATTATATCTTTTTGTTGTCTCTTGTTCTTATATAAAATTTTTACTACGCTACCCATATACATACATACTTGCTTTATAGTTGGATGATCCTTTTGCATAGTACTTTTTTTAGTATACCACATTTGTATTTAGACGCGGTAGATTTCTAACAGAACCGAACCTAAGCAAAAAAAAAAATAAAAATGTCTCCACTAAAATATTAACTGTAAAAACTCTTTTGTTCATAGATGTTTTTTGTGTGACTGCTGCAGCCACTGCTGCTGTTTCGGCATCATAAAAAGCGTGATTTTATTGAAATGGCACAAAAACTAGATGAATAATGGATACATTGTTAGCGGATACAATTTATTTGTCTCAGTTTATTACTTATGTACTGTACAACGAGTAGTATACATAAATGTATACACATTCAAACATATAAGCTATTGTTGTAGGTCATAACACTACATGCATATATTATATGCATCCTTAAATAAGGAAAATAATTTATAATGGATTATAATGCAGACAGGGAAATTTAAAAGGGCTTGACAAAAATCAATAATAACCTACATCACCAAACATGCAATTCTAAACCGATTAAAATCCTTAGTGTAGTATTACTGAGCACACCTTTAAGTTAGATAATTTACATTAAATTTATGGATTGTAAAAAATATAATTTATCAACTGAATTAATGCCATTATTTCACTGTTTTTTTTTTCGTTTCTTATATTTTCAGCAACAGTTCGCGGCAACACTATAATTATTCGTAAAGGAATATATGGAACCTAAAGCGGGTAGCATTGCTTGAAAAAAAAAAAAACGAACAATTAATTTACAGTTGCTGAGAAGAAGAAATCTATCAAATCTAGCAATGCACGGGGGAATTATGAATGTATTTTTTATATTGCTGATTTTTCATTTGCAATCGATAAAAATTACTTGTCGTAATTCGAGCGAACGAAGCGTTGCTGTAATCAATGGTGATTTCATGATTGGCCTCTTTGTTTCTGTACACCATCAACCCAAATCGAAACAGGCCGATCCAAGGGATTTTTTGAAATGTGGCGTGGTAAGATGATTTTATAGTTTTATTTATAAATGCTGTTACGTTTTTTTTTTTGACTACTCGTTGTCGCTCCTTAGTTTGCGGAGAATTATTTTTTATTCAATTTACGAACAACGACAACAAAATAATGCAAAACAGACACTATAAATATATTAAAATTTAAAATATTTTCATAAGCAGTTTTATGGTTGTATCGAAAACAAAGGGTATTTTCAAAATGTTCCCAAAAATTGTTAAAAACTGTCCGGTAAGGAAGATGGTACTAAGAGGGCAAGTTTTACGGAAGCCGTTGTTTTAATATACATTGAAATCTCGTTATAACGAACTCAACGGGAACGAGAAAATTACTGCGCTAAACTGGAATTTCGTTAAATCGTTTTTTTTGGTTCGTCGTACAGTACAAATCACAGGTTTCTTAAAAGAAACATTTTAAATAATTATTTAAACTTATGGTAAATTACCTACTTATTCATAAATTTGCAAATTTAAAAGATGTACATATGTACATGTATATAGTGATAGGCTTAAACTTAAGGTATATATTACATACAAAATTATTGAGTAAAAAATGATTGATTAAGAAATGCCTGAATGTTTTAAAATGATTGATATGCTTAAATGCTTAAACAATGCAGAGCTGTCGAAAAACACGTTTTGGTTTGAATTTTAGGTTATTCCGTACCATCGCTGCCAATATCGCCGCTTTCAAGTAATAATCCTCTTCATTAACAACTCTTCATAATTTCGTCATTAGTTAACTCATGTGAAATTTGAATGCGATTATCGACATCCAAATAATCCTGAAAGGTTGTACCATGTACAACGACTGATCTCCACAAATCTGCCAATTCAATGAACTCTTATTCAAAAAGTTGGGTTTTTAAAAAACATTTCAGAACGGTTGATTCCCGAACATCCCACCACGGTAGTCACAAGGTGATTATTATTATTAGTGATTTTCCAATTACTAGTGGCTTCAATTTTTCCATTCCGTATCGTTATAACAGAACACTGTGGTAACCAGCTGTGTAGATTTTGCTCCACCTTTACAAGAATCGCTTTGTAATGTGGAAGTTTTATTAGGCAGAAACTGATAAAATACACCTGTTTCGTTTGCGTTAAAAATATCCCTCTTGTAATAATTTTTTAAAATGGTTTGAATTTCACCTTAAAAGAGTTTACATGGTTTTCCAATTGCCTTAAATATAAAAGTCAATTACCTGTCAAATGTGTCAAATTTATTTGCACGCCATTCGTTCATTTTATCCAGTGGTACAATTTTTTTTTTCACCGTAAATTATCTTTAACGAAATGCCAAATCTCTCACGAAACCGATTTAACCAACCGACACTTGAGTGAAAATTAACATGGCCAAACGATATGGATAAGAAATTAAAAACAAGAATTTTAAGTACTAGTTGAGAGCAATTGGATTACTAATAGGCTGGTTCCTTAGATTCTTTTTTTTGCCGTAGACTACAAGTGATGGTGGATGCGACTTTCGTTCGGAAAAGAGAGTTCTTCCCTGGAATTGCCAGGAAAATAGGTATATTTCTTTAAACCGGACTCCCGGTATTTTCATCATAAATCCCAAAAATGTTTAATTTATATTTTTCTCAAAATTTTTTCAATTTTTTTACACTAATTAGGCCGTGAGTGAATATGTTAAAAATATTTGGTTAAAAATTTAGTGAAAATCAAATTATTGTGGTGAAATATTTTTATCTACCAAATTTAATATTGCTGTGTGAATTAGTTAAAAATTAAAATTGTGACAACTGAACAACAACATGAAGCGCATTTATAACAATCATTTTCCTAGTTTGTTATCTATTTTATTACTTTATAAAAAGCGTAATTTATCAAATGAAGCTGTTTTAAGAAGGAACAGACCATACCATGATGCATTTTTTATTTTTTTTTGTGGTGAATAAATTTTTTAATTTTAACTTTTATGTCAACATTTTAATTTTTAACTGGTTTTTAACTAATTCACTCACGGCCTAAGTGTGAATAATTTTAAAATTTGTATGATGAACTTTAATCTGAAAATTCATCTGTGTCAAATGAAAAACTATACGGACCGTTTGAAAATGAATCCTTCGTTTTTCTATCAAAGACGCAATAAGGAAGTTGTTTCATAGAAAATTTGAAGGCTATGGAAAAGAAATTTTTAATGGAACTCACACAATTTTGAAATACATTTATAGGCTATCGAATAATTTTACTAAACTCGGCAAGATGGAAAATGATCAAAGCAGTATTATAAAAAGCATGTAAGATTTGAAAAGAGGGTTTTACAGTCGAACGGAGGCTGATGCGTCGGTGGGGTGGAAGAGAGCCAAGAAATTGGAACCATATTTGATGTTGGGTGTTTTTCTGGGAAGAGGAATCCATCAATTTCTTTTCGAGCTGATTAATTGTAAGGAGTAAACTGAGTGGCTGTGTAATAAATTGGTAGCTCTTGCCGTCGACACAGTGATTTAATAACTTAGCGAACCACTGCCCCTATCGTAATAATAATACGGATAAATAATACGGTACTCTTGTTAGCAGAAAAAATTTTGAAATTATCAGATGATGGTTATCATTCTGCTAATTTCAAGAAGTTAACAGACATATTAGGAAAAAACGGATATCCAAAAAATATTATTATGAAGAACATAAAAAAGGCCATAGACAAAAATAACAATTGTTTAGAAAATTTCCGTGAACCTCAAAATTTAATTGTTGAAAATAATCGTAAAATTTTTTTAACCGTACCTTACGTGAAAATTCTTTTCGAAAAAATTAAATTTGTGTTAAAAAATTACAATATACAAGTTGTAGGTAGAGCATTTCGAAGTTTAGATAATTATTTGTTTACAAAATTAAAAGACCAAATTCCAAAAGTGTTACAATCCAATTTAGTTTATAAATTGAAAAGCTCTTGTGGAAAGGAATATGTTGGGCAAACCAAACAAAATTTAAAAAAGAGGGTTTACCAACATGTTTACGATTCGACAAGTTCTTTTAAATTATCACACAGTGCAATATCGAATCACTTACGTGAAAGTAGACATTTATTGTCTGACGATATTGATATACTAGATAGGGAACCAAATCTTACAAAAAGGTTAATTTTGGAAAGTATACACATAAAACAAATTCAACAAAACTCGCAAAATTTAATAAACGTCCAGGAAGTTTCCAAATTTTTGTTAAATTACATATTATGATCATATAATATTTAATTAAAGTCAATTATAAGTTGTTGTTTTTTTTTTTTTTTTTTTTTTAATTCATTTTATTTTATATAATATTAAAAAGTTCTTCACTTTATTTTATATAACGTATGAGGAATGAAATATGGACAAATGTAAAATGTATTTGTATTTGTATTGTACAACCAAAAATAAAAATTTCCTTGTTTTTAAATAAGGTGGTTCCCGTATATTTTATAAAAAATACATTACAATTGCGTCATTTTACGATTAGTTACAAAAATGTCGCTGTTACAAGTAGATCGTCGTAAATTAATTTATAAATTTTGTCAGGAAAATCCAGACAAAAAAAAGAACGAGATTTTTCACTACTTCAAGGATCTTGGATTCACAAAATCCTTTATCTATAAAACAATTAAACTGTTTGAGAATAACGAACCTGTGGAAAGAAAACCCGACTCTGGTAAAAAATGTCAACTACAAGGTAGCAAAGTTCGAATGAAATTGAAAGGTGAAACAGTGGGTCGAACTGCAAAATCGTACAGACAACTGGGTAAAAAATATCAAGGTGCCCCAAAAACTATCAAAAAATATTTACAAAGTATGAATATTCAACGCAAACCCAAAAAATCGGCACCAGCAACTGCAGACAAACAATTAGCTACAATCAAATCTAGATTAAGAGTGCTTTCCCAAACATATTTCGCTGCTTCTTCAGCTTATAAATGTGTGATGGATGATGAAAGTTATTTCACTGTTTGAAGGTAATGAATGGCAGCCAAAATACTACTACGAGTCTCCCGATCACAAAGCACCAGAAAAGGAGAAGTTTATTCTTAAGACCAAGTTTCCAGGTAAAGTTATGTTGTGGTTGGCTATTAGCGAACGAGGTGTCAGTCACCCAGTATTTTTCAAAAGTGGTTTGGCGTTTAATGCGCAAACATACACAAACAAATGTTTACCTGTGCTTCAGAAATTTATAAATAAATATCATAAAAATGATAAAACGATTTTTTGGCCTGATTTGGCATCCTCACATTATGCCAACGCAACGTTATCTGATTTACGTCAACGCAGAATCGAATTTATCCCTAAAGACTATAACCCACCAAATGTTCCACAACTAAGGCCCATTGAAACTTTTTGGGCAAATCTGAAGAGAATGGTATACAGCAATGGATATCGTGCCAAAAATGTTGAATGTCTGATTAGAAAGATAAAAAGAGATTTAAAGAAGATTGATACATCAGGAGCGCAGGCGGCAATGAAAAGAGTGCCAGAAAGGATCAGGAAAGCGAATCGATATGGAGCGCACATTTTTCTGTAAATTTTATCTAAGAATTAAAGTTTTAAATAAATTATGGATTAAAATCGTTTGATTAGTAAATAATTTTTTTTTTACTTTTTTTTGTTTGTCCATATTTTATTCCTCATACGTTAAAAAATATTTTTGAATCAAGCTATACATAATTTTTGAAAAAATAGCTTTCAAATCAAGCTACACTGGAATTTTTTGTAAATAGTTTTCAAATTTTTGAAAAGAATTTTTATTGTTGGTTTCGATTGCTCCTTGAGAATGGTGGAAAATACCACCGAAACGTCGGAGATTTAAAAAAATAAAAATAAAAAAATAAGTTTAAAACCAAACAAATATAATTTGTATTAAATAATAAAACTTAACAAATTAACAAAATGTTGTTTATAAGAAATTAATTTAATGATTAAAACTAAAAATTAACGACATTTTTCATACAAGTAATAAAAATCATGTTTTTAGGTTATTTTTGTAACTCGATTTGGAAGTGTTAACAAAATCTTGTTAACTATATACATAGATAGTAAATCATTAGAAGCTTACAAGTTTTACCAAAGCGGCTTAGTTCAGTATTCAGCCGGGAAAATTTTTTTATACGGATCCATCGTATTTGGCAAAGTATTGTGATTTTATAGAAAATTTAGTAACCACCAAAGCGGTTTTCCCAATAAATGTAAAATTTACCACTTTGAAGGTGTAAATCCACCACAAGTTCACAATGATATTACATTGCACCGGTCTCGTAGGTTTGGTGCTGTTTTGATTGCTCTAAGATTTTTTTACAAGAAACTCCCCCATTAATATTTTAATACACATATGTTTACTTTTTAGGAATCGGTCACTGATGTTAAGACATGTTGATTGAAGGTTCGTCATTATAAAAAATGTCTATGCCTTAGGACTCCGATTACTCGCTCCATGTGCATTCTTACACTGGAATTTTGTAATTTAAATTAAATTAAATTATTTTCAATGAAGATTGATTCCAGTTGAGATTTACAATTTTTAAATGACGTCGTTACCAATCTGGCTTTTTCAAAAGCTTCTCTAATTGTGAAAAACTTTTTAAAAACTCATTCAATTCCGCCCTTCGAATCGATCTGTAATATTTTGATGTGAATTTGGGTCGAGTTCCAGTTTTTTACAACCCAGTTTAAGTGGCGGAACCCAATCGGGATTTAAAACATGTTTAGTTGTAGTACTACTTCTAAAAGAAATATTTCGGCAAGCCGTAGTGTACTTCACTGGTGAAACTATGAATTGTTTTCTATTGATTAATTTCAACCACTCCTCAGCAAGTTTTAAATATTTTAAGCAGATTTTCGAAGTGGCTGGAAATCGAAAAAATAGTATTCCTGCCCGCTCTCCTGTAACAATGATTACAATGATTTAAGGCCATTTTAAAATAATACTAAATAGAAACACTGAATTAAAAAATTAATTAAATGTTATTGGTAATCACTTCAATTTATTTTAGTCTTATTAATCAATTTAATTTTGCTTTATTGAAAATCCTTTCCGAAAATGTAATGTTACATTGGCCTACAGATATTTTTGACTAACATAATCCTATTTTTTCACAAGTAAGGATAAAGGTCTATTGGAACAAACAAAAAATTATGAACATAAACAAAACATCAATTTTTAATTCAAATAATACCAATAAATAATGCGATTGGGGTTTAATTTTTTATATTTATGATAATGAAATAATAAAATAAATATTTTAAAAATAAATGTTAGTTTATTTTTGTAAATTATTATCAAATATCACCTAGCGGAGAATGTTGACATAACTGCTTGTAGCTACTCATGAAAAAGTAGGTAGAGCAATTACCAGTCCATATATGATTTAGCAAAGACATAAACCATAAGTGCTTATAAGTACTTGCTATGGTCGATTGGAAAATCATTAATGAGTCTTTCAAGGTAAAAACAGAACAAGAGCGATAACTACAAGCGACGGCTTCAAAATAAATTTGTCGACCGGCGATGTCACTTTAAAAAATATAACAAGAGCGTCAGCGATCGACGATGAAATTAAAATACATAACAAACATCATAACCTTAAATATCGTCTCACTCGCTCAATTATTTTTTTTTTTGAAACGATATTATGTTTAATGAATAAAAAATAATAATTTATATTAAATTTGGCGAATCAATTTACGTTGTTTGTTGTTAATGGAGCGAAAACTTAGGTAATGAAAAACTGACAACCAAAAATTTGCAACTACCAACATAACGACCCAAAAATTAATAAACCAGAGAACAAAACTTAATAAATAAATCTTCAAATTATTATTTTGGAATATTTAATTAATTAAAGCCCCCAGCTGGTAACATTGCAACGCTGGCGACAAAATTAGAAATAGATTCTAACAAAAGTTCGGCGATATTGTCATCGTCGCCAGCGACATTGGTTCTGTTAGCATTGCATATTTTGTCATTGTTTCATTGTCGCTTGTCATCGTAATTCTTATTCTGTTTATACCTTTAGATATTTGCACGTTTTTACATGTTGATTCATAGGACATATACATACTTGTAGAACAATCTAACTTTTACAATATTACTGAAAAAATGTTCTAATGTGCGTTTGACCCTAACTATGTAATTGTGAACATGTTTGTGGTTTGAAATATGTATATTAGCTTTTTGTTCCATACGCGAAAAAACGGAATATGGGCTAAATGAAAATTAGAAATCATAAAAAATATAGAGGTTGAATTATTATTAGTAAAATTATTGTAACGTAATTTTAATAATAAATTAAAATTAAATGTCATTATTATTATTGTTGAAGGGCCATGTGGGCGTTCAGCCACCTCGCACTGCGACCTAAAAGATCTATTGTGCTTGGACCCTGCTTAATTCAGGCTCTTAATGAACCTGATAATACTGCCGGCTGCCCGTATATTCTTACCCCTGAATGTCTTCCGTTTTGATTTTACTCTCGCTGGGAATGCAAAGTCAAGTGTAGGTCACCCAGCTTTATTACAGGAAAGCTAAATCCATAAAACTGGAGAGTACCTGTTATCCAGAGTCCGCATATTTGAACTGATTAACCTATCAGCCTTTCTACCATCGGCATATATGCTGTTCCACCTTAGATTAGTTTTTTTTTTAAAGATTTCTCCTTTAGCGCCGTACATCAGCCTGTACCGAATAGCCACGATGTGCCAAATGGCCTTAACCAGTGGTTGCCCCGATGAGGCAGCACATACACTTGCGAATTGTGGCCCAGTTATCACCAAAATAAATATCTTAGTTACATAGTTTGGTTTTCCACCATTAATGGCACTCTATTTGACATTTTATCACTGAAAACCACATCCACTTTGTTTCGATACCTACTGAACAATTTTTTAATGTATTACATATATAAATATAATTAAAAGGCAACTTTTATATTATTTTTAATTTATATATTTTAAATAAGTATATTCCTTATAGTGAAATTTTATTTTTAATTTTCGATTCAAAATCGATTTCGATGCCAACAAACATCATCTTCAGTTGAAGCAATACTTATTGCATTGAAACGTTTTTTTCCTCGCTTTTTATACCCAAAATTTTTCCAGTAGTTGCGTTGAATATTTTCCAAATTTACAAAAACCTTCGCTTACGTTGATTAACCGTTGGAAATCAGCTCGTACATTTTATTTGTAGCAGTGTTTATTTTGCTGTTCAACATAAATTGATTTTTCTTGTTCTTGAATATTTCCAATTCCTCTACACGATCCATCATATCTCCTTTTTTCATCCTATACAGCACCTCTAAATTTGTTTCAAAATTCACGTAGTTATGCAGCGTATGGTTTATATGTTGCGCGAATTTGGATTCTGTATTCATTCTCCCGATTCCTCTGATATGTTCTCTAAATCTCTCTCTAAATGAACGTCCCGTTTGGCCTATGTAAAAAGCGGGACAATCTGAACATGTTAATTTATAAACACCCGTGTCTAAAGTGGAATTAATTTTGGTTTTAACAAAACTTTCTAATTTATGCTGAGTTTTGTGAGCAATGCTATATCCGAAATTTATGAAAATATTTTGAATTTTTTTTTTTTTTTTGGCTAACCTGACCTGGCTCCATTTCAAACTTAGGTATTTTCGATTATTATTATTATCGTCGAAAGACAATGTTGTATTCGATCTATACTCTAATTTCCTTTTATAACTGTTATTCAATATATCGATCATTTTCGTATCATATCCATTGTGGTATGCTACAAATAGTGATGTAAATGGTAATATTCTCATGGGTAATATTACCGGTAAAATAGGTAATTTGGGTAATATTACCCAAAGTTTTGTTACCGTGGTAATATCGGTAACATAAACTAAAAACATCCTTTCGAAGCAACTCAACTAATTAAATTTTAATAAGAGTTGTAATACCACTGGATTATACTTCTTTATGTACAATATTAAACTATTACACCATCTTTTACTTGGCTGTATACATAGTATAATAATCTTCTATACGTTGCAGACGGATGCTTGGTCGAACATACGCAGGGACTCCATAACAAATTTTGTCATCAGTACACCCAAGCCCGTTTTCCACAAATCTACCTACACTAAGGAGAATCGTCATACGGCTAAGTTCTTTTCGAGAAAATTGAAGCGGTGTTAAAAGACGTTGTGATTTATAAATTGATTGGGATTATTACTGACAATGGAGCGAAAATAAAAGCGACCCGAAAAATGATTAACAAAAATTATTTTCATATTACTGAGTGCGCCATGGACTCAACCTACTCATTGTTGATATCTTCAAGATTCACTCTATCAACAGATTGAAATTTTCAGTCATACGGATGGTTTTTCGGAAATAAAAAACTCACATGCAAAATATGTGAGTTTTTTATTTCCGAAACCATCCGTATGAATCCCATCCGCCCCGGTGGCACAGTTGTTAGCACGCTTGCTTTAAGCCCCGGAGGTCCCGGGTTCGATTCCCGGCGGGTGATGAAAAAATCACGCCATGAATTAATCATTCATTATCCGTTAAAAAAAAATGATTACGAAACTTCAATATGAAGCGGCCAAATCCCTCTATGGGATGTAGCGCCAGCGAAAAAAAAAAAAAAAAAAAATCCGTATGAATGAAGATGCTACCTTCGAGCACACAAGCGACCGCAAATCACAGTATATTGCACTTAAGCTGCCTGTACAAAGGCGATGGAACTCTTTTGTAATCTCTCTCTCAAGTTTGATTGAAACAAGATATGCCGTGATGCCATGAAAAGTGCAGTCAGTTATGAAGGCACCTACGATATCCTCCATCCTAAGCGAAACGTTTTGGAAAAAAGTCGAAATTTGTTCATTGTTTGCTTTCTTCGATTGCTAAATGGACATTCTTTTTTGAAAACGACAAGAGAGAAGTTTTGTCCAAAGCCGTGGACTGTTTTTTTAATATAAAACATTCTTTTGAATAAACTAAATGCGCCAATCACGAAGAACTTATAAGCATTCTTGCTTCACGGGCCAATAAATGCTTGCAACTGCCTCATTATGCGGCAAATTTGCTTGAGCGAGGCAGTCGAGGAAATAATCATTCGGAATCACAAAAACTTGAAGCAACTGAGTTTATTTTTAATATCGCAGAATTCCACCCAAAATATAATGAAGGCCCCAAAATAATTGAGTCGTTGGCACATTACAATGTTCGAAGTGAAATTTTTTCACGACCGTTTGTAGCTGCAAGTGAGCAGCTTTCTGGTGATATTTGGTGGGCCGCAGTATGTTCTACATCACCTTTAAGTGTATTAGCGGTTGATATATTGAACATGACCGCATCAAACGGAAAGGACGTTTAGTGCCTACGATTTTATTCACAGCCAAAAACGCAATCGATTGACTGTAGAGCGTGCGGGAAAACTAACATATATTTTGCACAAATTCAACCTATCAAAATCGGACACTGGGACTTTGGATAATAAAGATGAAGCTTTTCCTGCGGAATCAAATACCGATCAGTTAGTAATTAATGAAGCTGTATATTCGTTTGAAGAAGAGAAGGTAACCTAGAGGAAACTATGAATACTTCGATTATGGATGAGGTTGATGCTGAGGATGATAAGCGCGTCGGCGGCGATGACTTACATAATGGTTTATGTTTTACACTGAAATACAATATTGCTTATTTTTATTTTTGAACTGAAATATTTAAATATGTTTAAATGCAGATCAAGTGTCCCTCTTTTGTCCATATGTCAAAATTTTAAAACTCTTTCTTGGTAGAAAAGGGAATCAAAATATATAATAAAAATCGTGTTACCTATTTTACCCATGTTACCGGTAATATTACCGGTAATGTTACCAAATTAAAAAATATCGGTAATTTTACATCACTAGTCATTACTCATAATAGAGGGCTGAGTTTTTGACAAAATGTGTACAACTATTCGAAGTGAAGATTGGTAAATTAAAAATAAACTATAACATTTCACGTTATTTTAGCATTATTTGGAAGGTGCGTTATGTAAACCTGAGAGCCTATATCCCTCCATTTAATTTTTTTCAAAAGCAAATTTAGTTTTTTTCGACAGAAACAAGTTTTTTAACGGCTTCTTCGTTAATTCGTGCGTTAATTTTCCCTGTTTGATGCGTCTCCATACAATATAAACCCTGTACGCGCCAGCGACCGTAATACAAAAACATCACTTAGCTCTACTAAAATTTACATTAAAAACAATTGCTTTCAATTTTTTTTAAAGCTATTAGAACAACAAAACAATTGCATTGTGTAAATTGAAAGAAGATTTGGCTAATTCTCTTTTGGCTTTATTCAATGCATTTGTTGTTGTAATACGCTTTAACCCTTAACCACTTTTATGCGCCGATGCGGCTATTTTGAATGTAAATATTAAATTATTTCTTTTATCCTACATAATACCGCTCGAAGATTTTAAGCACTCTTTCATTATACATTTTGAACTATAATTCCAATAAGACCCAATTTTTTCCAATACCATTTTTATTTTTTATAATGGGAATTTAAAATTACGAACGCAAATACTGTTTCAGCGCCGCAACAGCTACAGTTGATATTTATTGTATTAAGCAGATGTTTTCTGTTTTTGTATCAGAAAACATGTTTTTACCGTTAAATTTTAGTTCGCAGATCATTATTACTAGCGCTTTACGATGTCTCGCCGATTTTTGACAAATCAAGAAATTGCTCTTGCTCTCGAGATCAGCCAATAGAATTGTCATTTTCAACAGAAAGACATCCTCCATCCAGAGATGGAACAGAATGGTTTTATGAGCCGCAGTTAACCGGACATATTCCTACGCACAATATAATAAAAGGAACTGATGATAAAGTGATACTCCCTCCGGGCACAATAGTTGAAGATCTAATTGATTCTTTTAGATTGTATATAACTGGAAAAATGTTGATGGACATTGTCAAATAGACAAACATTGAAGCCCTTCGTGTTTACCAGCAGAAAAATTATAAAAAACAGTGGAACCCAGTTGATTCGATTGAAATTGAGGCTTTTCTTGGACTGCTTTTGGCGGCTGGTCACTTAAAAATGAGCAAAGTAAACATGAGGCGCCTATGGAATTATCTTTATGGTTCAACAATATTCAGAGCTACTATGGGTCTTGATCGTTTTATGGAATTGATGAGATTTTTAAAATTTGATGATAGATCTACTCGATCAGAAAGAAGGAAACGAGATAAGCTCGCTCCAATTCGAGATATTTGGGAATCAATAAATCAAAATTTGAAAAAGTATTATATGCCTGGGTATTCGATTACAGTAGATGAGCAATTGGTAGCATTTAGAAGGTGAATCGGTTTCAAACAATATATTCCTTCAAAGCCTGCAAAATATGGCATGAAAATATTTTGGGTAAATGATTCTTCAACTGGCTACCCCCTCGGTGGAATACCCTATTTAGGAAAGAAAAATGATCAAAGAGCGTTACCGCATATTGGGGAAACAATACTAGAACAATTATGTGCTCCATATTTTGGAACCAACCGAAATGTGACATGTGATAATTTTTTTACTTCAATGCAGCTAGCATTAAAGTTGAAAAATAGTGGTCTAACAACTGTTGGCACTTAGCGAAAAAATAAACCATATATTCCCAAAAGTTTTCTACCAAACAGATCTCGTCCTCAACATTCTTCCATATTTGGATTTACCAAACTTCTAACATTGGTATCATACACACCAAAAATTGGAAAAGCAGTTATTTTACTCTCAAGTATGCACCATAGTAAAGCAGTCGCTCCGGAAAATGACTGTAAACCGGATATTATATTGTTTTATAACTCAACAAAATTTGGAACTGATTTGATGGACCAAATGATAAGAAATTATTCGTGCAATCGTCGCAGTAATAGACGGCCAAATGTATTTTTCATGAACTTGCTAGATGTCAGCGGTGTGGCGGCATATATTGCATACACTAAATTGTACCCGAATTGGGAAATAAAAAAGAAAGATCGGCGAAATTATTTTCTTCGAAAAGTTAGCGAAGATTTGGTCAAAGCGCACTTGAACAGAAGAGCAGTAGGTCTACTGTGTATTCCGATCTGAAAGTAAAACCGATTTGAAAGTTAATTGTGACTATGAAATAAATTTGATTTTCTTTTTTTTATCTATACAAAATTTCTGAATTCGGGAAAAATTACTTTCAGATCGGAATACATGGTAGACCTACTGCATCGGTTCGTAGTAAGCAGATCAGCAAAAGTATTTTACAATTTCAAACACTCACTGGGACTTCATCCGCAACATTATCTACATCAGAACCGCTTCGGAAAAAAAACTAAACGTGCGCAATGTAATCTTTGCATAGGGCCAAAAGGCAAATTTTTCAAGTGTGTGATAAGTGTAAAAATATTCTTGCATGGAACACGTAAAAATCATATGCCTTTTTCGTTTCCTTGTTTTTATTATGTATTGTGTTTTATATATAAATGCAGATTTTCTGATTTTTAATTGAAATAAATGAATTAAACGAAATTTGTTTGTCAAATTTTCTAAAATTACATGAAATTTACACTAGCGCTGTAGCAGCGCTAAATCAGTGCTTGTGTAACAAAAATCATCACAGTGTTTAAGGGTTAAATTCACCAGGAAATTAAAGCTATTATTGCAAGACGATTTCATGCAAAGAATCCTTTTCTGCCTTAACATAAATCATAGTCAAAAATGTGATGGAACATCATATTACAATGGCATGGTTAAACAGTATTAAACTATGAAAATGTATTTGGACTTATTGTTGGTTTTAAGTGATAAAAGTGACTATTCCACCTGAAACTATGGAAACCACTATTTTTAACTGTTTTCTAACCGTTGTAGTCTATTTTTAGTACAATTCACCCAGGCGTGTGTTAATAGTCAATTACTCATATTTATTCTGAAGCGGTTGCTTTCCTCTAATGATTGTATTTATTCAGTCAATTTCCACCGGCCCACTTGTTCCAATCCATTTCTAAATTCTAATTTTTTCTTCATCTCTAAATTAATCGGTTGGGCATCTACGAAAAAGGTGTAAGAAAATGTTTCAGTAATATAAAACCTTTTTTATTACCTTGTTTAACGCAAAGTGCCTTTTCGTTTATTGTAATTATATACATTATTAATTGGGGATTGCGTACGATTATCGTAACTCAACGTATTGCATGTATTTAGCTAAATTAAGGTGTCACTAGAATTTATATATTAACTATATCAAACCAATTAATAAAAAATTACTCAACTAAACAAAATATTACACTTGAGTACGTTTAAGTAGAATTTTATTTTAAGTCATTTTAACCTTAAAAATTAATTAAAATCATAATTTAATTAAACATTATAACACAAAAAATGAAAAGCCAAAGGAAAAATTTGTTTTAATTTTCAGTTTAACTTTTGCTTTTGTTATTATTTTCCGTTTTATTTGATTTTATAATTTAGTTTAGAAATTAACAAAAATTCTAACAAAAAAAAACAAATTAGCCCCTGTGATAAATATTTTGACGAAAATTTAATTAAATTTTTAATTTCTATAAATTTTGATAATTTAGTTTTTACCCACGTAAACTCTATTCTTTGTAGAAAATATCTGAAAAAAAATTTATTTTTTTATGTTTTGAAATGAGGTGAATAACAAAAATTTTATGATTGATTTATAAACCACAAAAAATATGTTTACGCGAATACTTCGCCAATTGTTTATGTTTTAATCAATTCTAAATTCTTAATCTAGATGGTTTTAGGACTGTATATTTTTCATAAAATTTATCATTCTGTTTTCATCTGTGTATTCACTAGAATTGGATTTTCTGGTCCACCAAAAATAAAAACATCGTATTTATCTTTGTCCTTATTAGTTTTTTTTTTATTTTGTTGTTATGTTTTTCATTTTATGGATGGTATCAAAATATTTTCTCTCTATTTACTTGACATGTGTACAGTAAAATCTTATAAAATTTTAATCTAAGCAACGAGCATTAAATTACAAAACATAAACAATAATAATCAAAAAGGACGAAAGCATATTTTCAAGAAAATCAAAACAATGAAACGGATTAAACGTTCCACATGTGAAAATTTTAACAAAACAAAAACAAAAAATATTTACTTATCGCACGTGACAAAGAATAGTGACAACTCAAAATTTCAAATTTTTCCAGGAGAGCAAAAGAAAAAATGCTAATTTCGATTTTAGTACACTACCTATTCTCTATGGGCGTCCAAAAAACGGAAAATCGGGAAATTAAGCCGTCTCTCGCTTTGTAAAATGATTATGAAAACGCCACTATGTCAGGTTATGAAATCGATCATTGTGGTTTTTTTTGACGGATTATCTCAAAAACTCAATTTTTTGAGTTGTCACTTTTCTATAAGCCATGTGCGATATGTATTTACAAATATGGTAAAAGCAACAACAATATAAAAGTGGGACACCAATCTGATGGTCAAAAATAATTACTTTAGTTTTTCTTTATCAACATTCCAGTTTTTATTGTCTTACTAACATAAAACACTATACATGTAATATGTTAGTGAAATCTTTCTGAAAGAATTCGGAAGAGTACATTGCCAAAAATTATGTTTTGCTGTAAAAGCAGTGCGTTCTAGCTGATAAATAGAACTAATACGATTTTCTTCTCACAGATAAGTACTATGGAAATGTGACTAGGTAGATTTGTAGGGTGATCAGAGGAGCCATTTCAGAAATAGCACCTCAGATCAAAAACGACTAAACCCGGACGAAGCCTGGAAATATGTTTGGTATTTTATTTAAAAAAAAAAAAATCTGTATAAAAATGATTAAATTAAAATTGAGCTACTATCATCTACTGGTCACAAAACAGACCTGTGATAAAATCTCTTCTAGAAAAAAAAAAAAAAATAGATTTGAAAAAAAAATTGCTATATTATAAATAATCAATCTCAGGCACATGCACGTTAGTTCAATGGATTTTAGTGAAATTTTCTATCTAATTTATTAAGCCAACTCTATAACTACAACTAGTTCCTAATATAAAACCGAATTAGTGGCGCTCTGAAGAATTCCTTGCGTCTCCAAATTCAAGAAATATTGTGAACCACCACTAATCTTATTATGGTTGGTACCATTAATCCAAAAATTGTTCAGCTTCAAATGTTGTCCTAGGTCGGTAGGATGTTTATGGATGGATTTTAATAAAATTGTATATCTTAGATTTGACATGAGAAGTCGATTTTCTAAGTAGTTCCTTATATACAATTAATTAATTCGGGCTCTGGAGAATTCCTTCGGCGATATCATTTGCAGTTGAATTTTTTAATTAAAATATTGCGGATGTAAATCAAAAATCATAATCGCCGAATTTATTTTTACAAACTTTACTAAAATTCAGACTACGTGCACAGTCTCCAGCATCAAATGGGACAAACACATCTTTTGTTGTGTTTCTGCATTAAACGAACGAACGCTAGAGATAGGTGTTACTTTCCTGAACAGCCAATTTTGTGCATGTTTTTTGTTATTATTTACTTCATGTTTTTTTGCACCACCAAATGGAAGCAAATTAACGAGGATAGAAAGGAGACAGAATAAAAGAAAAATGATAAATGGTTTTTGGTAAGCGGCGGCCGAATTTTAAATTTTTTTTAGTCGGGAGTTAAGCTTTGTTGTCGAGAGACCTTTTACATTTACTATTTTTCGGATTTATTTTTTTTTTATAGCATAATGGTCAGATGATGATGAATGATTTTTTTTTTTTGTATGGTGCTAAGATAGTGCTAAATAGTGAATTGATAGGATAGGTTTTAAAAAAATTGAATAAAAAATTTTTTATCAATCATAATTAGGCTTAGGATTTTTAGGTTCTAAAAAATCAAAAATATGTACCTAAAATATGTAACGAAAATTGCAAAATGTGGTTAAATATTTGACTAAAATGAATAATATGTGGTCAAATTATGAAAAGAAAACCAAAACTAGACCTTATCTTAAGAGGATTCCAATTCACTCATTAACAAAAAAGTATTTAGTTTTTGGCTATAAAGTTGGATAAACTAACTCTCCTGGGCTACAAAGTGCTGGAGAAGTAGTTCAAAATTGGTTCCACATCCATAAACCTTAATATTTGGACTGGTAAGCGATACTTACATCAAAAGAACACTGTGGTGATGGTTAAGCCTAATAGATTATCGCTATTAAAGCAAGTTTTAAACTAAGAAAAGCTTAATTATGCCTATATTTTTGCTCAATCAAATTGTAATTCAAACTCAATTTTTAATTTAAGTTGCCATCAAGATTATATGTATTCAATTACAGTTTAAAATTCATATTCTTTTATACATTATGCTAAATAATTTTGTTGTTTTATTCAAATCATATTTCGTATTGCAATTTGTAAGCAACAAAAATTTATTTTGGAATATCAAACTTTCACTTCTCGAATCATTTTAAAATGAAAGCTTTCACAATTTCACTCAAAATTATAACTTAATTCCTCCTTCAATTTTTTTTCCTTCCATCACACAATTTCTATCTAATTGCAATCAAAATTTTAGAATTCAACCTCAACCTTACTCAGAATTTTGCACTCACTAAACATACAATTTTGCTCAAATCTATTTTATAATTGTAACTTAATGTTTAATTTTTCTCTTACCGAGTTCAATTTGAAACAGAAACTCAACTTTTAAACTAAAACCTAGATTAGAGCTATGTTATTGCTCAAGTTCAAATTACTATTCAAATTCAATTTCTACTCAACATTTTATTCAATTACTGCTTAAAATTTAAATACTTCGATACTTACTAGATTTTCTGTAGATCGTTTGCCTTAAACTAGAGTTTTAAATTCTACTCTTATTCAGCATTTCTACTAAAACTCAAATTTTTCTTATTTTAAATTCATTTGCAACTAAAGCTGAAGTTGTAGTCCAAATTTCTAATCAAGCATATTTAGACAAATCTAGGTTAGAATTTTTACTTAATTTGTAAACAAAATATCACAAAATTTCTAGCTTAATTTCAACCATAATTTTGTGTTAATTAAATTTGGAATTCAAACTCAATTTTTAAATATTTTTTTAACTAAATTACATCCAAAATTTTGCTCAAACTCTCGATTGGATTGAAATTGCATTTTTAGTCCAAACTTTGTTCAAATCTTGTTTTACCTAGTACCAAATAAAAATTTTGCAAGAATAATTTTAACTAAATTTTTAAAATTCCCTCAAACTGTTATTAAAGGAAGTCCGGATTCTAAACTTAAGTTCTAAGCTATAATAAGCTCATGTATTTGCTAAAATCAAATCGTTCTCTAAATCAATTTCCTCTCTGTTCGAATGCAGTTGACCAATTTAGACTATATTTCGTATTCTCATCTTCGAAAACAGCTTGGAACTAAGTTCTTGACAAAAAATCTTAATTTTTTTCGAATCCATTTTAGTTTTAAACTACGTTCTAGTCTGAATACCACTCACATATAAAAACGAAAATTAAAATAATCAATTGGTAGAATACCTAAATATTTGTTAAAACTTTAAATGTCACTCAAGTTTTTAGTTCAATTTAATTCAATAAAGGTGATCAAAGTTACAATCAACATTCAAGTACAGTTTGGAAGTTTAACTCAATTTCGGAATACAATGTCACTCAAAGTTTATTCAAATTCAGATAGAATTGTAATCTAATTTTATTGTGGATGCATCCAAGATTTTATTTCAATCCATTTAAACTATTTTCTTTTCCAGTCGAATTTTTTGATCCAATTCAAATTGTTTTCAAAATATTTATTTTGGTATTACTCTCATTTTTTTATTTTATAATTGAAAATTCACTCAGTACATCTATTGTGCAATGTAAATTTATATTTCTCCCAAACTATTGTGAAATCAAAATTCGAGTTGTAACTCAATTCCAATTTATTTAATTTCAGCAAAGATTTTATTTGGTTTAGAATTCCAAACCCATTTTTGTAAATTTAAATTTCTAATTCAAATTTCACACAAAATTTCCGACACAAATTTCTAAACTAAATTCAAAGGAAATTGTGTTGGTGGTTTGGAATCAAATCTCGTATTGGAAACCAATTCTTATCTAATTGCAATTAAAATTATGTTTATATCTAGTTTGGAACACCATATTTAAACCCAAGTTCTAATCTAAATTTCCGACTCAATTTTTAACCCAAGTAACACTGTACAACAATTTTTTCTATTTGAGTTCCATGCAAAATGTGTTTAATTTCAAACTGAAAATTTATGGATATAAGACCGGAGTTTTTTTTAAATCAAATCAATATTTAGTTAACTTCAAGGAATTTTTATTAAAAGATTGGAATCCAAAGTCTATTTATAACTAAAATTCTGCGATTAGCTTTTGATTCATATTAAACACAAGATGTTGTTCAAATCTAATTTGTGATTCTAATTCAATTTTTAAATTTAATTTATGTACCTACTCAATAATTTATTCTATTACATTTGGGAATTCAAAACCTCATTCAGATTTTTGCTTGAAATTCTGATTTTATATTCGATATGTTGAAATTCACAAACGTATGTGACAAACACTATGTTGACTCTTCTCACGTAAATGGCACTCAATATTTTACTAACATGCAAGTTTGAATTCTGAGTAAATTTTATTTCAATTTATTTTCAATTAAATTTAAAAATTTTACCTATTTATTCTACTTAAATTTTCATTCACAATCATTACGTACAATTTAGAATTGAATCTAATTTTGTTACGTTTTGATTTCCCTTTAAGTTTGTTCAAAACCATCGTTTTTTAATTGTACTTCGAAATCGATTCCAAATCTACCATTTTGCTCAAATAATGCAGTATTTCACCCTTAATAAACAACTTTATATTCAATTTTCCCTCAAACATAACAACTTGGAACTTTTCGGATTTAACCCTTAAATGACACACTTAAGAAAAATCACTTAAATGCCAAATGGGGTCTTTCAGACCACAGCATGAAAATTGCCTGTTATTCCTTGAATTTTCTATAGTTAGCTTTGCCAATTTTTTCCAATATAGTTTACAGCTTACTAAAGGAGATCAAAATTATGAAACATTATTACATTAATGAAATTCTAATTTTTATGATACAAAAAAAAAAAAAATTGAGGTGTGGCCAACACACGACTTTCTTTTACGAACAGCGAATTTTGAGAAACTTTTATAATGCAAATTCCTTTTAAATAATGTTTAAAAAGTTTAAACATGAAGTTGCAGTTTGATTGGTTAAACCATCTAAGCTTCAAACTGACAGACATGTATACCAACAGACACCACTTTGAAACCACATTTTTCGAACTCATTATTACACACGTAAAAGAAAAAAAAGGTGATATTTATGAATTTAAATTGTTTCTTTTAATTTTTTGGAATTTGTATTAGTGATTTTTTGTAAACCTTATAATTTTTAAGATATTTGCAAAATAAATTTTTGGCCCAAGGGAGTGGCCATTTCCGGTTTACCGATTTGGAGCAAAATTCACTGAGACCTCCCAATTTATCAAAAAAACAATGTGTGTAGTCTCTACGCGCGACAGAAGTGAACATTTTTAAGCTGTAAATTTGTAATTACTACAATTTATCGTTTAATGGTCCGGCAGGCATATACAGTAAAATGTGTAGCTTTTCCGCAGCAAGAATTGAAGAAATAGTCAATTGATCCTTATAGTGTTATATGAGTAGTATACAAAGTCAGAGTAGATACATCTAAATTAGATAATTGCACATTCTACATTATCTAGTTATTTTTCTCAATCTCTGTTACTCCATGATCTGGTAAAACAAAATTATCACAACTCGATACAAAATCTAGAGGAAATACATTTTGTATTTAGTTTAAAAGTATTAAATTTAATCTTAATTTGCCAACTCTCATTGTATGATCCTTTAAATATCTATACAAATTTAAGTTTTATAAACTTCACTTCTCTATTTGTTGTAAATTTACAATAAGTTATTTAACATAATAACCGCCTACATCTAAATAGTACAAAAACATTAAGTTTGTGTACAAGCAAATTATTTACAAACACAATTTTTTATACTTGTTCTATATAATATACTTGTAAATTGCAATCAATCAATATACTAAAATCTAGGAGGCATTGATTCGACTGTTCGTAGATGTTGTTTTTGTATTGCTTACAAATTCATTCAATTTCGTTTCAATATTCTTTTGTTTTTTTCGAATCATACCCTGCCTAAAAAAATTTCACTTCAAAAATAAAAGAAATACTGTCGCTTTTTTCGTTTCATATCGCTTTCTCATTTTTTGCTTGTAATTTTTGTTTTGTTTCATCGATTTTAAAAATCACCCCGGTACTAAAGAAGTTTCACTTCAAAAAGCTTAAATCTGAAGTTTCAGTTTGATTGGTTAAGCCAATGGGCTGTAGAGAGGACACAGACTGACAGACGGACAGACTGACAGACAGACATCATTTCGAAACCCACCTTTTTGGACTCAGGGGACCTCAAAACAGATAAATCTTCAATAATCTCAAGGTCGAAAATTTCCATGATTATTATACTTTATTTTACTTACGTAAAATAAAGTAAAATGTTTGTGAAAAAATAAGAAAATGGCTTGTTTTACATATATTAACCGTATTTTTTTAATTTTCAATATTTTTAGCTAAAAACTTAGCGGTATACCCTTGAGATAGTATCTTTATAGATAAAAATAAGTCCGATACAGAATCTTTAATAAAAGGTATTTATTTTGCAATACGAACGTTGCATTTTTCTTATCGTCGAAGATGGCCGACCACGGGTCTGGCCGTTGATCCAAAGTACCCTCTTCCATATCTTTCTGGTCTACTTCTATGGCGCTCTCTGGAGCACTGCACATCAAAAAGTCTGAATGACTGTCTTAACTGTCCTCAAACACGTTATCTTCTCCTCATGAAGATGCTTCGTCGATGGGTTCACGATGCTCATCATCGCTTACTAGCACTTCTCGGACGGTTTGAATAATTTTCAGCAGGATTGCATGCGATTTAAAAATATTTTATTCGAAAGGGGAAATTTGTTTACGAAATAGACTACTTTGATTGGTTGCTGGCTGAAAAATTTTCCGCAGAAATATTATCGCGAACTCGCAGTCAACAAAAATCAAAAGTTTGACATTCGACTATGGTTTCTGGGATCCCTTTTTTTTAGGCCTTAAATTTAAAATGGAACAATGGGATTATCGGGACCGCATGGTTCATGCATCATACAATGGAGGGCGATCTCATGCACTCTTGGCTGGTTGGAAATATCTGGAACTTCGACACGGACGATACGATCTGTGGCTTCGAAAGGTTTAAATTTATCTTTTGCAATAATTGATAGGTGGACATATAGAAATGTTTGCTTTTAGAATTCATTCCAGTATACATATGCTATGTATTTACGTGCTTCGTCAAGTTTCCAATTTAAATACTCGAACAACTAAATCTGGGCAATCTGATGTGGTTTCTCCCTTTGGAGGTTCTTAACAATTTCAGGTCATTTTAGATTTGCCGTAACGGTAACGAAAAGAACAATCAAGCCGAATTTTCCAAAAGTGTTGACATTGTATCACCTTTCTGTCATATTCTTGGTGTACCTTCGCATGACGATGGCAGAATCACTGAAATGCCGGCGTGAACTTACAAATTTACACTTTGGTTAGCCACATGCTCTGCAAGTCCTGGGTATAATTCTGTTTGCAACGTTTTCTGACGGAAACGAATGAAATTTTCAACTTGCAAATAAAATCTACTATCCATTGCTGAAGAAGACGACCGAGCATTAATGATTGGATTAAAGGAATTTCTAAAGGCCAGTTGAAAAGCCTTAGACTGCAGCATGTAGTTAATATGAATGAATTGCTGGGTGAATTTTATTCTTTATTACAGAATATATTCTAATGACTCTATCATTGTGAGTTGAGTGTTATAGTGTCTTTGATCTGAGTGTCTTTGCAGAATGAAAACGGCACGTGAGATAATGAAGCATCAACATGACACACATAAGGGCCGAACCTTTGAGGTCTTTGCCTAATAAAAGCTGCCTAAATGGTATCTTTTAAATTAAATATAATAGAATATTGGATTTCTCCTAAAAGATGATTAATTGAAAAAAAAATGTTTTCTGCAAAGGCATTTAGGCGATTAAGTTACCACCACATACATAAAATATATACGTATACAGAAAATTTGGGATTTTATTTTGGGAAGTATTTCACAGGCATTCGTATACAATAAAAATATTCTCATTCAATTTCAATTAGTTAGTATGTCTTTGTTTCTTGAAAATCGGATAACTACCTTTCGAATTACGGTGTTTACAGATAGATATCATGCAAATGTTGAAGCCAGCCAGAAATAAATGTAAATTGATGGATTCGTATTTCTTTGTTAGCGGGATAAGCATTTGGAACAATTTGGACATTAATATTAGAAGATCTAGTTCCCCGGCCATTTTTAGAAATAAAAACTCCCAACATTTTAATTTTACTCTTTAATAGCTTACTTGTAGTTACTTCTTTTTTTAATACAATAGCTACGTTTTTCTATAGATTGCTGCTCGAGATCGCGATAAACTTTTTTCAGTTCGCAACAATTCTATGGTTTTATGTAGAATACAACAGAGTTCCTGAAATTTGAAAAAAAAAATTATAAACTGATGGAAGAGGGAAATTTTTTTAGTGCACATCTAGTAGTTTATTTTTATTTATTTTTCAAATGTCAAAATTTGTTGGCAAAAATTCATTAGTTCAGAGATATTCAGATTTGTTTTGTCGGCGGTGTATCACGCAGAAAAATACAGTCACCGGTCATTGGACCACCAGTATACGGTGGTACACTCGCCGTTGGAACTATTATAAAGAGTTACATACCAGCAGTATGCTAGCCTTTGTAAATAATATTAAGCGTGATACATCTGTGGTCGCTGGCCGCTTGTTGTATTATTTAATGTGGTACACCGGTGGTGCACTGGCAAATGAGAGTTTTTTACATCGCCACGTACCGATAGCACGGCGCCAGGTAACCTGTTAATTGTGCCATTTGTAAAATTTGACTTTGCAGCTAATTTTGAATGTATGGTATGAGATTTGCTTCGAGAACCGCAGCGGGGCATAAGGCTTTCCAGTACGTATTGAGTGTGGACGAACATTTCATAATGAAAAATTATTTACAAACCTTGGACTCCTGCAATATTTACCAAATTCCAACAAAAATTGATTTTTAAATTATTTACAATAATTGACGTATAAAATTCTGTACTAAAAAAACAGCAAAAATTTCCCAGTATTTTTCCCTATATTTATCGCGATCTCGAGCAGCAATCTAATAGCAAAACGCAGCTTATACGTACATATATCTTAATTCTTTAGTGTAAGTTTCGACAGCAAAGTTCGATGTTATTTTTGCAATGCTTCTCACACGGATAGTATTCATATACAAAAAAATGTGTATCGACACAAAATTTGTAACCCACACAAATAAAAAAAACATTCAAAATAACAACCAAAAAGTACTAATGCCTAGATGTTTTTTGGTTGTTATTTTTACATTACATATTACTAAAATACAAAATTTCCCCTTCGAAATTATTGAACCACCCTATATTGTAAATACATTTTTATTTTGACGTTTATTGAATGCTTTGATTAATACATGTAGAATATTATTTGTCTATTTTGAACATGTTTAAGGAATTTTAGGATTGATCATGATTCATGACCATATAACAGATAAAATGTGATTCGTGATAATTAAATCGAATTTTGGCGAGCTGCGCGCCAACATTTGTGGTGATTACCCAAATGCCTAGATCGAAAATATTACAAAATGCCAACATGGCGGCTGATGATGCCAAATCCATATATGCCAAAATGGCGGCTCATAGTTATAAATAAAATACTAATTATAGATATATTTTTAAATTCAAAAGTATTCTAATAAATTTTGAATTAATAAATTCAGAATATAGTCGGAAATTACGTCCTTGGCACAATTCTCTTTCTTCGTGCGAATCTCAAGCACTTTTAAGCAGCAATTCTACTCAACCTTAAACTTGTGTCATTCATTTACAACCAGTTCCAAAATTATATCAAACGTCAACAAGTAGAAATATGTACATATCCAAACTAAATACCCACACAACCATACAAAAGAAATATTTCCCCTTGTTAAAATTACCTACAACGAGATTTGCGGTCGAAACCAAGACTTAGTGATGTAGAAGTCTTTTTTCTTATTTTTTTTTCTTATTGGGTTCATGGTCATGTTAATTAGTGGTGATGGAAATTAGTTAAGTAAATGGTGTATATAAATAAATAAATAAATATCAGCAGCGGGGATATAACGCATCTCTCTCGCTATAGGTCTGCTTGAGTTGAGATGCCTAAAAATTACTCCGATTTTCACACAAATATACGTATATGACATACTGGGGTTCGTTGGACCCCACCGTGATTTTGGACGTTTCTATAGCTGCTAGCGGTCAACTGGCTTGCGCTGAGTACGTAAGCAGGTAGTGCAATATCTCACCCGTAGCAAGGGAAGGGGGGGGGGGGGGCACGAGATACATTTCCGGCGGAAACATTTAAATTTGTACGATTGATAAAGATCTGGGGTCCATGTGTCATTTAAGGGTTAAAATTAAATTTTTTAATTTTCGTTCGAGCCCATTTTCAATATGAATAGCTTTAAAACTGTTGCTTAAGTGCCTCAATGGGGTAGAATTGCATTTGCTACGTTTTGATAGTTTAAGAATTTTACCGCTTGTTTTTTTTTTTGTTTTTTTTGTTTTTTTTTTGTATTTATATTACGACTGAGTCTAGTACCCATTTAGTAATTTACATTTCATAATAAAGTATTTAATTAGTCGGCACAATCACATGATTATCCCCATTTCGTATAACTCATCCCCTAGATTTTCGCCACAGTATGTCTACTGACCTCCTGGTCGCGATAAGTCCAATGGTTTTATTCTTTGCAGTCTTCTTGTTGGTGTGGTAGTCAGCATATAGCGTATGTCCAGATTTTCATGCTGGTGCAGACGTTGGAGGTTTTGTTGCATGATGCTTAATTTCATCCGCGACAAGCTCGATCTTTAGATCTCGATGTAGGTTGTCGTTTCGAATGTACCACGGTGCATTAACAATACATCGCAGGATTTTATTTTGAACTGTTTGTATGATTTTAATATTTGTCCTCTTGGTACAACCCCAGAGTTGGCTACCGTACGTCCATACAGGTTTCAGGATTTCTTTGTATAACAGCAGTTTGTTATGGATCGCTAGTTCAGATTGTCTCCCTAAGAGCCAATGCATCTTTCTAAATTTTATGTTTAGTTCTTCTCTCTTCTTTTTTATGTGTTCCTTCCATCTAAGTTTAGCATCTAAAGTCATGCCAAGATACTTAGCAGTGTTCGCATGCGGTACTACTATAGAGTTTTTCATTATTGGTACACCCAGAAAAATAATCCTTTAAATTTAAGAATTTACCAATTAAAACTAAGATATTTTACTATATTTTTTGCGCAAAGGAATTTAGGTTTTATTTTTAAGGATTTAAAATCTTTGGTTTTAAGTTTTAAAAATTTTCAATTTCAAAGAAAATAAATTTAAACTTAAGAAACTAAAACTTTAAATTTAAAGTAAACAAATATTCGAATTAGTTTTCCCCTTTACTTACACTACCACCCCCCCACTCCCTTCTCCAGTTGTAACTACAAGATCTGAAATGCTTTAATTTAATTAATTATTTGTGTCCTCCAGTAATTTTCCAGAGCGGCGAGATTTCGTTCCATCATCAAATACCATGGTTCCCAAGCGGTCACCTAAATTTGAACTAACCGTAGCAAATGTTGCTTGACATCGTTGTTGAAGTTGTTGCGTCTCTTCTCTCTTGTCTACTCGCTCCCCATGGAATACAAAAAAATATCAAATAAAGAGAAATGGACAATTTTAGTTTGTATATGTACTGTTATTAAGTAATTAAAAATAAAGATTTTTTAACCTTTATTTTAAAGTTTCATTGTACTTTAAATTTAAGAATAAATCAATGAATTCAATGGATTTTACATTCATTTTTAAGAAAAACACAGTTCTTTATTTTAAAAGTACCCAATCTTTAACTTTGAAGTATTATAATTTTCTCAGTGTATATGATTAACTTTTAGATTTGTAAAGTTCACTTGGACTGATTTTGATTCTTTTAATTTAATTCGCCATTTCTTTGTCCATTTACATATCAGGTTAATAGCCTTCTGTAATTTACTAGTGGATTCATTGATATTTTTTGCTGTTGCAAGTATTGCCGTGTCATCAGCAAAAGTCACCATAGTTGCTTCTGTAATTGGTATATCTCTAGTATATATTTAGGAGATAAAGGAACTCTGTAATTGGTATATCTCTAGTATATAGGAGATAAAGGAACGGCTCAAGAACACTCCCTTGTGGAACTCCTGCTGTTATTCTTTTTAGCTGGGAGTATTCATTCTCATACTTTACTCGGAAGTGCGTCTATGATATGTAGGATTTTAGAATTTGAAAAAATTGCTCCGGAAGATCTCGATGAAGTTTGAATTCTAATCACTGGTGCCATACTTTGTCAAATGCTTGCGCTACATCAAGGAATACAGTTGAGCATATTTGTTTGCTTTCTAGTGATTTCTCGATTACATCAGTAATTCAATGTACTTGTTCTATAGTAGAATGTTTTTCCCTAAATCCAAACTGATGTGAGGGGATAAAATTCCTTTCTTCGATAATTGGTTTTAGTCTTTTAAGAAGAACCTTTTCAAATAGTTTCGATAATGTTGGTAGCAGAGAAATCGGCCTGTATGAAGCTTTATCGTTCGGAGGTTTGTTCGGCTTAAGTATCATAATTACTTCTGCAACTTTCCATTGTCTTGGTACATATCTTAGTCGAAATGCTGCAATAATTATATGCATTAGTTCCCTCAACGCTTTCTCCGGTAACACTTTTATTATCTGACCCGTTATAAGATCATATCCTGGAGCCTTACACGCATTCAGATTATTCTTGATTTCCCATTTTAGTTCTTTCAATATTATAGGTGTAATTTTTATTTTATCCAGTTTATTTATCGGGGTAATATTTTCCTCTTCCGTTTGTTTTGGGTAAGGTTGGAATGTTTCTTCAAGATGATTTGCAAACAAATCAGCTTTTTGTTTAGCATTTCGAGCCCAATTGTCTTTATCTTTAATTGGAGGAACCTGAAGTTTGGGTCTTTTAAGATTCTTAGTTGCTTTCAATAATGAGTAATCAGTATTTTTTTGCCCAGTTAGAGTGCTGAAGTATTTATTAACTGACTGATTTTTAATGTCTTTTATTAAATATTTTAATTTGTTACACAAATGATTAAATACCCTCTTATTTTCCGGGTTTCGATGTTTTTGCCAATTTTTCCGTGCTTTTCTTTTGATTTTAAGTAGTTCCCTCACTTCCTCCGGATAGCTAGCATTGGGCTTCATTTCCTGACTGTTATTAGGAGTGCTTTCCCACGCAGCACTTTGGATATTATAGATGAGATTATCTAGTTCTTCTTCTAATTGGACTGATCCGTGAATTGGGTTCTGCAGATTAATTCTTTCTGTTAACCGTGTTTGGAAGAGATCCCAATTGGTTTTGAAGCTCGTTAATTTCGGGTTGCTCTCCTTCATAACAATTGTTTGGCTAAGTATCATAATAACTGGTGAATGATCTGATGATAGACTTTCACTGTTCTCTATATGGATATAATTATCTGAAATTCCTCTTGTAATAAAGAAGTCTATTAGATCTAGAGTCTTACTGATATCCGAGGGCCAATAGGTTGGTGTACCGCCTGAGTGAAATTCACATTTTAGTTGTTTGCCTGCTGCGAAAAGTTCTTTTCCTTTAGTGGTTGTTAACCGTGATCCCCAATAGGTATTTTTTGTATTAAAGTCACCTCCAGTTAAAAAGACACTTCCTAGTATTTTGAGAAGATTAGTATAATCTCCTTGTTTGAGATTGTATCTTGGGGGGCAATAGATTGCTGAGATACAACAAGTTTATTATTGTTCAATTGTATTTTGATTGTTGTGACTTGCATGAAAAGCTTCTCAACTTTAAGTTCTTCGTTATGCTTTATGTGATCTTTTATCAGGATAGCTGATCCACCTCTAGCTTTGTTCTCTGGATGTAATGCATGGTAGCAATTATATCCTTTTATTTTACAGAATGAAGTTTTGGTGAAATGTTTTTCTGATATAAGACATATGTATATCTATATTATCCATGTTTAAAAATATATCTAGTTCTTGAATGAGATGCAATAGCCCATTTGCATTCCAGGTTACAGTTTGTAATGTTTTATTCATTTCTTTATTTTATAATTCGATTTTATATAATTTATATTCTGATACACTCGATCAAAATTTTCTTCTATTCTTTTATTGAAACTAGTTTGTGATTTTGCTTGTTTGATTCATTTCTTTTACATACATTTCCATATTTTGCCCTAATCAGATAAATGTCACAACGTGGAATATTTCATTTTTGATAAAGGCTTACGTTAACGAATAAAAACAAAAAATCTCAAAATCTGCTTTTCTAGAAGAACTCCGGATCGTCAACAATGGGCCTGTTTGATAATTCGCACGGTGCGGTGCAGTGCATATTGTTTTCCTTGTCTACTTTGATTTATTTTCTAGTGGTAAAATAAAGAAAAAATTGTACGCTGCACCGCACCGTGCGAAATATCAAACAGACCCAATAATGCGCAGTGAACTATTTAGATATTTTAATTTGACATTTATTTTGTACTTAATTTATTTATCTAATTTTTAATAAGCCATATTGCCAAACCACACCCAAATCCTATGCATAGGAAATGATTTTGGTTGAAGATTAAGTGGTATCAGATTACGCATCTGGTTAAAACGTAGACTTGACTAATTAAAATGTGATTATTTTGTGAATGTTATTAGTTTTTCAATAAAAATATAAATATGTAAATAAGAAAATAAATAATTTTTGGGGGTTAGATTGACCATACACAGACAAGGTGATAGTAAGCTATACACATAGTGAAGGTTAACAAACCATATAAAACCATTTCTCCCATGTTATTTGTATTATGCACAACACATTTGCAATTATATTAATTCTGAAACTGCGTGGGTTATCTATTTTGCATTCCTCAAATCGCATCTTAATTATATGAGCATGATCTGGACTGCTGCACCGATTTACTTATTGCGACCCTTATAAATTCTCCAGAATAGGATCATAAAACTCAATAAACACCTAGCCAGACTTACCACCTCATATTATTTAATCGGTTAACCAATTAATTATTCGGTCTAACCAAATCAACCGTGTGCGTAATACCATTTTTGAATCTCGTAAATTCTACTAACCAAATCCTAAAATACAAACCTATTTTTTATGTGAACGGTTTAAATGAACGTATTTCGGAGGTACCAACTACAGATCTACAAGGTAAAATAGGCGACCAAATTAATTTCGTTACCAAACTTCTGTTTTAAGCTCAACAAATTGTAATTCCTAAAGATTGAGTAAGAAATAAAGATTTAACTCGCCTTTTCCAATATGTAGTTCAGTTCATGAGAAAACAAAACAGTTACCAAAGTGGACGGCAAATGCACCGTTGTTTAATAATTGAATATTGTAATCAAAATTAGAATGATGTTTATAAAGCATTTGCAATCGGGATCAAAATCTACATTATGTTCAAACTTCCAACAGATATCAAAAATAGAATAAGTATCTACCACCATTTCGCGTTAGCACCAAAACGATTACACTGATATTAAGTAAAACTGAAATTTTAGCAAACGTTTTCTACAACAACCATACACTGACACAAACTGACGAATTAAAAATTCGACGAATTTATCCTGTAGCTGTCACAAATTATCATAGGAATTGACTATGATAATTTGGGTGTGTGCAGTTTTTTCAAATAAATGTCAAAAATTAGTTTACTAACAATTATTTATTACAGGTTTCGGACACAGTCTTAGAATATATGCCCAATTATGTATACACCTCATCTCGCTTAAAGTCATTCTTCTTTAAAATTGTAATTTGTAATTAAAAGTCTACTGTCTTCAACTCCGCAAAAATATCAACAATAAATGTTAATTTAGAATTACCATAATAAAATTTGAAACAATAATTACCACTAACAAAAAATATGAAATTTCCAGAAGCAAATTAAAATGTTTCCTTCCACGGGAAATTTATGAATCGAAACAAAAATGAGAAAATGGAAATGGAAGAGAAAATATTTAAATGAGTAAATGACAACAACAAAAAAATTATTCGTAGCTGCGGTACATGGTATTCAACAGATACCTACATTTCAAGAAAATCTACTGAATTTTATTTCATTTGAGAAATTGAATTTAGAAAGCACGAAGCTACAAGCAAATTTAATAAATTTAAAGATAATTTACTTCCGTGGTTTGTGAAGAAACATGTATAATAAAAAAAGGGTTTTCTTTATACTATGCACATCAAGATTACAATTCGTTTTGCTGGATAATGTTGTGTTATATGTGGCATTTTTCAGTTTCAAAATTAGTCTGCTATTTATAACAATGTTAACGTTTGTTCTTTTTGGTATTCGAAACATAGTTATTGCACTGACTAAGTTTATGTACATATTATACACTCGGTAAAATGGCGAGAAACTCAAACAAATTTAAATGTTATCAAACTTAACGCAAAACTTTTTCATTGGAATTTTATTTGTATTGTAGCAGAGTGAATTTTTCTTTCATTCACAACAATAGTCTCAAGATGAACAAAATAAGTGGATTTCTTATTTTGTCTTAGAACAAAACTTTTTTTTTTTTTTACTTTAATGTGCTTTCCGTTTCGGAATTCTTGTTGTCTCCTTTTTGTATTTTTGTGTGTAATACAATAAATAAGATAACAGCATGGAAAAATTAATTTATCGATTTAGAACTAAAGATAAAATCTTAAATATTTTTATTGGAATCAAATAATTAGGAAGTCCGTTTAAGTTAAAATTAATTTAAATCTACACGTTTAGTAATAAAATAAAATAAAATGGATGCGTTCTCGCTCCATAGGGTTTCTGGGAAGACTATGTGAAGAAGTCTGTGAAATATTTGACTGATTCGCGAGTTATTGTGATAGGGGTGGGATGCAAAAGTTTTTTTTTTGTATCTAGTTTCAACCTTTTCTGGATTGTTTCGTTGACCCACATTTTGTATTAATTCTTTAAGTAAAGCTGTGAACCAATAGTCGGGTAAATCATTTAGTACAGTAAATTTCAATTTTACCACATGTTTATCTCAATTTGCGTACCAATTCTCCAGAAGCAAAAAATTTTTGGTGGACACAAAATATGGTTTGGAGGGTTGAAATCGCTGGCTTTTTATTCTTTTTCTTTTGTAACATAAAAATAAAATTTATTTTTTTACCTGTGAGTACTTGTACTATATGTATAATGGAAACGCGGAAATTTTAACAGAAATCACACCAATGTCATTTACCTTTTTTGAGAGATAATACATTTTCTCGCCGTCGTTCTGCTAGGTGTTGTTGACTATTTCCAGAACATAGAAACGAGTCCTGGAAAACTTTTATTGTGTATTTAGTTACACATTTTGATCCGTGTGCGTTATTAGTTACTGTTTTATGGGTATGAACAAATAGCCGTGCAAACTCCAAAAAAATTCCGGCATATTTTGAATCTGCAAAATTTAATTTTAGGCATCGTTTAAAGATAATTTGCTTGTCTAACAGTAAATGAGGAATACTAACTTTCTATCAAATTACCCTGTTCCTGCAACTTCCTTAAATGATCCAAAATTGATTTATCTTTCACGCGGCCGTTACACCAATCGAAATCTTTCAAAATCTGCTGAATATGGTCTCGTTTCATGATCTTTAATATTTCACAGAAATATCTTGTTCTGAAAAATATATTTTCTATAATTCGAAAAAAAAAAAAACAGTCAATTTATTCAAAGTTTCAAATTGTATACCTGTGAAATAAACCTAAACGTTTGATACACCCCAGCTTGTTAATAAATTTGTTAAAGAAGTATGCGAAGATTTGAAATTTCTAAAAATCTATGTTCCATAGTAGCCTGGTGATGTTGACATATTTTCCTAAGTTTGATTCTGATCAGGTGAGATATTAATTAAAACTTGATTATTTATTGAGTTAAGTGTAAACAGCTTGGCCATCTGAGGTTGATTTTAGAATAATGGTGTGAACATTGCTATTTTAATTTGTAGAATTTTGGTGAGGAAAATCGATTTTCTCCGTGGCTTTATCATAATAAGATAATACAAACCATTGTGAAGCCTCTTGCCATTTTGGATGCATTGACTGGGGGACCAATAATTTCTTCCAATAAAAGAATATGAAATGACTCAAATAAATGTGGATCTACTTCATACGATACATAATCAGGCTTATGATAAAATAAATCGTATTAGGAGATGTTTCTTGTATAATTTCGAGAATGACGTACATATATTCGACCTTGCCTATATTCTGAACCTCTAAATTTACTGTTCTGTAAAAAGTAATATTTTCATTTGGTACCCCTAATTTATCACTTATGATTTTATCATAATTCTTTTTATTTTATTTTTATCGAGTGTTTTCTATCTTCAAATAAAATATGAGCAAACTTAAATTGGAATTTTTTTGCGAGAGTTAGACAAATGTTCCTTCGCGAAGTAATGGCATGGGAATATATTTTGAACTCTTTACGTTTTGCTTCAAACCTGAAACACCATAACAATTTCAAAGGTCCTGATTTATGAATAACGTTAGGATAATGCGTTAAAAAAGAGTACTTTCATTCAAGGGAACTATTGAATAAACGTACATATTCTTTACGATGGATTCTATTTTATATTTTAATAAATCTATTGTGGCATTAATTTCTAAGCAAAGAAGTATGTCAATAATTTCAATACATTTTACAAGGGATATCCATACTTCATCATCGCTTGGTACAAAATCTCCTATTATAAGAGGCAAATAATGCATAAATGACATAATTTCTCTTGCTGACATTTTTAAAGTGCATTTTCTTTAAGTGGTCTATCTTAATCTCTGGAGAAATAATACCAATTTCAATAGTACCGAAATCAAAATATTTTTTCTGTTATTTAACGTTTCCTGTGGCTGTGCGAAATCTTTCATTTTGTCAACAAAATAAAGTGTAATATGGCACAAATTATAGTGGCAGACCCCCTCAAAGACGTCATGCATAATATCAACATAAGAATAAATCAGACACATGAAATGATGGAATAGTATTTAAAATAGAATTGCTTGAAATTCCAATTTAGTTAGGTTTGTTTATATTAAGATCGGATTCATAATTTTTAACAGTTCGCATTTGAACATAATTTTCAACACATAATTTATGAGTTTCATGTTTTTTAGTCTTACACAAACGGCAAATGTATAAACTGTAATGTTATGCATTTACAATAAAATAAAACATACCCTTCACTTTTGAATTTATTTTATTCTAAAAGTTTATATTAATTTAATTTATTTTGTTCAAATTATTTATTAAGTTTAAGGTTTAATTTAATTTATTTATTACGAATTAATTTATTATCTTTTGTACAATATTTTCAATTTATTTATTGTTACGTTTCACAACATTTGTATGGCAAATATTGACGACATTAATTTATTAATGGAGGTAGATAAACGAAGTACCAATGAGCCTTTCGAAGAAGAAATCGCGAGTGCTTCAAATGGTGACCAACCAAATGGTATTCAGTTCAGAGAGGAACTTTATAATATGTTTATAAATAATTTACAATAGGAAAATCGTTTTTATATTTTTATTAAAAAATTCAATAAAATCTATTACAAAAAAAGTTCAGCCTTATTTTCATTACAGAAGCCTTATTTTGAATACGGTAAACCTCGCTTTACGAATGGGTTCGGTTCCTGGAAATGCTTCGTTAAGCGAGGATTCGTTAATCGAGGTATCAAATTATATGGTTTTATATGAGAAATTGTTAGTTTAGTTCCTGTAGTGCAAATTTAGTAAAAAAAAAGTTTTCAGTACATACAAAAATTCAATTTTATTTAGAATAAAATAAATAATAAAATTCGCAAACTAAAAAATTCAAAACATATCATAAAAAATAAAATAAATGCTTAAATTATTTTGTAAAAAAATTATCGATTTTAAGTTGTTTAGTAACAAAAATGAAAGAAAAACGGTTTTTTTAATTTTTTTTGTTCCTTTTTATTCGTTATTCCGAGGTTTGTATTCGTTAAGTAAGGTTTTGTATCAAAAATTGATATTCGTAGATCCGAGGTTTTGTTAAGCGAGGGTTTGTTAAGCGAGGTTTACCTTCATAACATTTTTATATAATAAATAATTATATATTTATGTACATAAAGAAATCATTTTTAATTGATATTTTTAATCGGAATCTGAAGATTCAGAATCAGTTGATTTGTCGAATGGCATTCCGATATGTTGGGCGAAACCTTCCAAAAATTGGAAAAATCGTTTAGTATTTTTTTTTGTTGCGTTCGTACTCTTTTTCAAATTTTGCCAACAAATCTTCGGAAGTTTTTGTTTTTTTCGTTTCAGTGCGGTATTTTTAGTATAATTTCTAGCCAATTGTTGATCGCAAGCATTTCTGCTAGAAACGGTACCTGATGTACTTGGTTGCGGCTGCGAGTCGCTTCGGTCAGAAGTTTAAGTCCCTATAAATGAATTGTCCCTATGAATGAATGAATGGTGGGTTTATTGTGTGTAAACCCGCCCCATAAGAATGCATGAGATCGAAATACGGCCAGTCGATAGCGGTCAGTTCCCCATTTTCTATTTGAACTCCAGTAGGTGGATTTAGCAATTCATAAAAATTAATAAAACCTTAATGAATATACATCAAATTAAAAAATTATGGTCATACTACTGACTTTGAGAATGAAATATAATATGTTTTAATAGATGCTTTTCGTTGCCCGAATGAAATAATTTCATTAAAATTATTTGAATACGTTTTTATCATTTATTTATACATTTTTTTCGTAACGTTAATGAAATATTTTCATTATTTTATTACGAAGATAGAAATTATTAAGAATGGAAATGATGGATGTATATATTGACCAGACGTCCTGCTTTTTCCAGGCATGCTCTGGTTTCTCCAACTTCAACGGGCACACAGGAAAATCTTACTTTTGCTGGTTTTTAGATATTATTCATTCAGATCATTAAATTCACTGGCACCAATGCAAAATTCTTGAGGAACTAGAAAAATAATAATTTCAACACATTTATGGAAATATTTTATTAAAGAAAATTTAAGGACGTAATTTAGTCTATTTAAGATTAGTAACTTTTTATAGGAGAATTTTTTTATTGGCAAACATCTCCGATATAAAATTTTGTTTGTCAAAGGCAAATAAAACTCATCACTTTTTCATTATCAATTATTTGCTGCTATTCCCTTCACTGTCTCCTAATATAGAACTACTGATAGAATCGGCTTAATAACTCAGATATAAAATTTCACTAAAATCCATTAAGAAACATGTACCATTTGCTGCTGGAAGTATAGTAAAGGTTTGAATTAGTTATGTTTTATGTACAATAAATGTATAAAAAACAAATTCCACATTGGCAAGTCTAATTTTTAGACTTATTTATGGCAATATTCATTGAACTCTGACATTATTTCATTTAGGAAGCTGTATCCCTGCTTCAAATGGAACTGGTGCGATTATGCACCAATTCCATTGAAATGTAGCATTTGACTTAAGGTGTCTTCACGAAACGAGATTATAAAGTTGGATTTTTTTTGTTTAAAGTGAAGATAGTCACACATTAGTTTTGCTCAATTAATTGTACTATGTTTGGTTGTCATGACTATTTTCTGTTGTTTTGGTTTACTTTCAAATTCTGTTTGGTGCCGTTTACACCAAATTAATTAAAGTGAGATTTTCTGTACGTATTCATTTTTTTAAATTGCTTTCTATGTATTTCATCCCCTTTGATACAGAATTATATTACGTACTCGTATTTTTATTTAAAATTTAAAATAAAATCCGAATCCGCTTTATTATATTGTGCACCGAGAAATGTCACAATAAGCAAAAACAAAAAATACGAGCACAATTATTGCTAATATTTTATTTTATTTTTGTTATTATATTGGTACGACCAAGATTATTTGCTCAAAAGATGAATATATTTTAACTAATCGGAAAAAAATGAGCGGGACTTTGTTGAAATATAGCGATTTGATTTGCTGAAAAGTTGGATTAAAAATAATCTCGCACCGTGAAGAAACCTTTAACCAGCATATTTGATAATCATTGAATTAGTTACAATACATCCAAATAATGAATTAAGGTGGCGGGTTTGAAACTTCTCTATACGAAATTTCACCACGTTTTGTAACCAGTGGATGATTAAATCATGGTCGCCATCAATCCAATTTTATATATCAATTTTTATTTAATAATTTCGAGACATAAAAACTGTTTTGTTTTATCAAACTGATTTCAAACTTCCTTCATATTATGTCATTTTCCACCTATGGTTACCCTATGTGGGTACCAAAATCTAACAACATGGTGTTCGCCCGCATACTGCAGATGTTGTCTAGGATTACCTGCAAGAATTTTGACTACGACTTTTTTATATGGGGCTATTTAAAAGATCGGATGTACGTTGCTAATCCACGAGAAGCGAGTGCATTGGAAAATGCAATTCAAACGAACGTAGGTGAAATTATTATATTTATACATTTCAAATGGTTGCTTTATTGTTTTAAAAACAAAGCTGGCGTAAAATTCGTGATTTTTTCAGTGTAAAGGTATTGCCACATAGAAAACGAACGAACGATTTTTTAAACTGGCAATCCCATTTTTTGACAAAACTGTTATTTCTACTGTGCCAAAATTATTAAAAAATGTTTCAAATTTATCAAAACCATCATAACAACAAAAAAAATTGTTAAAATTCCAACATTTTCATTAAAGCAAATGCATTTTCTTTAATGAAAATTTTGGAATTTTAACAATTTTTTTTTGACACATTAATTACTATTTCGGCACCAACGTTGAAAACGTTTATACTGGGGTTTCTAAAGAAAAAGCGAACGACCAAAAAAAGCGACCCAAAAAATGTAACAAAACTGCCAACTATGTTTAGGTACTACAGAGAAATTTAAAAAATGTAGGAATTGGCATTTTTTATGTTCTATATTGTAATAAAATTGGATTACATTCAAACAATTTTATTTAATAAACATACATACTTATAAGGAAATGAATATATACACAAAGTAAAATTTTTCCTTTTCAAAATACATACAAGAAAAAAATCATAGCCTTCTAAGCGAAATATTTTTTTACGGTAATTGTGCGTTGTTGCAGTTTGTAATTTTGAAATAAAATCAGTTAGACATACATAGGTATATAGTTATTCGATAAGCGAGGATGCGCATTATAAAAATATTTCTTTGACGTGGTAATAGGAACATATTTACTGACATTTGGTAGAAGAAAAAAAAACTTAAATAAATCGCAACGAATATGTATCGTATGTAGTGTCATTGAGATAGGTGATTTCTTCAAGTTACTAATTCCGTTTTCAACGGGTAAATCGGCAGAACTTCTTCTGCCACCATTGCTTTTGTTGTTATGATGGCTTTCATAAATTTGAAACATTTCTTAATAATTTTGGCATAGTAGAAATAACAGTTTTGTCAAAAAATGGGATTGCCGGTTTAAAAAATCGTTCGTTCCTTTTCTATGTGGCAATGCCTTAAATAATCGGCCAATGAATCTTCAATCCAAAGATTACTGAAAAAATTCGAAAAAACTGGGTGTGAAAACCAAAAAGTGGAAGACCGAAAACTGTAGGCACAAATGAAAACATTTCTGCTGTTAGTAAAAGTGTTGAAAATGAATCGACAATAACAATTTCACGTCGTTCGCAAGAATTGGGCATTTACCATGTCTCTTTATGTAGGATTTTGCATAAAGATTGGCGTTTACACGCCTATAAAATTCAATTAACCCATATTGAAAGAAAGAGACCATTTACATCGTCGTAATTTCGCTAGTTGGATTATTGAATAATTAACGAGAGATCCATTGTTTTCAAGCAAAATTTTGTTTAGCGATGAAGCTCGTTTCACAATAGATGGATTCGTCAATAAGCAAAATTGTCATATCTGGGGGTGATGAAAAGCCTCGTGTGATCCAGGAAAGATGTAAATTTACTGTTTGTTGTGCAATTTGGGCAAATGGAATCATTTGGACACATTTCCTCGAAGATGGTGCTGGAAATGCTGTTACTGTGATAGCTGAGCGATACCAATCAATGTTGAGTGGCTTTTTATGCGGCCACAATTGAATCATATTGATGTGCCTGATGTCTATTTCCCTCAAGATGGCGCTACCATGTCACACAACTCGAGAAAACTCTAGTAGTACCGGCTTCATGAAAAATATCAACAGTTGTTCCAATTCCAAAAACCACAAAACCAACCACATCTGAAGATCTGCGCCCCATAAATATGCTTCCAATTTACGAAGCAGTACTGGAACGAGTAGTTAAAAAACAGTTGGTTGATCATATTGCTAGTAACAATATATTAGTGGATCAACAATCTGGTTTTAGAGAATTGCATTCCTGTGAAACAGCGTTAAATCTTATGTTGGACATATAGAAAACTCAAATAGACGAAAATAAAGTAGTGGTAGCAGTTTTTTTAGATTTCAAACGAGCTTTTGAAACTATAGATAGGAAAATCTTACTCAAAAAATTATGCAAGTACGGTATAGAAGGAAAATAGCTTGAATGGTTCAATAATTATCTTCAAGGGAGACAACAATATACAAAAGTCGATAATTTTACATCATCGTTTATAGAAAACAATCTCGGAGTACCACAAGGTTCAACACTTGGGCCATTGTTATTTATCTTGTATATAAATGACATAGTAGATGTTATAAAGAACTGTAAAATTAATATGTTTGCGGATGACACATTAATTACTATTCCGGCACCAACTCATCAAGAAGCAGTACAAAAAGTAAACGAAGATCTTGAGAATTTACGGGGATGGTTGATGTTTCATAAATTGTCATTGAACATTTCGAAAACGAAGTATATGTGTGTAAATAACCCTCAAACGATTAATGATCTAAAGAACAACATTAAGTTATTGAACAATTCGAAATTCGAATTGATGCCTGCAGCGCAGTCGGGGGTGGACATTTCAATGATATTCTGTTTCATTACCCATCAATTGTTGTATTGATTTAGGTTTGTTTTTGTAGCAGCGAATACAATTGTGTATTGTTCTACGTACGAGATTTCGTCCTCTTAACGTCCAATAATTCAACCGAAGAATTGATATTAGCGCTTGTTGACCGCAATGTAAATTGTGCCTGTGTTCATATTGTGCTAATATATATGCCAGATGCCAGTTCAAAGTAACATCTGAGGTTTTTTATTGAATGGAATATCTGCATTAGACAGTCTGCCCCCGATTCTTAAGATGCCTTGCTTATCAATAAATGGATTGAGCACTATGATTTTGCTGGTTTTATTGATGATTTGACCGGATCCTAAATTGCTAATCTCAATTCCAAACGATTGTCGTTGAACTGTACTGATACTGATCCGTTTGAGTTTTGTTGTACTGAATTCAGTGACGGATAATAATGAACCAATGATACGTTTTGACTTCGATGTTTTTGCGTTTGCAACAAATCGTAACATGAATTCTGCCATGCGCTGCAACCTTGTAAAGGATGAAAACTTACCAATAAATGACATATAATTTATGATGATGTGTGCTGTAACTTTTTTTTCTTTCTCCTGTTTAATCTCCCTAATGTCTTCAGCAGATATATGATTTTATTGTGAGTTGATAAAATATTTGGAACATGCCACCATAAGTTTGAGTGGTTCAAGTCAGATGGCGAGATAACAATCGTCCACGTTGGTTAATTATTGTATGTTAGCGACTCTGTCGGCCACAAAATTGTCCATCTTGGTGGCGATGCTGCAAGCCATGAAAAACAATTTTTGAGTCGGACCAATGATATTGTCGATCAAATTTTATTTGAATTGCGGTGAAAACTTTGGTTTAAAGTTCTGCTAATAAATTTGCAGCATATTAAACTTCGAAGCCCAAAATATGCCAAGTGCTTTTATGGTATGATCATCAATCATCATTGAATTGTAGTATCGTGTTTTGTTCTCTACTTTCGTCAGGAATTTGTTGTAATAATTGTGAAAAATTGGTACATCATTTTCAGAGTTCGAACCCACCACTTTGTAGCATTTGACCGAGTTCGGATTTTAATTGCATGGCTGATTGGAGTGACTCTACTTCAGTGAGGATATCATCTATGTCATAACTATTGGATACTTGCGAAATTTTAATATAATTGTAATAATATCACTTCGTATGGATGGACCGACTAAGAGATGATCGTTGAGTGATTTGTTGGTATTCGTTTTAAATCAAACACCACTCGCAATTTCGTTGTGGTGCTAGAGGTTTTTAAATCCGCATAATGTTGCAAAAAGTCGCGTTAAACTATTCACCTAGTTGCAAGTTGTCATCTTTGAATGATAGTTTAAAAATGAACTTCCCATTGGAATCACGTCTGACATTTGTAACGAAGTGTTCTTCACACTTTTCTTCTTCTATTGTGGGATGTTTGATTTCAGGAACCCTTTCTATATATTTATCAGAATTTCTCTATTTGTGAATTTAACTGAATGGTGTCTTCTTTTATGGCTATATAGTATGCATGTCGTAACATAATTTGTAGCTGGTTTGAACTTTGTAACTTTGCCAGCGACTATACAACCCAACACATAAAAGTTTGAAGAATATCTCAGAGCCAAACAAGATATCAATTTTATTAGGAATGTTAAATGCTGAATTCTGGAATGTACCATGCATTGATCCCGCAAATTTGGAGATTTGGCCAATTGTTGGTGATATGATTTAAAACTAAAAACTCAAGATTGCAAGTGTAGTTATTGAATCTCTATTGAATAGTGATGTTGACACTATGTTGAACTTGTGATGAGGATTGATTAACTCCAATAACTAACGTTGAACTTTTGTGCCGTTTAAAACGTAGCAACTGATACATATTTTCTGACATAAAATTTAACTTTGCGCCACAATACAATAAAACTCGACAGCGATGAACTACGCCAATTGAATCAAATGCGAATACAACTGCAGTTGACATTAACACTTGTGTTGTTTGACGAATTTTCTCTGACTGACACAGGACTTGTGTTTGTTATGTCGATTCATTTGCTTCTTGAATAACTGGTGAATTAATTTTATTTAATGATAAAGCGTTCATCGTAATTTCATTTCCACTTAGTTTTGATTGATTAGAACCCGTATTGGGGTATTGTGCATCTCGTCTTTCAAGATGTTATAATGTTTTATGGTTTTTGTTGCAATGTTTACAAGTGCCAGACGTGCACTGATAATTTCTGTGATATGGGCTGAAGCAATTTAAGCACAGATTCAGTTCTCTCACAAGATTAATAAGATCGTTAGTTGAGAGCTTGAGAAATTGTTGAAATCGATAAATTGGATGATTACCAGTGCAGTAATGTTCACAGAATTTTGTTAATGATGTAGTTAATATGTTTCGCTTCTCTTCTTTTTATTTTTTATACAAAGAAGAAAAGCGAAATATGTAATATTGAATTATATTGTCTCTGTCTTAACTGGTTAGATTAGAGCCGGAATACATTTTTTAGATTGAATATTTCTATGTAAATACTTGACATGGAACTTCCATATCTGTTCATTCTTTTCTGTGGTATAATCACAAACTTTTATGAATAATTGAATTTAGTGTTCAAATTAACATGTAGACATTTTAAACCCTAATCTAAAATTTGTATATTTTCAAATTGGTGCAATAAAGTATGTTTCCCTTTATTTTAGGAATACCAAATTAATGAACTAATTTTGATACTTGGAAATCAGAATTTCAAGAAATTAATTTTACCAATTTTTACCAATTTTTCAAATGCATCTCTAAAATGCAACCGGCTCTAAGATAATTTTACTGTGTTTGGAAAATTTTCCAAAATTTTTGAAAATTTTTGGAAAATTTTAGAAAATTTTCCAAAAATTTTCAAAAATTTTGGAAAATTTTCCAAACACAGTAAAATTATCTTAGAGCCGGTTGCATTTTAGAGATGCATTTGAAAAATTGGTAAAAATTGGTAAAATTAATTTCTTGAAATTCTGATTTCCAAGTATCAAAATTAGTTCATTAATTTGGTATTCCTAAAATAAAGGGAAACATACTTTATTGCACCAATTTGAAAATATACAAATTTTAGATTAGGGTTTAAAATGTCTACATGTTAATTTGAACACTAAATTCAATTATTCATAAAAGTTTGTGATTATACCACAGAAAAGAATGAACAGATATGGAAGTTCCATGTCAAGTATTTACATAGAAATATTCAATCTAAAAAATGTATTCCGGCTCTAATCTAACCAGTTAAGACAGAGACAATATAATTCAATATTACATATTTCGCTTTTCTTCTTTGTATAAAAAATAAAAAGAAGAGAAGCGAAACATATTAACTACATCATTAACAAAATTCTGTGAACATTACTGCACTGGTAATCATCCAATTTATCGATTTCAACAATTTCTCAAGCTCTCAACTAACGATCTTATTAATCTTGTGAGAGAACTGAATCTGTGCTTAAATTGCTTCAGCCCATATCACAGAAATTATCAGTGCACGTCTGGCACTTGTAAACATTGCAACAAAAACCATAAAACATTATAACATCTTGAAAGACGAGATGCACAATACCCCAATACGGGTTCTAATCAATCAAAACTAAGTGGAAATGAAATTACGATGAACGCTTTATCATTAAATAAAATTAATTCACCAGTTATTCAAGAAGCAAATGAATCGACATAACAAACACAAGTCCTGTGTCAGTCAGAGAAAATTCGTCAAACAACACAAGTGTTAATGTCAACTGCAGTTGTATTCGCATTTGATTCAATTGGCGTAGTTCATCGCTGTCGAGTTTTATTGTATTGTGGCGCAAAGTTAAATTTTATGTCAGAAAATATGTATCAGTTGCTACGTTTTAAACGGCACAAAAGTTCAACGTTAGTTATTGGAGTTAATCAATCCTCATCACAAGTTCAACATAGTGTCAACATCACTATTCAATAGAGATTCAATAACTACACTTGCAATCTTGAGTTTTTAGTTTTAAATCATATCACCAACAATTGGCCAAATCTCCAAATTTGCGGGATCAATGCATGGTACATTCCAGAATTCAGCATTTAACATTCCTAATAAAATTGATATCTTGTTTGGCTCTGAGATATTCTTCAAACTTTTATGTGTTGGGTTGTATAGTCGCTGGCAAAGTTACAAAGTTCAAACCAGCTACAAATTATGTTACGACATGCATACTATATAGCCATAAAAGAAGACACCATTCAGTTAAATTCACAAATAGAGAAATTCTGATAAATATATAGAAAGGGTTCCTGAAATCAAACATCCCACAATAGAAGAAGAAAAGTGTGAAGAACACTTCGTTACAAATGTCAGACGTGATTCCAATGGGAAGTTCATTTTTAAACTATCATTCAAAGATGACAACTTGCAACTAGGTGAATAGTTTAACGCGACTTTTTGCAACATTATGCGGATTTAAAAACCTCTAGCACCACAACGAAATTGCGAGTGGTGTTTGATTTAAAACGAATACCAACAAATCACTCAACGATCATCTCTTAGTCGGTCCATCCATACGAAGTGATATTATTACAATTATATTAAAATTTCGCAAGTATCCAATAGTTATGACATAGATGATATCCTCACTGAAGTAGAGTCACTCCAATCAGCCATGCAATTAAAATCCGAACTCGGTCAAATGCTACAAAGTGGTGGGTTCGAACTCTGAAAATGATGTACCAATTTTTCACAATTATTACAACAAATTCCTGACGAAAGTAGAGAACAAAACACGATACTACAATTCAATGATGATTGATGATCATACCATAAAAGCACTTGGCATATTTTGGGCTTCGAAGTTTAATATGCTGCAAATTTATTAGCAGAACTTTAAACCAAAGTTTTCACCGCAATTCAAATAAAATTTGATCGACAATATCATTGGTCCGACTCAAAAATTGTTTTTCATGGCTTGCAGCATCGCCACCAAGATGGACAATTTTGTGGCCGACAGAGTCGCTAACATACAATAATTAACCAACGTGGACGATTGTTATCTCGCCATCTGACTTGAACCACTCAAACTTATGGTGGCATGTTCCAAATATTTTATCAACTCACAATAAAATCATATATCTGCTGAAGACATTAGGGAGATTAAACAGGAGAAAGAAAAAAAAGTTACAGCACACATCATCATAAATTATATGTCATTTATTGGTAAGTTTTCATCCTTTACAAGGTTGCAGCGCATGGCAGAATTCATGTTACGATTTGTTGCAAACGCAAAAACATCGAAGTCAAAACGTATCATTGGTTCATTATTATCCGTCACTGAATTCAGTACAACAAAACTCAAACGGATCAGTATCAGTACAGTTCAACGACAATCGTTTGGAATTGAGATTAGCAATTTAGGATCCGGTCAAATCATCAATAAAACCAGCAAAATCATAGTGCTCAATCCATTTATTGATAAGCAAGGCATCTTAAGAATCGGGGGCAGACTGTCTAATGCAGATATTCCATTCAATAAAAAACCTCAGATGTTACTTTGAACTGGCATCTGGCATATATATTAGCACAATATGAACACAGGCACAATTTACATTGCGGTCAACAAGCGCTAATATCAATTCTTCGGTTGAATTATTGGACGTTAAGAGGACGAAATCTCGTACGTAGAACAATACACAATTGTATTCGCTGCTACAAAAACAAACCTAAATCAATACAACAATTGATGGGTAATGAAACAGAATATCATTGACATGTCCACCCCCGACTGCGCTGCAGACATCAATTCGAATTTCGAATTGTTCAATAACTTAATGTTGTTCTTTAGATCATTAATCGTTTGAGGGTTATTTACACACATATACTTCGTTTTCGAAATGTTCAATGACAATTTATGAAACATCAACCATCCCCGTAAATTCTCAAGATCTTCGTTTACTTTTTGTACTGCTTCTTGATGAGTTGGTGCCGAAATAGTAATTAATGTGTCATCCGCAAACATATTAATTTTACAGTTCTTTATAACATCTACTATGTCATTTATATACAAGATAAATAACAATGGCCCAAGTGTTGAACCTTGTGGTACTCCGAGATTGTTTTCTATAAACGATGATGTAAAATTATCGACTTTTGTATATTGTTGTCTCCCTTGAAGATAATTATTGAACCATTCAAGCTCTTTTCCTTCTATACCGTACTTGCATAATTTTTGGAGTAAGATTTTCCTATCTATAGTTTCAAAAGCTCGTTTGAAATCTAAAAAAACTGCTACCACTACTTTATTTTCGTCTATTTGAGTTTTCATATACGTTCATAGAGTTGGACATATACAACATAAGATTTAACGCTGTTTCACAGGAATGCAATTCTCTAAAACCAGATTGTTGATCCACTAATATATTGTTACTAGCAATATGATCAACCAACTGTTTTTTAACTACTCGTTCCAGTACTGCTTCGTAAATTGGAAGCATATTTATGGGGCGCAGATCTTCAGATGTGGTTGGTTTTGTGGTTTTTGGAATTGGAACAACTGTTGATATTTTCCATGAAGCCGGTACTACTCGAGTTTTCTCGAGTTGTGTGACATGGTAGCGCCATCTTGAGGGAAATAGACATCAGGCACATCAATATGATTCAATTGTGGCCGCATAAAAAGCCACTCAACATTGATTGGTATCGCTCAGCGATCACAATAACAGAATTTCCAGCACCATCTTCGAGGAAATGTGTCCAAATGATTCCATTTGCCCAAATTGCACAACAAACAGTAAATTTACATCTTTCCTGGATCACACGAGGCTTTTCATCACCCACAAATATGACAATTTTGCTTATTGACGAATCCATCTATTGTGAAACGAGCTTCATCTCTAAACAAAATTTTGCTTGAAAACAATGGATCTCTCGTTAATTATTCAATAATCCAACTAGCGAAATTACGACGATGTAAATGGTCTCTTTCTTTCAATATGGGTTAATTGAATTTTATAGGCGTGTAAACGCCAATCTTTATGCAAAATCCTACATAAAGAGACATGGTAAATGCCCAATTCTTGCGAACGACGTGAAATTGTTATTGTCGATTCATTTTCAACACTTTTACTAACAGCAGAAATGTTTTCATTTGTGCCTACAGTTTTCGGTCTTCCACTTTTTGGTTTTCACACCCAGTTTTTTCGAATTTTTTCAGTAATCTTTGGATTGAAGATTCATTGGCCGATTATTTAAGGCATTGCCACATAGAAAAGGAACGAACGATTTTTTAAACCGGCAATCCCATTTTTTGACAAAACTGTTATTTCTACTATGCCAAAATTATTAAGAAATGTTTCAAATTTATGAAAGCCATCATAACAACAAAAGCAATGGTGGCAGAAGAAGTTCTGCCGATTTACCCGTTGAAAACGGAATTAGTAACTTGAAGAAATCACCTATCTCAATGACACTACATACGATACATATTCGTTGCGATTTATTTAAGTTTTTTTTTCTTCTACCAAATGTCAGTAAATATGTTCCTATTACCACGTCAAAGAAATATTTTTATAATGCGCATCCTCGCTTATCGAATAACTATATACCTATGTATGTCTAACTGATTTTATTTCAAAATTACAAACTGCAACAACGCACAATTACCGTAAAAAAATATTTCGCTTAGAAGGCTATGATTTTTTTCTTGTATGTATTTTGAAAAGGAAAAATTTTACTTTGTGTATATATTCATTTCCTTATAAGTATGTATGTTTATTAAATAAAATTGTTTGAATGTAATCCAATTTTATTACAATATAGAACATAAAAAATGCCAATTCCTACATTTTTTAAATTTCTCTGTAGTACCTAAACATAGTTGGCAGTTTTGTTACATTTTTTGGGTCGCTTTTTTTGGTCGTTCGCTTTTTCTTTAGAAACCCCAGTATAAACGTTTTCAACGTTAAAAAAAATTGTTAAAATTCCAAAATTTTCATTAAAGAAAATGCATTTGCTTTAATGAAAATGTTGGAATTTTAACAATTTTTTTTGTTGTTATGATGGTTTTGATAAATTTGAAACATTTTTTAATAATTTTGGCACAGTAGAAATAACAGTTTTGTCAAAAAATGGGATTGCCAGTTTAAAAAATCGTTCGTTCGTTTTCTATGTGGCAATACCTTTACACTGAAAAAATCACGAATTTTACGCCAGCTTTGTTTTTAAAACAATAAAGCAACCATTTGAAATGTATAAATATAATAATTTCACCTACGTTCGTTTGAATTGCATTTTCCAATGCACTCGCTTCTCGTGGATTAGCAACGTACATCCGATCTTTTAAATAGCCCCATATAAAAAAGTCGTAGTCAAAATTCTTGCAGGTAATCCTAGACATCATCTGCAGTATGCGAACACCATGTTGTTAGATTTTGGTACCCACATAGGGTAACCATAGGTGGAAAATGACAAAATATGAAGGAAGTTTGAAATCAGTTTGATAAAACAAAACAGTTTTTATGTCTCGAAATTATTAAATAAAAATTGATATATAAAATTGGATTGATGGCGACCATGATTTAATCATCCACTGGTTACAAAACGTGGTGAAATTTCGTATAGAGAAGTTTCAAACCCGCCACCTTAATTCATTATTTGGATGTATTGTAACTAATTCAATGATTATCAAATATGCTGGTTAAAGGTTTCTTCACGGTGCGAGATTATTTTTAATCCAACTTTTCAGCAAATCAAATCGCTATATTTCAACAAAGTCCCGCTCATTTTTTTCCGATTAGTTAAAATATATTCATCTTTTGAGCAAATAATCTTGGTCGTACCAATATAATAACAAAAATAAAATAAAATATTAGCAATAATTGTGCTCGTATTTTTTGTTTTTGCTTATTGTGACATTTCTCGGTGCACAATATAATAAAGCGGATTCGGATTTTATTTTAAATTTTAAATAAAAATACGAGTACGTAATATAATTCTGTATCAAAGGGGATGAAATACATAGAAAGCAATTTAAAAAAATGAATACGTACAGAAAATCTCACTATAATTAATTTGGTGTAAACGGCACCAAACAGAATTTGAAAGTAAACCAAAACAACAGAAAATAGTCATGACAACCAAACATAGTACAATTAATTGAGCAAAACTAATGTGTGACTATCTTCACTTTAAACAAAAAAAATCCAACTTTATAATCTCGTTTCGTGAAGACACCTTAAGTCAAATGCTACATTTCAATGGAATTGGTGCATAATCGCACCAGTTCCATTTGAAGCAGGGATACAACTTCCTAAATGATATAATGTCAGAGTTCAATGAATATTGCCATAAATAAGTCTAAAAATTAGACTTGCCAATGTGGAATTTGTTTTTTATACATTTATTGTACATAAAACATAACTAATTCAAACCTTTACTATACTTCCAGCAGCAAATGGTACACGTTTCTTAATGGATTTTAGTGAAATTTTATATCTGAGTTATTAAGCCGATTCTATCAGTAGTTCTATATTAGGAGACAGTGAAGGGAATAGCAGCAAATAATTGATAATGAAAAAGTGATGAGTTTTATTTGCCTTTGACAAACAAAATTTTATATCGGAGATGTTAGCTAATAAAAAAGTTCTCCTATAAAAAGTTACTAATCTTAAATAGACTAAATTACGTCCTTAAATTTTCTTTAATAAAATATTTCCATAAATGTGTTGAAATTATTATTTTTCTAGTTCCTCAAGAATTTTGCATTGGTGCCAGTGAATTTAATGATCTGAATGAATAATATCTAAAAACCAGCAAAAGTAAGATTTTCCTGTGTGCCCGTTGAAGTTGGAGAAACCAGAGCATGCCTGGAAAAAGCAGGACGTCTGGTCAATATATACATCCATCATTTCCATTCTTAATAATTTCTATCTCCGTAATAAAATAATGAAAATATTTCATTAACGTTACGAAAAAAATGTATAAATAAATGATAAAAACGTATTCAAATAATTTTAATGAAATTATTTCATTCGGGCAACGAAAAGCATCTATTAAAACATATTATATTTCATTCTCAAAGTCAGTAGTATGACCATAATTTTTTAATTTGATGTATATTCATTAAGGTTTTATTAATTTTTATGAATTGCTAAATCCACCTACTGGAGTTCAAATAGAAAATGGGGAACTGACCGCTATCGACTGGCCGTATTTCGATCTCATGCATTCTTATGGGGCGGGTTTACACACAATAAACCCACCATTCATTCATTCATAGGGACAATTCATTTATAGGGACTTAAACTTCTGACCGAAGCGACTCGCAGCCGCAACCAAGTACATCAGGTACCGTTTCTAGCAGAAATGCTTGCGATCAACAATTGGCTAGAAATTATACTAAAAATACCGCACTGAAACGAAAAAAACAAAAACTTCCGAAGATTTGTTGGCAAAATTTGAAAAAGAGTACGAACGCAACAAAAAAAAATACTAAACGATTTTTCCAATTTTTGGAAGGTTTCGCCCAACATATCGGAATGCCATTCGACAAATCAACTGATTCTGAATCTTCAGATTCCGATTAAAAATATCAATTAAAAATGATTTCTTTATGTACATAAATATATAATTATTTATTATATAAAAATGTTATGAAGGTAAACCTCGCTTAACAAACCCTCGCTTAACAAAACCTCGGATCTACGAATATCAATTTTTGATACAAAACCTTACTTAACGAATACAAACCTCGGAATAACGAATAAAAAGGAACAAAAAAAATTAAAAAAACCGTTTTTCTTTCATTTTTGTTACTAAACAACTTAAAATCGATAATTTTTTTACAAAATAATTTAAGCATTTATTTTATTTTTTATGATATGTTTTGAATTTTTTAGTTTGCGAATTTTATTATTTATTTTATTCTAAATAAAATTGAATTTTTGTATGTACTGAAAACTTTTTTTTTACTAAATTTGCACTACAGGAACTAAACTAACAATTTCTCATATAAAACCATATAATTTGATACCTCGATTAACGAATCCTCGCTTAACGAAGCATTTCCAGGAACCGAACCCATTCGTAAAGCGAGGTTTACCGTATTCAAAATAAGGCTTCTGTAATGAAAATAAGGCTGAACTTTTTTTGTAATAGATTTTATTGAATTTTTTAATAAAAATATAAAAACGATTTTCCTATTGTAAATTATTTATAAACATATTATAAAGTTCCTCTCTGAACTGAATACCATTTGGTTGGTCACCATTTGAAGCACTCGCGATTTCTTCTTCGAAAGGCTCATTGGTACTTCGTTTATCTACCTCCATTAATAAATTAATGTCGTCAATATTTGCCATACAAATGTTGTGAAACGTAACAATAAATAAATTGAAAATATTGTACAAAAGATAATAAATTAATTCGTAATAAATAAATTAAATTAAACCTTAAACTTAATAAATAATTTGAACAAAATAAATTAAATTAATATAAACTTTTAGAATAAAATAAATTCAAAAGTGAAGGGTATGTTTTATTTTATTGTAAATGCATAACATTACAGTTTATACATTTGCCGTTTGTGTAAGACTAAAAAACATGAAACTCATAAATTATGTGTTGAAAATTATGTTCAAATGCGAACTGTTAAAAATTATGAATCCGATCTTAATATAAACAAACCTAACTAAATTGGAATTTCAAGCAATTCTATTTTAAATACTATTCCATCATTTCATGTGTCTGATTTATTCTTATGTTGATATTATGCATGACGTCTTTGAGGGGGTCTGCCACTATAATTTGTGCCATATTACACTTTATTTTGTTGACAAAATGAAAGATTTCGCACAGCCACAGGAAACGTTAAATAACAGAAAAAATATTTTGATTTCGGTACTATTGAAATTGGTATTATTTCTCCAGAGATTAAGATAGACCACTTAAAGAAAATGCACTTTAAAAATGTCAGCAAGAGAAATTATGTCATTTATGCATTATTTGCCTCTTATAATAGGAGATTTTGTACCAAGCGATGATGAAGTATGGATATCCCTTGTAAAATGTATTGAAATTATTGACATACTTCTTTGCTTAGAAATTAATGCCACAATAGATTTATTAAAATATAAAATAGAATCCATCGTAAAGAATATGTACGTTTATTCAATAGTTCCCTTGAATGAAAGTACTCTTTTTTAACGCATTATCCTAACGTTATTCATAAATCAGGACCTTTGAAATTGTTATGGTGTTTCAGGTTTGAAGCAAAACGTAAAGAGTTCAAAATATATTCCCATGCCATTACTTCGCGAAGGAACATTTGTCTAACTCTCGCAAAAAAATTCCAATTTAAGTTTGCTCATATTTTATTTGAAGATAGAAAACACTCGATAAAAATAAAATAAAAAGAATTATGATAAAATCATAAGTGATAAATTAGGGGTACCAAATGAAAATATTACTTTTTACAGAACAGTAAATTTAGAGGTTCAGAATATAGGCAAGGTCGAATATATGTACGTCATTCTCGAAATTATACAAGAAACATCTCCTAATACGATTTATTTTATCATAAGCCTGATTATGTATCGTATGAAGTAGATCCACATTTATTTGAGTCATTTCATATTCTTTTATTGGAAGACATTATTGGTCCCCCAGTCAATGCATCCAAAATGGCAAGAGGCTTCACAATGGTTTGTATTATCTTATTATGATAAAGCCACGGAGAAAATCGATTTTCCTCACCAAAATTCTACAAATTAAAATCGCAATGTTCACACCATTATTCTAAAATCAACCTCAGATGGCCAAGCTGTTTACACTTAACTCAATAAATAATCAAGTTTTAATTAATATCTCACCTGATCAGAATCAAACTTAGGAAAATATGTCAACATCACCAGACTACTATGGAACATAGATTTTTAGAAATTTCAAATCTTCGCATACTTCTTTAACAAATTTATTAACAAGCTGGGTGTATCAAACGTTTAGGTTTATTTCACAGGTATACAATTTGAAACTTTGAATAAATTGACTGTTTTTTTTTTTTTCGAATTATAGAAAATATATTTTTCAGAACAAGATATTTCTGTGAAATATTAAAGATCATGAAACGAGACCATATTCAGCAGATTTTGAAAGATTTCGATTGGTGTAACGGCCGCGTGAAAGATAAATCAATTTTGGATCATTTAAGGAAGTTGCAGGAACAGGGTAATTTGATAGAAAGTTAGTATTCCTCATTTACTGTTAGACAAGCAAATTATCTTTAAACGATGCCTAAAATTAAATTTTGCAGATTCAAAATATGCCGGAATTTTTTTGGAGTTTGCACGGCTATTTGTTCATACCCACAAAACAGTAACTAATAACGCACACGGATCAAAATGTGTAACTAAATACACAATAAAAGTTTTCCAGGACTCGTTTCTATGTTCTGGAAATAGTCATCAACACCTAGCAGAACGACGGCGAGAAAATGTATTATCTCTCAAAAAAGGTAAATGACATTGGTGTGATTTCTGTTAAAATTTCCGCGTTTCCATTATACATATAGTACAAGTACTCACAGGTAAAAAAATAAATTTTATTTTTATGTTACAAAAGAAAAAGAATAAAAAGCCAGCGATTTCAACCCTCCAAACCATATTTTGTGTCCACCAAAAATTTTTTGCTTCTGGAGAATTGGTACGCAAATTGAGATAAACATGTGGTAAAATTGAAATTTACTGTACTAAATGATTTACCCGACTATTGGTTCACAGCTTTACTTAAAGAATTAATACAAAATGTGGGTCAACGAAACAATCCAGAAAAGGTTGAAACTAGATACAAAAAAAAAAACTTTTGCATCCCACCCCTATCACAATAACTCGCGAATCAGTCTATAATATTTCACAGACTTCTTCACATAGTCTTCCCAGTAACCCTATGGAGCGAGAACTCATCCATTTTATTTTATTTTATTACTAAACGTGTAGATTTAAATTAATTTTAACATAAACGGACTTCCTAATTATTTGATTCCAATAAAAATATTTAAGATTTTATCTTTAGTTCTAAATCGATAAATTAATTTTTCCATGCTGTTATCTTATTTATTGTATTACACACAAAAATACAAAAAGGAGACAACAAGAATTCCGAAACGGAAAGCACATTAAAGTAAAAAAAAAAAAAAGTTTTGTTCTAAGACAAAATAAGAAATCCACTTATTTTGTTCATCTTGAGACTATTGTTGTGAATGAAACAAAAATAGAATGTAAAGAAAAATTCACTCTGCTACAATACAAATAAAATTCCAATGAAAAAGTTTTGCGTTAAGTTTGATAACATTTAAATTTGTTTGAGTTTCTCGCCATTTTACCGAAAGTATACTATGTACATAAACTTAGTCAGTGCAATAACTATGTTTCGAATACCAAAAAGAACAAACGTTAACATTGTTATAAATAGCAGACTAATTTTGAAACTGAAAAATGCCACGTATAACACAATATTATCCAGCAAAACGAATTGTAATCTTGATGTTCATATAGTATAAAGAAAACCCTTTTTTTATTATACATGTTTCTTCACAAACCACGGAAGTAAATTATCTAAAGGAAGAAAATTTTTGGAAAATTTTTAAAAACTTTCGAAATTTTTTGCAAAATTTTCCAAAATTTTCGAAAATTTTTGGAAAATTGTTGGAAAATTTTCCAAAATTTTTGGAAATTTTTGGAAAATTTTGGAAAATTTTCCAAAAGTTTTCGAAAATTTTGGAAAATTTTGGAAATTTTTTTGAAAATTCTCCATAATTTTGGAAAATTTTTTGAAAATTCTCCATAATTTTGGAAAATTTTTGGAAAATTTTCCAAAATTTTCCAAAAATTTCCAAAAATTTTCCAAAAATTTTCGAAAATTTTGGAAAATTTTGCAAAAAATTTCGAAAGTTTTTAAAAATTTTCCAAAAATTTTCCAAAATTTTGGAAAATTTTCCAAAAATTTCCAAAAATTTTGGAAAATTTTCCAAACACAGTAAAATTATCTTAGAGCCGGTTGCATTTTAGAGATGCATTTGAAAAATTGGTAAAAATTGGTAAAATTAATTTTTTGAAATTCTGATTTCCAAGTATCAAAATTAGTTCATTAATTTGGTATTCCTAAAATAAAGGGAAACATACTTTATTGCACCAATTTGAAAATATACAAATTTTAGATTAGGGTTTAAAATGTCTACATGTTAATTTGAACACTAAATTCAATTATTCATAAAAGTTTGTGATTATACCACAGAAAAGAATGAACAGATATGGAAGTTCCATGTCAAGTATTTACATAGAAATATTCAATCTAAAAAATGTATTCCTGCTCTAATCTAACCAGTTAAGACAGAGACAATATAATTCAATATTACATATTTCGCTTCTGTTCTTTATATAAAAATCAAAAAACAAGAGAAGCGAAACATATTATTGTATTATATTTTCCCTATCTTAACTGGTTAGATTAGAGCAGGAATACATTTTTTAGATTGAATATTTCTATGTAAATACTTGACATGGAACTTCCATATCTGTTCATTTTTTTCTGTGATTATACCATAGAATACCTAATTTTAATACCTATTATATTTTATATTATACTTTTGTGATTTTGAACTCGAGAAAACATTACGTTTTTGCGATCGAAATGGCATCCAAGGTCATGTGTGATTGGATCAACCATTACAATTTTTTTGTGGGTGTTTTTGAAAATTCGAGTGTATGCAAATAACCCGCAAACAATTAATGATCTAAAGAACAACATTAAAAGTTATTGAACATTTCGAAATTCGAATTTATGCCTGCAACGCAGTCGGGGTGGATTTGAATGAATTCGGTTCCAAGTAATTGAAATAGATCATAATTTTCAATGAAAAAAGCAGCTTGAAAAAATTACAAACAGTTTATGTTTAATTAAAAACAAACGTTTTGATGACCCTTTATTATGAGCGTACTATATGTTGGTTGATCATTTATTTCGATTTTGGATTGAAGGCAATGACGTATTTGCGTTAGCAGTCGAGAAATTTTTTTCGAGATGGCACGTTAAAAACATGAAACAGAAGTATAAACGATAAAAAACGTAGTAGATAATTCGGCTTTTTTAAGTGTTTTAAGTAATTAGGAATAAATTGCTGTGTTTGTATTATTTTCGTTCTTTTCTTACGAAACGAGGTGCACAGTGCTGATCATAGTGAGGTGGGTGTTCAGTCGTACAACAAGAATTAAAATCTCGTTTAAAAAGCCGAAGATTTCTAATGTTTATTATTCTTTTTTGAATAGACTTACAACTTTATCTCTTTTATTTATTTAAATTGTATTTCTACAAGAATACTTCCCGTTTATTTCCTGTTTGCGTCACCAAACTTGACACTGTCCAGAAATAAAAAGATTTTAAAAATGTTTAACAACACAAATAATATTTTTTTTCTAAAATTTTTCGAAGACACTTTGATTTCATCCTCAGATAATTACAAACACTCCATTGTATGATCGATCTTGAAGGATGAACACAGGGAACCTTCGAAAAATTTTAGAAAACAAAACATTGTCGTTAAACATTTTCAAAAAAATTTGTATTTCTCCCCGTTATAAAAAAATTTCGAAAGTTGTGTGACGCTAACAGAAGAATGCGTTTGTTTTACATTATAATTTTGTTTCATGTTTTTTAACGGGACATCTCGGTAATATAGTTCATTTCCGGAATTTTCTTTTCATAGAAATCTAGCACGACTGAACCAAGCCAAGAAACATCACGAGTTTTTGAGAAAAAAATAACGAAGCCGCTTTTTTGCCCTACCTAAATCACTCATGTTTGATTCACTAGTTCAATTTTTTGCTCTATTTCCGTGCTTCTCCCAATCAACCACTAAAATGGCCAAAAAACGTGGTTTTGTTGATTTAGTGGTTTGGGAAGAATGCCCTTGGTAGGGTAAAAATCCTACCTAATGTATCCACCATCGTAGAAAAATTAAGATTCTCTATTCCTTTTATTAATACTAATAATTAGTTTTTTGTCTTGGCTGTTTATATAGTGCCATTTGCTTGACGTTAGATACTTAGATTATGTATGTTTTTAACCAAAATATTGAAATAATTAATTTTTTAATTAAACTAATATTTGCCAGTAAATGGTTTTTTACCAATAAATGACTTTTTTTCTCGAATTGGTAAATATTCATATTGGGGTGGTGCAACTAATGAACGCCTAAAGGGTTTACAAATACTACAGAACCAAGCATTAAAAAAACTCAAAATGTTGCCTAATCGAACACCCAGTAATCTGTTAGACTCTGGTGATACCAATCACAAAACTAATCAAATATGACTTTATCATAACAATTTATAAAATAAAACACAACATCATTAAAACGATCTCACAACAAACCAGCAGTTGTATTCTGAAAAAAAAGTAAAAAAAACGTGACGGGTAACGTGATGTTCCTAAACGTGAACGTGTCTTTTTTGTCAAATTCCTATTCCAATAAAAAAAACGTTCACGAACATCGAAAAAACCTAGAATACTGGAAAAGAGAAAAAATGTTCTGTCAAATTATGCCATTTGACAACTGTATTTTAATTGTATACAAGTCTGTTTAGGAATTTAAAGACATAAAATGTATCTTTTACCGAACCGAGGACGATAGAGAAAGCCGCAGCATCAAATAATTTTTAATTTTTAATTATACAGTAAATAGTGATGGTTTTGTTTTATTAATAAAATAAAATAATAGTATATTATAAATAAAAACATTGCCGGATTGACCAAACCGTGCTCAGATTTTTTGTGCATTTTTTATACTAAATCTAACAAAAAAAAAAAATTAAATAAATTACTTAACCGCTCTTTGCTTGGCACGGTTGTGCGCCGCTTTTTCTCTTGTATGTTGACTAAATTATAATTAATTTAATTATTAAATTCTAAAACTTAACAGAAACCTAATTATAATGGTTCTAATTTCAAAATAAGTAATTGTGTTGTATAAATAAGTGTTAATTTAATCAACGATATTCATTAATGCTATCACAATATCTCGTTATTATGTATTGATTTCTAAAAAATATTTAATAAGATACGAGCTTGTTTTTTGTTAACATTCAAGACAGTTATTAAAACAAAATAGATTGCAGTTTTGAACAAAAAAATGTAAATTTATTTTTAAAAAAACAGTTTCATTATAATTCTCCATAAAATCAATGAACTTTCAATTAAAAACATTTCAGCAAAAATAAAAGTAATTCATATTCCCAAGAATTAATATAAATACTCCTAAAATAAAATTAACAAAACAAAAATAAATTCATTCTCATAAATTAAAATATTTTGTAAAACATTTTAATTAAAATTCTTCATAAGTTTTAAACAACTTAAAATTAAAATACATAATAAAAATAATAAAATCATTTCAATAAAAATAAAAAAAAATCAAATTCTCAAAGTCCTCATAAAATAATTTGCTGCCATCGATACGACGTATATTGAAATAAGTTAAGTTATGCGGTTATACGTCGTTGTATTTTCTAAATAGATGCAGATGTCGTTTTATACGTTGGAAAAGTACATGAAAAAGCAAGTTTTTTCGTATGAAATTTTGCACACTTATAAAACATTTTTAAAGCCTATTTATGTAAACAACTCAAAATCGTCAAAAATGTAGATATCTCATTCTACGTTGCTGCCATCGAATTATCTTTTTCTGTTCTTTAATAATTTTCGGCTTATATTTCCTAATCTTCTATCCCATGAACGCCCATAAATTCTCTGTAATTTTGAAGTCTGGACTATTTTTCCTGGCCATGGTAGTGACTCGATCCCCCACATTTGTTTAAATTCTTATACGTAAAGGAAAATGGCATTAGAAATAAACATTTTTTTATTACCAACAACGGCTATATCTATCTGAGAAATGGAGCCGAATCATCCGCAAATGTTGAATTTTTAATATCTTGTGTCAGATCTTCAATGGTCGGCACGACGCAGATTTCAACAATTTTTTTGTATTTTACTCCATTTACAGAACCTTCTAGAAGGTGAATGGCATTCCAAAAGCTGTTATGGATCCCCAGATCATAACGTATAGAGAATGTTTTAATGTCGGCAAACCGCATTGTATCGAATACCATTCTCCTTTTCGTCACCGAACTGTCATCCTTCCGTCGGGCCCAAATAAATTAAATTTGGACTCGTCCGAAAATCCTTCTCTCCGCCAGTCTTCGGATGTCCAATTTGCCGTTCATTTGCAAATTTTAATCTTTGAGCTCTCATTTTTAGGGTAAGAAGCGGTTTTTTCGCCGGTGGACAAGTGTTCATACCTAGTTCGTTTAAACATCTCTGTACATTACGAACCGAAATTAAGCCATTAGTTGTTACTGAAAGCTCCCTTCTTTGCTCAGCAGCAGTATTGAATCTGTGTCTTACCGTTAATCGGTTTAATACTCGATCTAAGCGATTGGAGGTCAGTCTTTTCCGCAATTGTTGGGTTTTCACAATATGTATTTGTGTATTTTTTAGCATGAAATTGCAAAATTTTTGCTTTTTCGTCAATATTTAATGGCTTAACTGGAACTAACTACTATTTATCTCGATTACCACTATAAATTATTTCACAACAATTGAAATATCAAAGAATAATAAATGAGCACAAAAAACAAAAACTTAGAATAAACAAACGAGACAAAGTGAAAATAATAGATACAAACAAAAGAATGAGCCGATTGCACCAAAGTGCACATACATAAAAAGAATTCAAACGCTTTTCAGTACAATTCGATTAACGCAAGAGATGCGATGGGTTTCGCTAATTCGTTTTACTTAACGTCGGATAAATTAGCACAAGATGCATTCCTACTAAAGTTCGTGAGTGCAAAAAATCCTGCGAGAAGAGGTGAACATAATTCCCTTATAAAAGAACGGTTTCGGTAGTTTACTAGGTAGGAAAACTAAATAAAAATATCGTACAGGTTTGCCAAGTAGCATTTTGTGGCATACGACGTATCAAAAAGGACCGAGTGGTGAGACTTGCAAAAGTACATTATAAGTCCGGGTTAGGACCAGTTGAACGGCGAGGAGGTAATAGGAGCGGTTCAAAAAACCAGCCCAAAAAAGATTGTGTAATCAATTTTGTCAAAAAATTTAAAACGGTCGAACTGCATTATTGCAACAATAAAAACATCAGAAGGCAATATGTGCCGAGTGAATTAAACATTAATAAAATATTTAGAATACTTCCGAAATTAAGGTCTTACTACTTCCGAAACATATTTAACAGTTGCTTTAATATTGGTTTCAAAACGCCAGCCACCGATATGTGTTCTATGTGCATAATGCTAAATGAACGAATTAAATTTGAAACAGAAGCAAAGATAAAGCAGGGTTTAATTGTTAAAAGATTAGCTCTCAAAAGGCGCGCAAAAGCATTCTTAACCTACTGCAGCAAGACGCTGCTTTTCTTGAGAAAAAAGAGAGCAAATGAGAACGCTTGTTACTTTCCTAATTGGTTGCTAGATACTGGCAACTTTAAAATTAGTAATTTGGGAAATCCCGATGATATGCTATCGGCGTAGATCTAAACAGATCGTATTTAGCAGATACATCAGCAGAACAAATTAGCACCAGAGCAATATTAGCAGTGCGTAACGATGAATTGAAAGCGATCAACTTAGAAATATTACCAAAATTCACTGGTGATATCCATCGATTATGCGACACTATCCGATTGAATATTTGAATTCATGATACCAAGTGGCTTTCAACCAGCCGATTCATTCTTAAAAATAGGGTGCATCGTATGTTACTTAGAAATCTATGCATAACAGATGGGCTAGTGTAATGGTACGAGATTGGCCGTAGAAAATATTCTACGCAATATTTTAGTTTAGCAAATATTAACCGGCGACAAAAAGGTGATATTGTTAAGATGTCGCGGATCACATTGGATACTTTCGAAGACACAGTACAACTGTCATTTTAAAGCTCGTTACTGCTAAACATATACTCTCAAATCGCACATCGGCTAAAAATGTATTCTTAGTTGCTACCATAATATGTAATACCGCATAGCGGTTGGTGTGTTCCTAACTGAACCATAAACAAATACATTTTTACTTGAAAACATACAAAACTCATAAAAAATTGAAACAGCCACAAAACATTTTTATCGACATAATATTAAATTAAAGCTTTCTGAATTAAAAGAGCATGAAAAAATCGGATTGAAAAATCTAAAAATGTTTTAATCTGATAAATAGAAAAATAGAAAATAATTTTGTTAGTTTTGAAGTTTTCATTTTTTATTTTATGGTTTCTATATTTACTATTTTATTTAAAAATGTATGTACTCGTAAATTGATTTACGGGAAAATACAAAAAAATTGTTGAATAAACAAATAAAAATGCATTTTTTATAATTAACCTGATTAAAGTTGTGTTAAATTCCCGTTTTCGGTGTTACAATTATCAAAAATTAACTATTGATGACTAAACTGAACATAATCTCTATGAATAATTAAAACTACCGATTTTACAAATTATTTGTAATACATAAATCAATTAGCAAAAATTAAATTTATTTCTATAACTAATAAAAAGCAAGCAAAACAATTATTAGTAATTATTTAAATTAATTGTTGGTTATGGTTTATTTATTGTTTTTCAATTATTTAATTTCAGATACGTGAACACTATGGTATCCAACGTACAGAAATTGCTTTAAAAACAATCGACGAGATAAACGCGAATAAAACATTATTACCAAATATAAAATTAGGAATTGAGGTACGTGACTCTTGTTGGTATGCACCAGTTGCATTACAACAAAGTATTGAAATGATTAAGGATACAATATCGCCAAAGACGTCCAGTGCCCAAAGTTGTTCGGTTGAGGTGAGTACAAATTCATAATTTTATAATTGTTTACAACCTCTATAGATTATAATTATTATTAGCATTAGTTGTGTTATTATATGTAAGATTAATTAAAGATAAACACTTGATTTCTTTATATGATTAATAATAGATCAAAACACTTTATTTCTTTATACTTCTCAATTCCTCTACTTGTTACCAATGAAATTCGTCTTCATTGGTTAAGCCAGGTTTACATTGTAAGCTTATGCTAGGTTTACATTGTATACTTATGCTAGGTTTACCTTATGTATTTATATCTTATATACTACATCTCCCTTTTACTACCTTTCCTTTTTTTTTTTAAATTCAATTTTTTCCGTAATTTACTCGCTAATTGGACTTACTACCAAACAATACTTAATAATCTAATTTTACTTGTTATTTTTAATATCTCACAAAATCTTTAAATCTAACAGGCATCCGTACTATCCGCCCTGACCTGGTTGTATCACCCGTATTCGTATTAGGCAAAGTTGCCAATCTACCGTCCCTAACCACATCCGATAAATTCGAACGTTGACCACCATTTCCTATCGACTCATTATCATTACTTGTATCGTTAAATTCTCTTTTGAATTGAGGGTATCTATGAGACTTTCTCAAATGGAAGGAGTTGCGCCTTAATAGTGTCCCATTCTCATTTTTTATAATATGTGATCTAGGAGACTTGTGCTTTTCCATAACAAGCGCTGGTTCCCATACATTATTTTTTCTATATACTACAGTTTGTCCCTCAGCAAAATCAGGTCTTTTCTTTGTTTGTCTATCGTAATAGTTTTTTGACTTCTCCTGATTCGTTTTTAATTTTGCTATTACATTTAATTCTACTCTGGGTTTAAACATACTCTCCCTTATCGGAATTTTCGTTCTAGTTCGACGACTGAACATTAATTGGCTTGGTGACGCACCTAAATTGGCGACTGGATGATTCCTGTACTCCAACAACGCATATTGGATATCCTTCTTGTCTTCTATTGCTTTCTTAATTAGGTTCTTTGCTATATTGACTGCTTTTTTGGCGTGCCCATTCGACCTTGAGTACGTTGGGCTCGATGTTTTTATTACAAATTCCCAGTTTTTGCTGAAATCCTCCATTTCATGCGACGCAAATGGCATATTATCACATATCATTACTTTGGGTATCCCATGAGTTGCAAACACACTTTTCAGGTTGATAATAACTTCTTAGGCTTGTTTATTTTGCAATGGTAGTGCCTCAATCCATTTTGAATAATAGTCACTTACAACCAAATAGTCATTTCCTCCAACTTGCATAATATCACACCCTATCTTGTTAAACGGTAATTCTGGAATTTCATGAGAAATCAGTGGTTCTTTGACATTCGAGTTTTGAAATTTTTCACATATTCGACATTTCCCAATAAAATTTTCTATGTCTGTATCTATTCCGGGCCAATAAATTATTTGTCTAGCTCTTTGCTTAGTCTTCGTTATCCCTATATGAGATTCATGTAGAGTATTCAACATTTCCGATCTTAAACTGCGTGGCACCATCACCCTCTCGCCTAAAAAAACAAGACCTTCTTCACAATAAATGAGATCCTTGAATTTCCAGAATGGCTTTATTACATCGTTAAGTCTATCTTTTGTGTTAGGCCAACCATCTTTGTATACGTGTAATAAATTTGATAATGATTCATCTTTCGCCGTCTCTCTAATCATTTTCTGTTTTTTTTTCATCCGAAATAATAATTGTATGCACGATCTCCTCAAATTCTTGAAATTCATTTGCTGGTTCATCCATCAAAAAACTGCGCGATAAATGATCCGCAATGTGCAGTTCCTTCCCAGGTTTATATCTAACTATTAGTTCATATTTACATAGTTTCAATTTCATTCGTTGAAGCCTTGATGAGTTTACTTTATGAATTTCATTTTTCATTACACTGACGAGTGGCTTATGATCTGTGTGAATTTCAACACTCCTTCCAAATATATAGTTACGAAACTTCACGCATGCGTATATTATTGCCAAGAATTCTTTTTCTACCTGAGCATACTCTTTTTCAGTGTCATTTAAGCTTCTCGACGCATATGTTACAGGCTTTTTCTCCTGAAGTAGAACACACCCCACTCCATTCTTACTTGCATCCGTTTGTATTACTATATTTTTTGTCACATCAAATGATTGCAAAATAGGTGCTTGGGTAATAACTTCCTTTAATTGCTTCATACAGTTTTCATGAGATTGAAGCCAACAAAATTCTACATTTTTTTTTAATAATTGCCGGATAGGTTCAGTTATCTCGGCCATATTTGGTATATAACTTCGCATATAATTGACCATACCCAAAAACCTCTGCAATTCTTGTTTAGATGTAGGATTACTCATTTCCGTAATAGCCTTTACTATGTTTGGGTCACATCTTATCCCATCGATCCCAAACACATGTCCTAAAAATTTAACCTCATTCACCTTGTATTGAACCTTATCTGGATTAAAGGTTATGTTTAGTTGTTTAGCTCTTTTTATGACTTGTTCTAAATTGAAATCATGTTCGTTCTCACTTCGTCCAGTTACCAATACATCATCTATGTATATGAACGTGCCAGCAATATCGCCAAAATTCTTTTCATTGAGCCTTTGAAATGTTTCAGGAGCAATGTTAATCCCAAAAGGCAGCCTTTTAAAGTTATACGTTCCGAATGGAGTACTAAATGCACACATTTTTTTCCATTCATCCTCTAGTTCAATTTGATAAAAACCATCTTTAATGTCTAGTATACTGTGAAATATGTGACGCCAGCTAACCTAGCCGTAAAATCCTCTAATTTTGGTATCTCATAAAAATCCTGTTTAATAGCATTATTGAGAAATTTTGGGTCCAAACATATTCTTAATGATCCATTTGGTTTCTGTACTACCACCATATTACTAACCCAGTCAGCTGGTTCTAACCGCCGTTCTATAATACCATTATCTTCTAGCTTATCTAATGATGCTTTAACTTTTTGCTTAATAGCAATCGGGATTCTTCTCGGCGGTCTTGCTATCGGTTGTGCATTCTCTTTTAAAACTAGTTTGAGTTTATCCGGAAATTTGCCTAACCCTTTAAAAATTTGTTCATTGGCCTTAATGAAACTGACACTATCCTTAGTAATATCACAAATATTTTTCATTAATTTAAACTTTCTAATGGTCTCTAATCCAATTATAGGTTTAACGTCCGAATTTACAATTATAAACGTTTCTACATACCGCGCATTTTCAAATTTAACTATTAGCTCAACCAGGCCATACGGTGTTATCTTGGTACCGCCAAACGCTCTTAATACTATTTTTGTTTTGTGAATTTCTGGCTTGATCTTCAATCGTTCATAAATTGACAAAGGCAGGATATTAACATCTGACCCCGTATCAATTTTAAACTTTACTGTACACCCATTTACACCAAAATTCTCAAACCAACCCCTATCCTTATGTAATAATTCACTATCTACACTATCTATATATATATCTCCCCACTTTCCACAATATAATCATCACATCATCAACACCTCGCATAATGATGTTTGCCTTCGCATTTATAACATTTTTTATTATATGCTGGGCAAGCGCCTCTCTCATGTATTCCCGAACATTTAAAACATTTACTTTCGCACCACAGCTACTTCTTTTGAATCCTGTTGTAAAACCTCCTGTGCTTGTCTCGATGTTCGTTCTTCTATTCGGCATTTATCAATCACATCCTCTAGTTTTGGATTACCTTCCTTAATGAATTTTTCTCGCAATTGCAGATCTCTTAAACCAAACACTATTCGATCTCTCATCATTGTATCCTTTGCTGCTTCAAATGCACAGGTCTGTACCATCTTTTGTAAATCCTTTATAAAGTTATCGAACGATTCATACTCCATCTGATGACGACCATAAAATAAATGCCGTTCATACAACACGTTTATTTTTGGTGTACAATACTTTTCAAATGCGTCCATGCAGTCTTTTATAGTCAGCTTATCATTGTTTTTTATTTCCAATGTTTCCATGACATCCATGGCTTCGCGTCCAATTAAATTTTTAAAAATTGCGACTTTGATTTTTTCATTAGCTTCGTCATGACCACTAGCTATTAAAAATATTTCAAATTCATTCTTAAATACGTTCCAGTTATTTGATAAACTTCCTTTCATCATTAATGACATTGGTTTATTTAAAAACTCCATTTTCACAACTATACACGCCAACTTATCGATATAATACAACGTGCTTTCCAGTGAACTGTGTGGTTATGTTTGTCACCACAGTGATATATACATGTATGAATTATTATTATTATTTTTTTCTTATTAATTTACGATCGTTATTCTCATGTAGGTTTTCTTCAACTGCGCCATGTGTTATCATATATGTAAGATTAATTAAAGATAAACACTTGATTTCTTTATACTTCTCAATTCCTCTACTTGTTACCAATGAAGTTCGTCTTCATTGGTTAAGCCAGGTTTACATTGTATACTTATGCTAGGTTTACCTTATGTATTTATATCTTATATACTACAAGTTATAAACTTATATTTTATTTTAAAACATTTCCGTATATTCCATACAACGTAGAACGTACCTATACCTGGCATTCCATGCAAAAATTTAGTTAATTATTTGATTAGAATTTGAATTTACTGACTTACCGAAAATGTGTTAGTTGGATATGCGAGTGAATTTTTCCTAACTTTTCCTAAAAAATTACTACAACAATGTATATGCAATAGTATTGGTGAAAAAGTAGCTCATTTAGGCGAAGCTCGATTTAAAAAACACTACTCCGAAAAATTAAAGGAACAAAAACTGTTTTCAATTTTTTAGTGTTTTTGAACAGCTGTGTCTTTCTGAAAAACGGTCGTACAGAGATGAAAAAGCATTTTTAAGCGTCAAATCTCTAGTTTTGAGTTTTTTGAGCAGACAATTTTTGTGAGATACCATTATCCCGCAATCATAAGAAATAGCACGAGAAAAAAAAATTCCAATTTTTTTTTTATAGTTAAACCAACGCAATATGACTTATTGCGTTGGTTTAACTATAAAAGCTTGTTAATTAAGCTTCAATTTAATTTCTTTTTGATCTCTCTACGTCAGCTTTTTGCTGAGATGTCTGACTTTGAATGGTCTTTTGTAATACTCGCCCATAAATTGACAGAAAATTAAATAAAGTTCTGGAATATGACCAATTATTATGAAACTTAACTTAGAATAGCCAGACCCATTAGATATTTCTGAAATCTTGCACAAATATTCGTATTGATCTAAGGATCCTAGCCTAAGTAGATAGTATTGGTTAGGAATGCTTACATGGTCCAATTAACAATTCAAATTTTCCAATCTCCATGGACAATCTATGAGACCGACTAGATATTTCTGAAATCTTAAACAAATATTTGTATTGATCTAAGGATTCTAGCCATATTACTGAATTTGATTCTGAACGCTTAGAAAGTAGTTATTAGTGGTTAGGAATACTTCTATGGCCAATTAAAAATTTAAATTGTTCAATCTCAATGGACACCCTGTGAGACCCATTAGTTATTTCTGAAATCATGCACAAATATTCGTACAAATCTACGAATCCTAGTCTAAGTAGTCAGTATTGGTTAGAAATGCTTCTATGGCCCAATTAATAATTTAAATTATTCAATCTCCATGGACACCCTTGAGACCCATTAGATATTTTTGAGATATTGCACAAATATTTGTATTGATCTAAGGATTCTAGCCATACTACTGAAGTTGGCAATTTTTAGATCGTAAACATATTTTAATTAATTTAATAAAAATTCTTGTTTAATGTTTTATTACTTATTGTTCGTCAAAATCTAACAGTTTTATTTAAATTGAGGTTATGTTTTATTATTGTCACAAAAATTCGCGTTCCATTGAGCATCTACTCACAAGTCACAAGTACTTGGTAGTTGCAAATTGTTTCCAATGGAACACAGTGTATGTTTAACTAAAGCTGTTATGTCTTAAGATTTGTGAAAGTTCTTGAACCGTCAGTCCTTTCACTCGGTGAAACGGTAACTGAATAAAGATGTTAAACGACGACTCTCAAAACACATAACACAAACAATATATTTTGCAAAATGTATAATGGTCCCAATGTATTCATATAAATCCCGCCTCATCAAGGCTACTCTTTGATCTTTTGAAAATGAATTTTCCAATTTAAGTTAGCATCCAAATGCAAAGCTATAGGTATTTAAAATTGTAAACATGTTCAATTGGAATGCAAAACTTATTATGCAGTTTACTAAATTACAATTCTCCATATAGGAAACAATATTTGGAACAAACCTCGAATATGGATCACCATCTAATCTAAAAAACATAATTTTAGTTGTATCGCTTAAAATCATGGATTGATCATCCAACCAAGATCGCAATGTTTTCATATCAGATTTAATATTGTTGGATAATTTCAAAGCACTTGAACCATAATAGCTCAATGCCATATCATCAGCAAAAGCAATAATGTTGCCCTTTAAATCCAAATTAAATATAAAAATAATATAAACTAGAAATAAGACAGGACCGAGGACCGAACTTTGCGGAACTCCAAAATCAGTCTTAAACGGCATGCTAAACGAATTATCAATCTTTACTTTAAAAAACCTGTTACCTTGATATGATTTAAACCATTGATAAGGTACACCTCTAAAACCACACATGTATAGCTTTAGTAAAAGTAATTTGTGGCCGACCATGTCAAATGTTCTCTTAAATCTATAAAAACAGCACCAAAACACTTCTTCCCATTTAAATGCACATGAACCCCATTCAAACATTCAATTAAAGCTGACTCAGTATTTCTTCCAGACCTAAAGCCGTATTGACAATTATTTAAAACATTATATTTAGAAAAGAAGGCATTAACCCGCAACTTTAAAGCCTTTTCCAAAATTTTCATAATTTCAGGCTGTAAAGAAATCTATATTATATAAAAATGGTGTAAAAAATGTATGTGCGCACATCAGTTGAGAACGGCTGAACTGATTTGGCTCAATCTGTTTCTATTATGTTTGAAATTGCCAGGAGATGGTTCTTACAAAATAAAATTTTGGGAAAATCCTTCGGAAAAGTCGGAAAATTCGGAAAATCGAAAAATTATGTTTTTGTATAAGATTTGGCGCGTAGCCAATGTAACCATTCACTATATGTAACACTTGCCTACTTGGTGCACTGTAATCATCGATGCGCAATCAATTTAATCATTTTTTTGTTAGTGTTTGTAAATATACCTAAGTCGATTGTACCGAATAAAATAAAAATAGTAGAAATGTAGACAAACGTCACTAAAGTCCAAATTGATGCAATCCAATGCTATAGAAAGTGATATGGCAGTTATTTCTGCGGTTTTGTTTGATTTCAGAGAGAGCATGTACTAATTCAGTGTTGGCGCGCAAATTCTTGTCGGGCTAGTTACCTTATATAAAACACAAATAAATAAAATTAAAAAAAAAAAAAAAAGAGTTTGTTGGATGGAGGGGGGAAAAGAATTAAAAAACAGATTAGCGGGAAAAAATGTAAAGTTTGAGAAAAATCTCGAAAAAAGGGCAGTCAATGAAGATAATTCAGAAGGTGCATTTTTTTGTTAAAATAATGTATGTAAAATTGTAAAAAAAAAAATAAAATAAAGTTCTGGCTATTGATAATTATGTATAATGGATAATTGTAAATTGATAATTTAAGAACTTTAATAAAATAAAGTTTTGTTTAAAAGACGGTTTAATTTAAATTCTCTAAAACAAAGTTTGATAAAAGTAAAGATTGGATAATTTAAATTTATTAAAAATAAAAAGTTCATTAGTGGTAACTTTACCGTGAATGAAAAAATAATTGTTACACTTGTAAAGGAAGAAAAACTGTATAAAAATTTTTGTGAATGTAAACCACAATGAAACAAAAAAAAATTAATTATATAATAAATAAAAATAAATAAAACAATAATTATTCGTAATAAAGTGTGAACTATTTTATTGTGTGGACGTGAATGTTTTTTTTTGTTGTTCGAACCGTCCAGATTAAATAAGTAAGCCAAATTATATTGTGCTTACTTTATTTCCCGAACTTACGTATATGCCTTTTGACATTTTTGGCATAATCTCGAGATACTGTACCAACGAGAGGTTATCGTGCTAAACCTTCTACAGATTAAATTCACATGCGATTTGGGGTACCGGAATCAAAGGTTTACACATGATTGGGTATAACTGAGTTCTACGGCAAACAGCACCTCGAGCCAAATAAAATCAAACAATTATTAACATACATACATTTTGGATACATTTAATCGACCACTTGGATATATATATATATATATATATATATATATATATATATATATATATATATATATTGATCAAGGACACGCCAACTATCCTCTATATCCGCATTGAGTTTGGGTGTGTATTGGCCTCATCATCGTGAATGGACACCGTCCGGATGCTGCCTTGTTAAGTATCGTATGGGTGACGTATTTTGTAATGTTTTTTTGTTGGTTTTTTTTTATTGTAATTATTATTAGTACATATCTCATTTTTTTTAAATACCAATGTACATGCACGGTTCGCGATATTCTTCATTGATACGCCTAGAGATAAGCATGTGGTAACAGGGTTAGCTTAAAGATGGGATGACCTTGGTGGATATTTGCGTTATGACGAACCAAAATTAAGGCGTGGGCACACTAGTTAAAAATAGTTTTTTTGTTTTTGTAATAAATGGCATCCGACGCTATACTGTGCGGAAAAGATCCCTCCCTAGCCACTGATAGTTAATCTCGGTATACAGTGTGCCATGTGGCGTCGGATAGACCCAAGGTGGTTACACCAACCAGATGGTACAAACCAGATGTTTTGTAGAGATAAAAATTGGACCGAAATGAAATTTTAAAATTTTTTTTTCAATGAAATTTTGAATATTTTGTATGTTTTGATGACCGAATAGGCTTAATCTTTTGTAATTGTATTTGAAATTGCCAGGAGGTGGTTCTTACAAAAGAAAATTTTTGGAAAATCCTTTGGAAAAGTCGGAAAATTCGGAAAATCGAAAAATTATGTTTTTGTATAGGATTTGGCGCGCATCCAAACCAGATTGTCTTTTAGAAGAGAAAAATTGGAAAATCTGAGTGGAAAACTCGGAAACCCGGAAAAACCCGAAGAAAATTGAATTTTTTTTTTCAATGAAATTTTGAATATTTTGTATGTTTTGATGACCGAATAGGCTTAATCTTTTTTAATTGTATTTGAAATTGCCAGGAGATGATTCTTACAAAAGAAAATTTTTGGAAAATCATTTGGAAAAGCCGGAAAATTCGGCAAATAAAAAAATTATGTTTTTGTATAGGATTTGGCGCGTAGCCAACCAGATGGTAAAAACCAGATGTTTTGTAGAAGAGAAACATTGGAAAATCTGAGTGGAAAACTCCGAAACTTCCGGAAAAACCCGAAGAAAATTGAATTTTTTTTTTCAATGAAATTTTGAATTTTTTGTATGTTTTGATGACCGATTGGGCTTAATTTTTTTTTATTGTGTTTGAAATTGCCAGGAGATGGTTCTTACAAAAGAAAATTTTTGGAAAATCCTTTGGAAAAGTCGGAAAATTCGGAAAATCGAAAAATTATGTTTTTGTACGGGATTTGGCGCGTATCCAAACCAGATGGTCTTTTAGAAGAGAAAAATTGGAAAATCTGAGTGGAAAACTCGGAAACTTCCGGAAAAACCCGAAGAAAATTGAATTTTTTTTTTCAATGAAATTATGAATTTTTTGTATGTTTTGATGACCGAATAGGCTTAATCTTTTTTAATTGTATTTGAAATTGCCAGGAGATGGTTCTTACAAAAGAAAATTTTTGAAAAATCTTTTGGAAAAGTCGAAAAATTCGGCAAATCAAAAAATTATGTTTTTGTACGAGATTTAGCGCGCATCCAAACCAGATTGTCTTTTAGAAGAGAAAAATTGGAAAATCGAAGTGGAAAACTCGGAAACTTCCGAAGAAAATTGAATTTTTTTTTCAATGAAATTTTGAATATTTTGTATGTTTTGATGACCGAATAGGCTCAATCTTTGTTAATTGTATTTAAAATTGCCAGGAGATGGTTCTTACAAAAGAAAATTTTTGGAAAATCCTTTGGAAAAGTCGGAAAATTCGGAAAATCGAAAAATTATGTTTTTGTATAGGATTTGGCGCGTAGCCAACCAGATGGTAAAAACCAGATGTTTTGTAGAAGAGAAAAATTGGAAAATCTGAGTGGAAAACTCGGAAACTTCCGGAAAAACCCGAAGAAAATTGAATTTTTTTTTGCAATGAAATTTTGAATTTTTTGTATGTTTTGATGACCGATTGGGCTTAATCTTTTTTTATTGTGTTTGAAATTGCCAAGAGATGGTTCTTACAAAAGAAAATTTTGGGAAAATCCTTTGGAAAAGTCGGAAAATTCGGCAAACCTTAAAATTATGTTTTTGTACGGGATTTGGCGCGTATCCAAACCAGATTGTCTTTTAGAAGAGAAAAATTGGAAAATCGAAGTGGAACACTCGGAAACTTCCGGAAAAACCCGAAGAAAATTGAATTTTTTTTTTCAATGAAATTATGAATTTTTTGTATGTTTTGATGACCGATTGGGCTTAATCTTTTTTTATTGTGTTTGAAATTGCCAGGAGATGGTTCTTACAAAAGAAAATTTTTGGAAAATCATTTGGAAAAGTCGGAAATTTCGACAAACCAAAAAATTATGTTTTTGTACGAGATTTGGCGCGCATCCAAACTAGATTATCTTTTAGAAGAGAAAAATTGGAAAATCGAAGTGGAAAACTCGGAAACTTCCGGAAAAACCCGAAGAAAATTGAATTTTTTTTTTCTATGAAATTATGAATTTTTTGTATGTTTTGATGACCGATTGGGCTTAATCTTTTTTATTGTGTTTGAAATTTCCAGGAGATGGTTCTTACAAAAGAAAATTTTTGGAAAATCCTTTGGAAAAGTCGGAAAATTCGACAAACCAAAAAATTATGTTTTTGTACGAGATTTGGCGCGCATCCAAACCAGATTGTCTTTTAGAAGAGAAAAATTGGAAAATCGAAGTGGAAAACTCGGAAACTTCCGGAAAAACCCGAAGAAAATTGAATTTTTTTCAATGCATTTTTGAATTTTTTGTGTGTTTTGATGACGGATTAGGCTCAATTAGGCTCAATCTTTTTCTATTGTGTTTGAAATTGCCAGGAGATGGTTCTTACAAAAGAAAATTTTGGGAAAATCCTTTGGAAAAGTCGGAAAATCGAAAAATTATGTTTTTGTACGGGATTTGGCGCGTATCCAAACCAGATGGTCTTTTACAAGAGAAAAATTGGAAAATCTGAGTGGAAAACTCGGAAACTTCCGGAAAAACCCGAAGAAAATTGAATTTTTTTTTCAATGAAATTTTGAATTTTTTGTATGTTTTGATGACCGATTGGGCTTAATTTTTTTATTGTGTTTGAAATTGCCAGGAGATGGTTCTTACAAAAGAAAATTTTTGGAAAATCCTTTGGAAAGGTCGGAAAATTCGGCAAATAAAAAAATTATGTTTTTGTACGAGATTTGGCGCGCATCCAAACCAGATTATCTTTTAGAATAGAAAAATTGGAAAATCTGAGTGGAAAACTCGGAAACTTCCGGAAAAACCCGAAGAAAATTGAATTTTTTTTCAATGAATTTTTGAATTTTTTGTATGTTTTGATGACAGATTAGGCTCAATTAGGCTCAATCTTTTTCTATTGTGTTTGAAATTTCCAGGAGATGGTTCTTACGAAAGAAAATTTTGGGAAAATCATTCGGAAAAGTCGGACCACCGCATAACTTGATGCTCAAGGTTGGATCTGTAATAATCATGCTGCGCAATCTGAACCATCCGAAATTGTGTAACGGAACGCGATTGAGTGTGAAGAAACTGATGAACAACGTGATTCAAGCGACGATCATCAAGGGCAAATTCAAAGGAGAAGATGTTCTAATTCCGAGAATTCCTATGATTCCAACTGACACACCGTTCGACTTCAAGCGCATTCAGTTCCCCGTTCGTTTGGCGTTTGCTATGACGATTAACAAATCGCAAGGTCAATCGTTGGAAGTGTGCGGAATAAATCTAGAATTTCCGTGTTTTTCTCATGGTCAGTTGTACGTCGCGTGCTCGAGAGTTGGCAAACCATCATCGTTGTTCATTTATGCGCCGGAGAACAGAACTAGAAATATTGTTTACCACAATGCATTGTATTGATTTGCGTCTGTATTCGATTTAATTCCACTCGAATAAAATACATTGAATTCTTTTGAATTCCAACTGACTCCAATTCATTTCCACAATGAGAGAAAAAATCCAAAACCCAACTCAATTTTCGAAAGACGCCTGAGTTTGAATCGACATTATATTCATTCACTTTTCAATACATTAGTGTTGACTTCGATGAAAATGGAATGGAATGTCCACTCAATGCAATCATCTATTGAGAATAGAGTTGAGTTGTTTGATTTTTTCTATCATCAAAATCAATTTTCGTGAAGGACAAAAGTATTTGCTCGAAACGAAGTAATTTGGGGCGGGACGAAGTTCGCCGGGTCAGCTAGTTTGTCTATAAAAAGCCGAAAGAATCTTATTGATTAAAATTTTTATATTTTATTATATGAAATAATTATAGTATATACAATATGTATAAAGTCGAGTTAGATCCTAAATCTCAAACCCATCATAAATATTGGAAATTACTGAAATTAAAAAAATTGCTTTCGTAAAAGAATTAAAATTAAGTATTTAATTAACCAGAAATTCGTGTTGTACTATTTATGGGCATACATAAGTCCACACCTTATGCTAGTTTTCATCGTAGAATATATCTTCGAATAAAATTTTATAATTTTTTTAAATTTATTTATAGGAAACACCTGAATCCCAAACAAAATCAGGACAATTAATTGCTGTCGTTGGCCCAGGATCGAGTTCGGTAGCACTACAGGTAAACAAAAAACCTTATAAATTTTATTCATCTACTTTTATTTAAATTAATGATAAACATGTGTATTGTCTACGAGTATAGAGATAAGGGTCATGAGTGTCAAATAAATATTTATTTGTGTTAACACAAAATTATGTAAAAATAAAACCAAAAAAGTTTTGGTATCAATCTCATTTATATGAAGCCTATGAAAAAAATAACACTACCGGTCATGTAAACAGCACAAATAATTGTGGTGCTAACTGTATGTGTACATATATCGTATGGTTACTACAATCATGTATACATCTGTATGTAAAACCACAGTTAATTTAAAATTCAATTGGATACTGCTGTGTCGACACACACAAACAGATTTTCATTATGTGACGGTTTATGAATATCCCACCATAGTTGCAGGCTATTTATAATATCTTTTCTAGGTTTTCTTCCAAAGTTTATAAATTGTTTTGATTTATGATATTGATGAAGCTATATTTTGTTCTCCATCTACTCAGTTTCCAAATGCTATTACAAATTTCATTTTCTTTTTACTATGCTGCTGATGGTTAGGCGATGATGATGATAATGATACAGAAACATAATAGAATATAGAATTTATTTAAGTGATACTTGTCTATTTAGATTCCAGCTATGTACACATTCATATAAGTGGGGGCAAGCGTGGGTTGGAAAATACATTTTTATTTTCCAATAAATATTTATTATAGATAACACAATAGTCGTTTATCTGTGCTAATATAATATATTTGGTATTATTTTGTGCTATAAATTAATATTTATCTGCTTGAGGGCTAATACTATCTAACTTATTTGAAGTATCTGTTTAATGAAATAGAGTGACTTGATGAAAATTAATTTAACATGATATTATGTCTATTTTCATTAAATTTGACTGTGATCGCTTTGCATAATACTTTTTACATAATTACTTCATAAATAATTACTAAAACATGAATAAAGCTTAGATGGACGATGGGAACCATGACACAATAATTTCTATTTTATGTCAAAACGTGATTGCCAACCATCAAATGGTGTGTTTTGTTATAATAATTGTTATTTTTGGTACTAGTGAGCAAGGTGAGATATTATCCCCAAGGCATAAGTTTGTCTTACGAGTTGATAACTATTATACCGAGATACTATCTTTAAATGTAGAATCCAACCATCTTTGTCAAAGTGTGTAATAGGATACTCATCATTTGTTGTCTTGATTTTGCTCTTAATCGAAAACATCGGAAACAGTGTAAAACGTTTTTGAAGAGAGGCGTTTAATTGAGTGGCCAATATTCTTCACGCAAGGCACCTAATAATGCTTGCGCGCCCAAATGCATATATCTATACTGATACTACACAGGAGGTTGAAAGTATATGGATGATTGGACGGGAAAAGAATGGGATGTTTGGATGTATTATATAGGACAAATTACATTTATCTAGGCGACCACAAACATAAATAATATGAATAACATTTGTATCATCACAAAGCCTTATCAAACGCCAGCTGAGGTACCGGGTGGCAAAAAAGTGTGCTGAACTCTTTCCATATGTCGCAGTTTTGAACCTCAAAGATTGAAGATTGGAATACATTGATATTTTGTGGCCTCCAGTGCTACTCAGATCTGATGATACATCTTTGATACATCCGCACTAAAAGCATGAATATGTGCCCGGAATCTTACAAGGATACCGAACGGCATTTTTGCCCAATCGGTCCCACCAGTAGTATATCATTCACGGATTTGCCCGGGGAAGCCCTTGCAGAGCCAGCAGATAGCACCCGTTCTGATAACATGCCATGAGGGAATAATCCCCGAGAAACGTAGTCTGCAGGATTTTCAATAGTAGGAACATAGTGCCAGCAGCTATCAGCAGTAATTTCTTGAATTTAAGAGATTCTGTTAACAACAAATGTGGCATAGCGATGTCGTTCAAATTTGATTCGAAGAAGTGTTTTTTTCAGAATCCGACCACAAATAAGTGGAATGAAAATTTATTTTTAGAACAGGCAACAATTTCTGGCTTATTTGAGCTAGAAGCAGATCTGCACATAGTTCTAATCTTGGGATTGTTTGTTTCTTCAACGGAGCAACTCGAGACTTCGAACAGACTAAATTAATTCGATGAGATGCATAATGATTGGTTGTTCGTATATAAAAAACACATCCAAAACCAGCTTCGCTTGCATCAGCAAACCCATGTAACTCGATGACTGGTAGCAAGATGATAGATGATGATTCGAGTAATGGAAACTCGATTGATCTGCACTAATTCACTCCATTTTGCTACAAAGGATTCAGGAAGGGCGTCGTCCTTTTATAAATCTGGCAATGTCCATAATTCTTGTATGAATATTTTTGCCAGAGCACAGAACCCTAGAGGATCGAATAACTGGCATCTTTCTGATAAAATATTCCTCTTTGTATTGCTACCATTAAAACAAATAAACTTTTCAAACCACATTTCGAAATTATCTGTTTCAGTATTCCACAAGAGTCCTAAGATTAAAGACAACTTATTTACTAAATTGTCATCCACTAGCTCCGGAATATTTGAGTAGAATTTTCTAAGATCGAAGCCACCTAAATTAAATAAGTTAATCAGGTCTCCCTTTAATGTCAATGAATCATTAAGGTTATCAGCCCCAATTAAAACGTCATTAACGTAAAAATCATCCGTCAAAACATACATTGTACTGTACATACATGTAACCAACGAAAATAAATCTGTTTGTACAACAGGACCAACTATCATACAACACGCAATTTGCATAATTGTTTTTCAACATTAAAAAGTTGTCGACGGGCATTTTCACTGAATAAACCAAGTTCTGTTATTTTATGGTTAACTGGAATTGCAACTGAATATCTTCCTAATCTTAAACTTTTATGATTCTTTTGAAAATGATCCTCACATAATTTTTCTTCGAGAGAGAAGTTATTCTTAGCAGTTAATAGTCTCAAATTCCCAAAACTTTCTGATGTGAGATTCGAGTAATTGAACAGAGTACAGAGCACAATGAATTTTAATGTTGAATTTGAAATATTTCGTCCTTTCGTTTTTCCGCTAAGAATATAGCCGAATGTACTATCATGAAACAATGGTAGTTCTTCAGTTAACTTAATTGATTTTCCTGGGAATATTTTGTGATATAATTCTGCTGTTGAAATGTGGATCCGCAAGTTTTATATAAGATGGTAATGATTTATGTTCGAATTTTATAAGTAACAATGATAAATCACCGGTATTGAGACCTGTAATTGTCATACAAACGGCCATTTGGATCGGTTGAATATTTCTCCACGTTCCGTGGAAAATTCAATTTTTTTGAAAATCAACTGAACTATAGCCCACAAATTCAGAGCCACAAAATTCGAAAATCTGCAAATGAGCTCCGATTTCGATAATTGATACCTCTATCAATAGGCGTTGAGACCTGTAATTATCATGCCAACAGCCATTTGGATCGATCGAATATTTCTACAAGTATGTATATAACATTTTAAGAATATGATTACCACTGCTTACAAAAGCTATTACTATTGCTGTCTCCAACATTATTTGTCCATTTGATGATAGGTTTACTGAACTAATTTCATTAATTGAATTATTTATAGTTTAATGAATTGAACAACTATCATTATAAGTTCTCAACATTACCCGGTGATTAATAATTTCTAAGACGTTGACATCTTGTGTATTTGGTTGCTCTAAATGGTTCTGTATTTCGATACATCCTCAATGACGTTAACAAAGATGTAAGAAGTCACTGTTTTTTAGCCAGTGTTGATGCAGTTGTGAACATTATGTGCCGCTTTCAAACAATTTGTGCATAAATCCTTTTGCTTAACGAATTGAAATTTTATTTTTGGGTGTCAGCAAAAATCTGAACTATTATCGACTGAATGGTTACCGCAGCAATGAGAATAAGATTAAGTGCTAGACAGAAATGTTGAGGGATTTCCAAAATTTTTAAAATGACTTGGGGTCGATCATGGTTTTATAATTACCGAATATACCGGTTTGAGAGCAGCAAGTACTCGAACGCGATTTTGTAATATTTTAATGAAATTCTCAAATGTTATTTATCATTAGATCATTTGATTACATCTGAACGACTAGCATTATCTAATTTTTCAGATAAGTGATGAATTACAATAAGGTTACAACGATCAACTGATACCTTCAAAGCACTTAACGAATTATAATTTTTCACTGCTTGATCTACGAATGCTTTTAATGTATCCGAAAAGTATGGTACAGATGATTTAGTTTCGTATAGCTATTTTAAATACATCCTTTGGATTGCTTTTCCATTATTATACTACGTATTATATATAGTAGATCAAGCTAAATCGTAGTTAGCAGATTGTAACTGGTATACCTTCAATCAATGAATACGCAGTACCACTACTCACATGCGATGTTCGAGATAAAGGAATTTTATTGTATTATCAGAATTTATTTTGTGTAGTAGTTCTTCAAAAATATAGAGAAATCTTAACCCATCATATTCCTTACCACTAAATGAAGGAAACTTAATTTCGGGCATTCGCATTTCTACTTAAGAAGAACCTCCGTTTGCCAAATCTACTACTTAATTATTATGGAAGGAAACATTACTTAATTCTGGTTTTTACTCTCATGTGTTGCATTCAGGATAATGCTTTCGAAGTTACCGTTGTCACCTTTAAATGTTTCCCTATCCTTCACCGCTACTCCATCCGACACTTCGATTTTTGATTGAATTTCGTCATATTTATTATAAATTATCCGCAGCCGATGCAATATGGATTCATATGAACCACATTGTCTACGTCAACGTATTTTTTCTTAAAATTTGTTAATTGGCATTTATAAGAGGATCGCTGCTTTTTTAGTAACTCTAATTGTTCGGGTTCGTCATTTTATACAATTAAAATTAAAAGTTATTTATTCCAAAACTAACGTATAGATATAGGTAAACGAAATTATATGAACCACGTAAATAGAATTTGCAAAAATGATAAATTTTCAACTAAATAAAAAGTTTAAATCAACACCTCCTTAAATTTGCGAAGAATGTTCCGATTAAATTTTGAAAAATTGTAACTTATGCTAAATTTACTTAAGTTAAAATTAATTAAACTTACATTGTTAACTGATGAATTGGTGATCTCAAAATGTAATACCGTAAATGCAGATGACGTTGGGAATGGTAATAATGATGACAGAATTGACAGCAACCACGCGACGATCATCACACGTTGGTACAGCAATAACAGACATGCTGGTGTATACGGGATGTTGGACCGTTACCCCGTTGATTATATGATAAATTAGAAAGCAGGTATCTCACGTTGCTATGGCATCCAATTTTAGGCCAAAAAGTAATTCCGGAATTTTCGAATTTTAATATTCTCGATTCCGGAATTGTTTTATAATAATCTATCTTTGATTAAAAATTAAAAATCAAAATTTTACAAAAAGCATCAAATTTCTTTTATTTCGCTTAAAATATTAGATATTTCTATAATTAATGCTCATATGTATGCACGATACTAAATCGCAGTTATGTATATTTAGGATAAACACATTTTATAGAATTAAAAAAATTTATTGAATTTATAAAGTTTAAGTAATTTTTAGTAATTATATAAATTCTTTAAATTTAAAAATTCTTTAAACGCTAAAAATTCTATCAATTCTATAAATTCAGTAAATTCTATAAATTCTATAAAGTCTAAAAATCCAATAAGTTTTTTAAATTTTATAAATTCTGCAATTTCTATAAATCCAATAAATTCCATAAATTTTATAAGTTTTAATATGTCTATAAACTCTATAAATTTTTAAATTTTCTGAATTTTATAAATTGTATCAATTCTATAAATTCTACAAAATTTATAAATTCTCTAAATTTTGTAGGTTTTTTGAGCTCTATTATTTGTTTCAAGCGTGTTGGTTTTATAAATTCTAGAACCTCAAATTTTGCTTGTTTTATAAATACAAAAATTTCGATAAATTCTATAAACTTTGATAATTCTATAAATTCAATAATTTCTATAAATTTAATAAATTCTCTAAGTCCTTTAAATTTTATAAGATTTAAAATTCTATAAATAAAGTTTAAAAATTAATTAAGTGCCTTAGATTCTATAAATCTTTAAATTCTTTAGTTCTTATAAATAAGTTAAAGTCGATAAATTCTATAAATTTTACATATTTTTTAAATTCTACAAAGTTTATAAATATTAAAAATTCTAATATATACCGTTTATTTTGAAACTGGTTTAAATTCATATTTTGTTGAAATGAGATAATAAAAGAATTGAGAATCAACTAAAAAGTATATGGGATTTTGAATTTTCTGATTGTTTGCATAAGTTTTAGGGATTTAATTTTTTTAAATTAACTACAAGTTGTTTACTTACGCCACTTTCAAAATAAACGGGCCATATGTTTATAAGCTCTATCAATTCTATAAATGATATAAACTTCAAAAATTCTATAAATTTTATAAATTCTTTAAATTTTATAGATTCTATAGGTTCTATAAATTGTTTCAAGTCTGTCAGTTCTATAAATTCTACAAACCCAAATTTTCATTATTCTAAAATTTCCATAATTTGTATAAATTTTTTAAATTGAATGAATACTTCAATAAATTCTACGGATAAAGTTTGAAAATTTAGCAAGTTCTTTAAATTCAAATCAAATCTAATAAATTCTTTAGTTCTTATACTGTAAATTTGATAAATTCTATAAATCTTAAAAGTCCAATAAATTCTATAAATTTTATAAGTTCTACAAAGACCGTATTTTTTATAAATTTTAATATGCTTATAAAATTTATAAGTTCTTTAAATATTAAGGATTTAACAAATTTCATCAATTCTATAAAATAAAAATTATGTTTTTTAAGTTGGTATGGAGGAGAAAAAAATTTACAAATTATATGAGAAAATTTTATGTTCGTCAAGTTCTTCTGTTGCGAAATTACCAAAAAAGTTACTGAATTTTTTTTGTAGTATGCGTCTTCACCGTTACTGAAACCTTTTAAACCTACTTAGATGCATAGAACATTTTGCACTTTACTGTTTTCGAGATCCGACAGCTTGTCCATCCTGAACTTACCTAAGTATTTACGTCTTCTGCGTGCTAATGTCGGACATGAGCCAAGGAAATGAACCAACGTCTCTTTCTCCTCTCGTTTTTAATTCACGAGAGCTTAATGTTTTGGTGCGCCCCAAGTCTAGTTTAAACCTAGTTTAAAGTGAGGGTGTCAGTCCACCTATCCAGCATAAGCGCTGTGATAGGATCCCAGACTTGCTCTTTCCGGTTCCAGCTGGTGGTTCTAGAAACTTTATAAATTCTATAAATTTTACGAATTTTTTAAATTCATTAAATTTTTTAGATTCTATAAGTTCTATAAATTGTTTTAATTGACAGGGTTCTATAAATTCTACTATGTACTACAACTTAATTGTTTTTCATTTTTCTTTTTTTCTAAAATTCCCCAATTTTCATAAATACTATAAATTTTATAAATTAGTTGAATTCCGAAAATTTTATAAAATCGAGGAATTCTGTAAATTTCATTATTTCTGCAAATTCTTTAAACTCTGTAAATTCCATAATTTCTATAAATTTTTTAATTCCTTTCAATCAGAACAATATCGAAAAGTGGAAATGTCCTGAAAGAAACCATTAACTTGATAAAAATTAGAGTCCTCATGATTTGAGGCATCCAATTTTTGACCAAATGTAATTCCGGAATTTTCGTATTTGAATGTTCTCGATTCCGGAATTCCAGAAATAATTTATCTAAACTATCTCTGATTAAAAATTAAAAATCACAATTTTACAAAAACGTCAAATTTATTTAATTTCGTTTAAAATGTTAGATATTTTTATAATTAATGATTAAAATCAAGTGTTTCCTGTTTTTCTCATTAAATCTGACGCATCGAGGCTTGTGTCGTTTAGGCTAGAATTGTTGGTGATAATATTTCTCAATACTAAATACGCTCTTTTAGTCTCGAAGGTTACTTCTATCTTTCTAAAATTAAACTCCTTTGACGATGCAGAAACATGTAAAAACGAGCAAATTTGTCATTCCATAAATTTTGAACGTTTTGCTGTCATAAAATTAATTAAAAAGACTAGAAATCGGTAATTTTGTAAGCGTTAAATCAATAAAACGATTTTGAGGAATTTTGACCATTTTGTATCGTCACCGACGATCTGCTAATTCTTTCCATTTTTGAAGAACTGATAAAATCATGCATTTTTTATTGCAACAATATTCCCGCCATGAGCATTCTGGGCGAAAGGACAAGATTATTGAATTCATCAATTACTGGCATTGGACGACGAGGAGTTTTTGAATTTGTTTGTTTCGAGTTCGAAACCTATATTATATGTATTATGTGTATTAGTTATTACTTATTTCGTACTAAGCACCTTTTTTCAGTTAAAAAACTAAGAAACAACACAACACGTATTTGGCAGGTGTATTTTAGAGACCGAAAAATTAAATGCACAAGATAATTTTCAGTGATGAGCATTTGTTGTTTCGCAATTCCTTTATTAGGTTTCATGGTGAATGCAACACAGAAATACTCTAAAACTTCCAAAAGTAGTTACCTTTCTATTTTGACCAGCTCCATAAATTGATTACTTTTTATCAGTCTCTGAAATATTATGTAGACATTTTTGTTAAAATTGAAAAAATTGAAGAACCTTTTCTTTTTAGCCTAACTTTGAATTTTCAAATTATTAGAGTTTTTATTCCTTAAACTAATCACCTCCATAGATTGACCAACATTTCTGGGTCTCTTGTATAGTGACTTTAGAGAAGTTTCCCTGTATACGGTTTTTTTTTAGTTCAAGTAGGAACTATAATTACATAAAATTATATTGGAATTACTTAAATTATTGTGAATAATAGAAATTCATTAATTCGCGTTTTCAATTTAGAAATAATCAAAACCAAAATATGGGCCGGTATTCTGGAACACAGAAATTCCTAAATTCGGAATTGGGTGCCCTACGTTGCATACATGTTGTTTTAATATTGAATATTAATCAATTTGTTCGATGATTCACGAGAATGTTATGGGTGTAATAATGATGATGATGTATAATTGTGCTTGATGTGATGGGTATTATTCATTTTAATGTGTGATTATTCACCTAAAATGTGTGAAATTTTATGCTTCACGATAATTAAGTATTATTTACACACGATTAATTCGATCAAGGAAAAGTGTTTATTTGAAACAGATTATCAAAACTGGAGAATTAACTGATACGATGATGTTTACTGTATACAAATTTATATGATAAAGTGTCGTTTTGTCCAATGGTTAGCTTCAACCATCCGGCTCGAAGGATCAAATGTAAATGGCTCGGAATTTTGAATATTAATTTATTAAGAAAAAACCCTCCGTTTAAGAGTATCGAAGAATTGCGGTTTTTTCAACTAGCACAATTGAAAATGCACTGCACTAAATTGGTTCCTTTATTTTTATAATTAACAACAAATTTTGAACAAAAACCCGAATTTTCCATTATTAGTGTAAAATCAATTACATATTCAGATCACTCAACGATAACGACAAATCATAGAGTACTGTACTGTGATTTTGTTGTGTACATAAGAGCTTACTCACATTGAGTTTTGTACGCGGACACCATGTATAGTATAAAACATTGTTACTGTGTGTTGTCATTTATTTTATTTGTGTTCGTGTGGTATTTGTTCCAGTAAGCATCAACAATTATTGAATCGGGTGAAATCGGTACATATTTTCCAATCTCAATGGACACTCTGTGAGACCCATGAAATATTTCTGAAATTGTACACAAATATTCCTGTTGACCTAAGGATCCCAGCCAATACTATTGAAGTTGATGATAAAAGCTTAGAAAGTAATAACTATTTCTTTGGAATGCTTCTGTGCAATAGGTGTACAATGTACATATTTTATTTTTATAAAGTCAATTTTTTTCTAATTCGATGACACTATTAATAAAAATATTTAAAATGTTTGGTTGTCACGTTTGATTTTTTATAAATATTTTAAATCGAGCTCCACCTAATTGATTTCTTTTTTCTCTTTCTTTTTTAAGAAAAAATTCACTCACATTAAACAACAGCACACCTCTGTATTAAAGATGAACACAAGGTATAATAATCTTGGTTACATTTATGTGGCAATTTTATACATACTAAAATTTATACATTTCTATAATAAGTGTTAATTCCCAAAGATCATTCATCAATATAGAAATAAAGAAAAAGGATTGTGTTACTTTCGTTTTTATGTATTTCAAATAAGAAGGACCCCCATATAAATCTACATTTTCAATCAATTCCAATGGAACAGTCAAAATATTCAAAATATACATACACACAATTTTTGGAGTAATACTTTTTATATTTTGTTTCCAAATCCATTTGTACGGCTTAATGTAAAATCAATACCATATTGAAGGATTAAATTTCCCAAAATATTCCAAATAACATAACATAAAGAGCGTACAAAAGAGTCAATTTGACACATATGGATCCTTAAGTACCATAAATTTTATTAACATTATAGTTAGGCTGCAAAAACATAAAACTAATATGTACAGTATGTTCGAATGTTGTACGAAACAAAAACATAGCTGTTCTTTGGCCATAGTGAATTTTTTTTATTGCGTAGCTTTTTGCTATTTACATTATATGCAATTATCGGAAAATTTAATTTTGTTTAATCCAATTTTTCTTTCTTGCTTTTTCATTCTTTATGTTAGTGCATGCATCCTTCAAAATATAGGTACATGGTTAAAAACCTGCCGAATAGATACCTAAATAAATGTTTAATTTTGATTCATTAGATTAAAATTTTTCTTTTTCAATTAAAATTTTCAAAATAAGAATATTTTGTTCTCTTAATAAAACGTTTTGTCTTAATAGAAAACTATAAAATTCAATGTTCTTTTTGGTCTACAGTTTATCCACCATGATCCGATGTTAATCCAGATCAACGAAGACAACTAAATATGTATACATAATATAAAGCCCTTAAGACTTTAAAACAATTTCAATTTAAAAAATAAAAAATAAAATTCAAAACGGAATAAAAGTCAAAACGAAAAATAAAAGTTTTCTTTATTTTTTGAAAGTGAATTTTACTTATCCAGCTAAAAGCTTTAATCAGTAAGTGTGACAAAATTATACTTACGTAAATTTCCGTTTGTCTTTAAAACGTATAAAATAAATTTTGGAAAAGTCGCAAATATGATTGAAACTGATGATTCTTAGAATAAAGTACTTAAAGTTGCTAATACATAGTAAATATTTTTATAAATTTGGCCAAACAAGTTGGAACATTTTTTCTTGTATTCAATGTCGCATTTTGCCACATTTTAATCATATTCTATTTATTTGATTTGGATATTTGTCTGGCTTTTAAAATCATGCAAATATTATTTTTTAACAATATTTCACAATATTCATTTCATTATTCAATGTTTCGAAGAAGAATTTGATTACCCTCAGTGGCGTAACTAGGTACCCGCAGCACCCGCAGTTGCGGTGGGCTCCTAATATTTATGAAATTGTTCCTGTCGTTAGGGTTCCCGTGCTGTTAGATGTTTTGCTGCTGAAGGTAAATGTCTGAGTAATTACAAGTAATGCGATCCCATAGAATATATCTGTACTTAAAAACAAAAGTCGCTTAAATGACTTTAAGCGGTTTTTATGAATTTCGCATAAATAATTAAATTTATCCACTAATTTAGATTGTATCAAATTTTGGTGAAAATCGCTTAAAAAATGAAAGAATTATGAGGTAATACATTTATAATAGTCTCAATGTATTCTCATTTGAATTTAAAACTTTAACCTTCATTTTCTTAAAACTAGTAAAATTCAGATAAGCGACTTTTGCTTTTTAGTACAGAAATATGCCTCTAATTTCTGATAGAGATTTAGATTTAGAAGAAAATTCATTAATGATAACGATCTTAGTATTTGTTGGATTGATTTATTTGGAATGAGAACGAAGGGCCGAATTTCAAAGGGCCGAATGTCGAAGGGCCGAATGTCGAAGGGCCGAATGTCGAAGGGCCGAATGTCGAAGGGCCGAATGTCGAAGGGCCGAATAGGTCGAAGGGCCGAATGTCGAAGGGCCGAAAGGGTCGAAGGGCCAAATGGGTCGAAGGGCCAAATGGGTCGAAGGGCCGAAATGGTCGAAGGGCCGAATGGGTCGAAGGGCCGAATGTCGAAGGGCCGAAAGGGTCGAAGGGCCGAATGGGTCGAAGGGCCGAATTTTTTTGTTTATTTTTTTTGTTTTTAGAAATATAATTTTTTAAATTTCTTGTTTTAAGGGAAATTTTGTAAATTTCTTTTTCAAATATAAATTAATTTCTTTTGAGTTATACATATTTTATTATGTTTAATCTTTGGATATTCTATCGGCAAAAATATTGCATTAATTTTGTTGTTTATATTTTGTGTTCTTTTTTTAATTATCAAGTGGAAAAATATTTGTACATAATAGGTATTTCACCAAAGCCAAAAAAGAATTTTGTCATAAAATGTCATAAAAATCAGAACATTTTTTATTCGTTAGGGTGAAGGAAAATTCTATTTAGACGAATAAAATAATTTCTCTGTGATTTAGTGATGTGAATATAGTGAATACATAATTATAAAGACAAATTACAGTTTAAGGCATAACTTCCAAAATGTCTACTTAAATTAAGCGAAACTGTTTATTTTAAAGTATCTTGTTGTCTCATGTGTTGTTTTGAATATTGTTTCAAACTGAAATGTATTACCTATTTTGATATGGGTCATTTTAACAAACAACATTTCAACCTGGTATTTGATATTTTTTATAAACAAAAATTTGGTTTGGCAATGGGCAATCCTTTGTCCCCTCTTTTGGCAGACATAGTGTTGGCAAAATTATTTGTTGAAAAATTACCACTATTAGAAACACAACCAAAATTTATTTACAAATATGTAGATGACATTATTTTGGCCACTATAGATGAAAACATTGACATTATCCAATCCCTTTTTAATTCGTTTCATAACAAACTTAAATTTACAGTTGAAAAAGAGGACAGTAATAACACTATTAATTTCCTAGACATGAAATTACATAGAAGAAATAATGTAATAAAAACGGAATGGTATAAAAAGGAGTTCGCTTCAAATACCTTATTGAATTTTATCTCAGCCCATCCTTATCAGATGAAGAAGAATGTTGCCCTGTCAGTAATTAAAAGAGTAAGTTACCTTACAGATAGTATTTTTAGGCGTAAGAATATTGAGAGGATAAGAAACATATTAATAACGAACAATTATCCCGTTAAGTTGGTAAATAAGTTAATTATAAAAGCGTTATACACGTATAATAAAAAAGTGCCAAAACCAACAAATCAAGAAACTAAATTTGGTGTAATAACGTATATACCAACATTAACGGAAAAAATTGGTAAAACTCTAAAAAACAATTGTGAACATTTAGTACTGGCCAATAAAGTTACGAATAAAGTATCGAACAGTTATACATACATATATTAAAGATATAATACCTTACGATAAAAAAGACGGTTTAATATACAAAATTGTTTGTAAAGATTGTGATGCCTGTTATATTGGGGAAGCAGGTAAAGCTAAATTAGAGAGAGTTAACCAACACAAAAGGGACGTAATGAATATAAATAGGTATGATATCAAAGGGCCGAATGTCGAAGGGCCGAATGTCGAAGGGCCGAATTTCAAAAGGCCGAATGGGTCGAAGATGATTAGTAACAAAGTAAGGTTCCGAACGCTTATTGAATGTACTTTATACAAAAAAAAAAAAAAAAAAAAAAAAAACGGTTTTGTGGGTATACATAATTAAAAATAGAGTCAAGACATCATGAATAAATTGTTTCAGTTTGTGTACAAACATTTTTTCAATTGTGTACGCGTAAAAGTGAAAAAGTTAGTTTTTTCATAAAGAAATAGTATATTGTATAATTAGGAGGAAAAGTACTGCATTCCCGGACGATAGTGGAAATTGGCCACCACGTCCTGCAACCACGGGAGTCCGGGAATGCAATTTTCCTCCGAATTGCACATAACATAATATTTTTTCTCCGATCGGACTGGACTTTAAAACGAATATAAACCCAAAATAATTTTTAGTATTATTCATTAATTATCATATTAAGAAATCAAAACAAAGTAAAAAATCGAAAATAACATAAAATTATTGCTTAGTTAGCCACGACATCATAAGACATAAATACATTTTGTTGTTTTTCTTTGTTCAAAAAATAGTATGGAATATATTCCCCGCCTAGGCCAGAATAGTAGATTGTTCTACAAGTAAAGCAAAGTGCTAGTTTTCCAGCGATTTTACGAGCATGGAGAGCCACTTTTCTTACGTGTCGGACATGCTATTTTTTCATGTATTTGACGACAAATCAGGTAAAAATAAAAAAGGTAGACCCAGTTTGGATAGAAGTATGTATGCATAGCATGTACATAACAATCGCAGTAAGCAAATAAATAAAAGTCAAAAATTCAAAAATCATTTGGAAAAAAAGCGTTTCTATAAAGAAAAGTGTTTATAGTGAAGAAATGTGTTGCTAAAGGTCGCTGCACGAGTATGGATATAAATCCGTATAATCTGCATCCGAACGAAGTTAGTAACTTATTTGACCTTTTGCTAAGTAAATTCGTCTATTTTACTTATCAACTACTCTTTGCTTTTAGTTTCAATAATACTATGAGAACTTCAATAATAACAAAATAACAAATTTTTTTAAAAATCGAAAAGTCAGAAATAAGCAAACAGGGGAAAAAATAGCTCGTAATATATATTTTTTGGTATGGTTATGTTGGTTTTCTGCGGATATTTTGCTTAATGTTGAAATAATTTTAACTCGAGAGGGGAAATAGGGGAATATTTTTTCGGTCACATGACAATATTTGGGTAATTTCATTGGATGAATGACCGGATTCAGATTGTACGGATTTATATCCATACTCGTGCAGCGACCTTAAGGAGAAAAGTAGCAGTTTTCTTTACTGTTTTCAGCCAAGAAATGGCACTCTTTGCCATTAAGGACACGAAAAAAAATATTCTCGTACTATTATTACTTGTTGCTTAGCAACAAATACAACATACTGGAATCATGAGCTTTTCGTTTCGAAAAAACAACGGAAAGATATATTTTTTCCTACGATCGGAGAAAAACTAAATAAGTGTAATTATTTAATTTTGATGTTATTCTTATTGTTCATTTTTTGTTACATTACTAATTTATATTGTAAATATGTAAAATGTTTTTGTAGATGTCTTGAAAATGGTGTAAACCACCGAAAATTTGACCAGATTAATTTTTTTTGAATAAATTGTACTAAATTTATTTTTTATAAAGGTCTATAATTTGCCGTAAAATTATAATTAATTGAAAGAGAGACCTTTCATCATATTTATTAATTCTTCCAACCGTCTTTTTCTGCTCCCCCGGTGTCTCTAGTGTCGAGCTCCTCGAAGGTATATGTAATGATAAGGAATTTTGATATTTAGAAAATTCCAAGATTCCTCATTAGCACGTTTTAATTGAACCATACCATAACCATAATATCTTTGTAGGCTTAAATTAAAGCCTGACATGTTTACTTTTATTTGCTTTGTGGCTTTATTGGAAATTCGAGATGGCGGCTGAGATACGTCACTTAGAACATGCGGACATTAAAATAATGTTGTTAAACGTTATAAAAGCGTTCTTTATAATTTTTAAAAAAATCTGAAATAATTCATGTATATTCTCTATCAAAATATGAAAATGCTAGTACCATAAGTACATACGGGCCTGCTATTTATTTAATTTTACATAAAATCAATATGTAAATCCAGTGAACGATTTTTGCTTTAGTCATTGCGACTACTAAAACCTGCCTAAATGGGATCTTTTAAGTTAAGTTGATTATTGGATTTCTCCTAAAAGATTGTAACATGAAATTGATTTCTTTAAAAATGTCATTTAGGCGCATAAGTTACCACCAAATACATAAAATATACGTATACGGAAAATTTGGGTTTTTTTTTTCGGGAAGTATTTCACAGGCATTTGAAATTTACAGCTCATAACAATCATGATATTCACGACAATGATGATAATAATACCAATACAGACTCAAATATTAGTCAAGAAGATAGAAACTAATACAGGATATACCATTTTTAGATAACTTGAAACCCTCATACCAAAAGCGTATACAATTATTCATTACTTTATAGTTGATCTAAAATAAAAACTGTGAAAACGTAAAAAATTGGGCGCATTCAGGTCTCCCATCGTGTTCATATCAAAAATCTGCCGATGGAAATAATGAGAAACTAAATATAACATTGCCATGAAATTTTGAATGTATTATGTGCGTTCAGGTCTCGGAGCATTGATTTTATTCAACTTGTTGCCAGCGGTTGCTATACCTGAATTCGCCCTTGCAACACAGAAATATGTAACATTAATGATAATAGCATTTTTTTTTTAAACAACCCCATTACTGATTAAAAGGCTTATTAAAAGTTAGATTACACGAAAAAATCACAGCTAAATCGAGATATCGTAAACTCTGCTATGAATGAAACATATGGAGCCTCTGCGGAAGGTATCCGCGTTCTATAAAATGTCGTAACCTTACATTTATTAGTATTTAACGGCTGCTTATTTCATGTCCAACCAATCACAAAAAACATCAAGCTCATATTGGTCGGTGTCAATAATAGAATAAATGTTCGCGTAAATAAAGACACTTGTAAAATTTGAAACATTAAACAAAATTATTAATAACAATTGTGAAAAATATTGGTTTAACATGGCTACCTTGTGGAACACTAGACGATATGTTAAATACGAAAGAACTAACCTGTGAGATATTTACACACTACTGTGAGTAAATATTATTACAACTAGGAGGGAGAGCAATGAGCCCAGATAGTATGTAACACGTACCGGTCGGCAGTATTATCAGGTTCATTAAGAGCCTGAATATTGGCTGAACGGATAATTAAGTAGGGCTAGATGCACAAAAGATTTTTTAGGTCGCAGTGCAAGGTGGCTTAACGCCCACATGGCCCTCAAGTAATAATAATACACACTGCTGTCCTAAGATACTAAGTAAGATGCAATCCAAGATACTAAGTAAGATGCATCCAACCTATCGAAATGCAAACATCGATCGAAAATACCATCAACTTTGTAATTGTTGATTTATCTTGAATAAAACCATGTTGACGTGAACTGATTTTATTTTTTATATGAAATTCGGTTTTACATTTTCACAGAATCTAATTCTTTCACAGAAACAATCGAAATCGCTCTTCCTTCTGCCAGATTTGAAAATAGGAATAAAAAATGTTTTTTTTTTTGAAATGTCAGGAAACACCCCACTCGACAAATTTCATTGCAATAAATAAAGCAACGGTTTCACTATAGAATGATTACATTTACTCAAGATCAAAGGTGAGACATTATCAGCAGTAATATCCCAAGAGCATTGATAATTTCCCGAAATAATTTTATTATATTTTTCGAAAGCACGTTGCTTGGTAACAGCCCTAAGCCGTAGGCTGAGGGCTGTTACCTAAAAGCAACGTGCTTGAGGAAAATATAATAAAATTATGAGGTATTTATCAATGCTCGAGGGGTATTCGACGAGAAAATTTTTTGCAATTTTATTTTATTCTAGTAGTAAGGCTGCTAGATTGTAAATTGTTCTATGAAAGTGTCATTTTGAAACAGTATTTATTGTAAAATAAAACTATAAATTCTTTTCATCTAGTAGCCAGAGTATGTTTTTCTAAAATAGCATCCCTAGGGAAATTATCAGTGTAATGTTATTTTGATTGGTTTATTTCGTACACGTGACTCAAAATAGACTGATTTAACAGGCTTGCTATTTTAGCAAAAAAATTTCTGTGATATAACATTCCAACCCATTTATAATTTTTTGAGGAATTGAATTGGATTGTAATAATGGCGGGCAAACATGATGGCGGGCGATTTTTGATGTGAAAATATCTTTAGCGGCAGGAGAAAGTATAAAATTGTATAGAAATCGGGTTACGGAAACAAAAGTGCCGAACTAAAAATATTGCTGGTATGTGTGAATATCGACAAGAATAAAACATATATAAATTAAACGTAAAATCAAAGCAAAATCTAAGCATACACATGCAATATACAACATCATCCGGCATTTCAAAAACATCGTGAGCCGAATACAAAAAAAAAAAAAGCGCCTACTTTAATTTATTTTGTTGTAAAAATATCTGCTATATATGGCCGCAGCAGCAAGTGTTTTTGAAAATGAAAATTACATACGAGCAAAAGGACTATGCTTAATTATGCTTGTGTAGTGTAAAAAAATTAAATGGGAATAGCGAGCTGTGAAAATTGCACATATACATTGACACATAATAGAATAATAATTTTAAAATTGTTTAACCCGTATAGTATGCTTTCTTATTAGTATTGCTCAAGCTCATGCTGTTGGTGAGTTTGGTTATGGGGGATTTCGCGCTACTGTATTTCCAATTGGAATGATTTTACGGTTAACATTGTGCCCAAATAGAACCGCTCTATTCAATTAATTTTAAACTGATCAATTTTGGTGATGCGATTTTGGTTTGTTCAGCGAGTTTGCCGTGACCATTTACTACTATAGAATCTTGAACAAGATTGCTGTGAATAATGGTGTATATTTTAACGAGTACTTGGCAGGTTTAGGTGATTCACTTAACAGCACTGTACTTTGCTCATGCTCAATGAATGTCAGTAAGGTTCGTCCTATAAATTCAAAATAGAATAACTTATTGACTTTTTGAACCAAAAATGTAACTTAGTTTAATTACTTTGCGAACTACATCCGTCTTTATGGATGGGTTTCTGAGCTTTATCGAAATGCCTTGAAATGATTTAATAATTCAGTATACAAAAAAACGTTTTCACATACATCTTTTGCGAGTTGAGGGTGAACTCGCTCGTTGTTTTTTTTTTAAATCACTGGAATTGAAAATTTCAAATTGCGTAAATGTTATAACCGCAAGTTGTGTAATGCAAAATATTTGCATTAATGAGTGTTTTGAACTAGAACAGATAATGAAACAGCTTTAGCTTTTCATAGGACTTTGTTACAGGGATTTATTGGCGTAGATTAAGGAACCTTCCTATAGAAATAAATATAATATAATAAAACAATTTGAATTCAATTATTAATTCAGTCTTTTATTTCAAAATACGATATATAATTAACATATAATGAAAAATAAGTATTTAATAATTCAGCCTTTCAAAATTCATCCCTCATCTTCGCTTGAACTAGAAAATTCTACCAAACTGGACATATACTTTATGTACAATTTGGTGGCTTTCTTTAGTAATTTCATGTCTTTATCTGTATCGGCTTTTCTTTTCCGACCATTCGAAGTGAACGGTTCTGTATTTTTACTGGTCGATGGTTCGATGTCTTTCTCGGTACCGTTAATATTAGGCGGATTTATATTAATGCGCTCTGAACAATATTCATACATTAAATTGACAAATGGCCAACTGGCAGCTTTCGGCCCTGTATTTTCGGTTCCTCTGCCTGTAAGTGGCTCAATTATTGTCTAAAATTAGAATAAAAAGCTATATCAGTTAATGTATTACATATTTACATACTCTATCTTATAAACTAGGTTGCTCCATTTTTTTTTTTAATTTTCGCCAATCTTCTGTAGTGATTTAAGCCTCTTCTCCACTTTCCTGTAAAAAAATTAATAAAGAATTATTTAAATAGTTTACATAGTTAATTATTTAATTAATATTACTCCCAACTGGATTGATCGTCAAAAAGCTTTCCATTGAACACGTCATGTTCTAATTTTATTCTAGCCGATATGATTTTTCGGTTTATTCTTGAATCCCTATTTAAAAAAAAGTTAATTTAATTAAAATGAAGTATGAATTATGTAAATTATGTTGTTAAACTTACAGTGTACAGAATACGGCCTCTTTGCCATGTTTTTTGATAATGTTTATATTTTAGGAATTATTTTTAAATAATTTTTCTTTGTTTTTCAATAACATTTGCAATACATACTACGCATACTAGATGGTTTAAACAGAATGTCTTACAAATTGAATATTTGTCGAAAAGTAACCTCGTAAATTGACTTTTCATCTACCATCTATGAGGAAATAGCGAAAGCTTCAAAATTTGAAAAGTTAAGTTTGAAAGGTCTTCTGAGGCACATCGCATTAGTACCAATATAGCCTTCTTATATGTTGTTTTTAAAGATGTGTATGTAAATAGAAAACTTTTATATAAACGTTTCATAATATTTTTGCTTTTTCCATTGAAAAACTTGTAGCTAAAGAACATTATTTTTACTATGGATTACTATGGCGAACAATGAAAAATTGTTATTGAATTCGATAATTAAGTTAGTCGTTCACCACCCCCAGAACTCTTAAACTTCTTAAAAGCCCTTGATTTACGATATTTTTTATGCGACGATTGAACAATGGCTCAGCCATACCAACAAATAATTCAAAACTATTCACCACAATATTATTAGATTTCTGCCGAAATATTCAGAACTTCAAATACAATTGCCCAATAAATATTATCAAGGAAACCAATTCAAACTGATGTAACAAAATAATTCGCCATTCATCTTAAGTTAAGATTCAAATGTAAAATAATTATTTTCGATTTGTACTGCGAAAAATTGAAATTAGAGTTGTCTAGCCCAATACTATCATATTCTGTATTTTCGCTTCTAAGAACCAAACAAATTATATCATAAGTAAATATAGATTTTCTATGAGTCTGCTGTATACGTTTAAATGTGAAGGAAGAGCACCACCCGTTCCTAAATAATTCAACAGATAATCATATAATCGTTTTGACAGTTATTTTTATGTTTATTCTTTTTCCAACCTTAATCTTTTTCGCTTTTTTGGATTTTCTTGGGTTCCTTATAAATATCCTGTGTGATATTGACATTCCCTATGTGATTTTATACGACATCCTTGTAACATCTACCATGTCCATGTGTATTTTTTTTAGATGTAATTTTATGAGTTCTTTATTAATCGAATAGCAATGCTAGTTATATTTAGATATATAGTAGAAGCAAAATCACGTAAAAGTTTAAATAAGAACGTTAGTAGATGTGTTCAATAAAATTTTAATTTACTTTTCAATTGTTTATTTTAGGTACAAAATTTACTGCAACTGTTTTCGATTCCACAAATTGGATACTCAACCACTTCCAAGGATTTATCGGATAAAGCGCGATTTAGTACATTTATGCGGGTTGTGCCTTCAGATTATTATCAAGCAAAAGTGATGGTGGACATTGTGAAGAAATTCAATTGGACTTATGTCTCTGTGGTCAATACTGATGGTAAGATTTATTGATATATTTTATGTAAAAATCTATTTCATATTGTTCCCAATAAAAATGTTTAGTTTAAATGAATTTCTATGTGTGATTCGATTTCACTTTGTATTAGTTGCTACATAGGTGTAAAGGTTTATAAAAACTGAAATAACCGAGAATTAAAAATTTGATTCAGTATAAAATTTATTCAAAGTACTTATCCAGTTTTTTACTACTTAGTTCGAGTGAAAACCGTATCAAAAAAGCATATTAAGATGGGCTTTTGTATTGTATCAGATTTAATTCAGTCAAAAGCCTATTTGTAACTTTAAATTTTGGTTAAGAAATAGTTAAGTTCTTTCTTTTAAGAATTCCATTTCCAACACACATGTCGCAAATCGTGTTTTGATATAAGACCACCCAAAAAGTGCAATTTTCACAATCGGTCAATGTATGTATGTCCTTGATCCCACATTAAATGAAACTCACTTGGAAGTTGGTCGATTGTGAAAATTGCACCCACGTCCGGCTGACAGAGGGCTTCAGCAAAGTTAGTCCATACTTTTAGCAATTCAAAACATAAAGAATCATGGGATGGATCAGTGTTGGCTGATGAGTGATGAATGTTTTTATTTTTTCCGGTATGAAAAACTGAGATGACTTCAAATGCTTTGTGTTTGACAAGTAAGTCTGTAAGAATAGTGGATACACGAAGCTGTATTATATTTAATGAATTGTGGTATATCTTTAGATATATGTTGCACATTTAATGTTAATTTTTAATTTATTTTTGAAGTTAATATTTCTGAAAATTGCAAATAATTACGATATATTTCAAAATGGTTGTTGCTTGCTAAACAATCAAGTATTTACTAAAATAATAAAAATACGTATTCTATAAATCCGAATTGCAATCACTTTGGTGGCCTGGCCTATCAGTTTCGATCCCGAGGCAGCTAAAGTATAAAGTATAAAGTATAAAGTATAAAGTATAATGTATAAAGTATAAAGTATAAAGTATAAAGTATAAAGTATAAAGTATAAAGTATAAAGTATAAAGTATAAAGTATAAAGTATAAAGTATAAAGTATAAAGTAATGACTAGGGCAACCAAAAAAATGCACTAAAAAATAGTTTTTCTCCCAACGTCTTAAAAGCCTCTTGTTTTAATACTGTTTTTGGGTATTAAAGTTGGCCTTTTTCTTACTATTTTAAAAAATGTGTGTGTTGCTAAGCTACACTTTTAATTCTTGGTGTAAAAGTAGGTACTTTTAATACTAGGAGAAAAATATTATGCGTAGCCGAGCAAAAGCAAAGATTGCGAGTCAAACAAAGTCACTTTTAATCCGAATAACACATACTATTTTTTCTCCAACGAAGAGTTCATGTCGTGTCGGTTGTATATTAGTAACGAGTAAGTACAAATTATGTAATTTAAACTTCAAAATTGAAACTAATTTTGGTTGAAATATTTTGTGAAACTAAGGAGATCATGACTTTTGTTTGGTTTGACTATTGTACGCGTCAAATACAATGCAATAGTCAAACCAAACAAAAGTCATGATCTCATAGTTTCAAAAAATATTTCAACCAAAATTAGTTTCAATTTTGAAGTTTAAATTACATAATTTGTACTTACTCGTTACTAATATACAACCGACACGACATGAACTCTTCGTTGGAGAAAAAATAGTATGTGTTATTCGGATTAAAAGTGACTTTGTTTGACTCGCAATCTTTGCTTTTGCTCGGCTACGCTGCGCTTCGCCTCGCATGCAAATATAATTGCTCGTCAAACAAAGTATCACTTTTAATCCTAATGACACAATGTACTATTTTAAGCTCTTAAAATATGCTGTAAAAATGTTGAAATATGCATTCAAAATATGCTTTAAAAAACTGAAAATATGGATTCAAAATAATTGCTCCTTATAATTTGATAAAAACGACTAAAAAACACATTACGACAGCAAAAGATATGAAAGCAAACTGCAGCCCAGAACTTTCCAATTTAGTAATGGACGCGTCGAGAAAACTATAATTTGCTACAATTAAAAATTAATTCTGCCTTTACTGAATTGTCACATAACAGCTATTTTGATATTTTGATTGAGGCTGCCTCCTCATCGCCCAATGCATAAAAAACACCAATAATCGCTTCAAAATTATTGGCATACAACTTAACAGCTGCGAGCCAAGTTCTCCAGCTTGTGGATGTTGGTTGTGAAGGAAGTGCGAGCCCGGGCTGTAATTTTTAAGAATCTTGACTCTCGACAGAGCTTTTAATACGTTTTTGATATTCGAGATAAGGCAGACCTTAGGAAAAAACCCTATTATAAGTTCACATAAGATGAAGATCGTGAGAAAGGCAAGAAACTTAGATGTGTATTTTTGGGATAGAAAGTTTGTATTGCACGGGCCGCTTTGATGAGTACGGTGCTGTATCTGATATAAACAGTAAAATTTTATCTTGCTCAAAACTACCCCCTAAAATTCTAATCGAAACGTCAAAAAGCCGACCAATGGTGAACTAGCTATGGAACCACTATGAGTGAGAAAATTACTATTGGTATAAACTAGTCACCATCGAGGAATACCTGAATCAAAAATTCGTTAAACCCTAAAGACAACCTCATTTTGATATTTACTGCTAGTAGCAGCGCTAGTTGCGGCAAAAAGGAAATTTAAAAAATCAAATAAATAAATAAAAATTGTTTGCGAAATTTTTTTGTAAATAATTTTGACAAAATATGCTTATATGACACAAAATATGTTCTTTTGGGGAAATTTTGGGTGAAATATGCAAAAATATGCCATTTTAGTAAAATATGCAAAAATATGCACTAACAAGTAGGGCTTAAAATGCTTGGTTTTTCATGAAACGGATTTATATCTTGCTCTTTTCAAAATTCGTGCCCTGGAAAAAATATGTTATTGCATATTTTTGGTTGCCCTAGTAATGACCTTGACCTTAAGGTGTAGAATCACCTTGATCCACTAATGACCTTGACCTTAAGATGTAGAATCAAGATCATTTAGATGTCATGTCGGAAATAGAATATGTATTTTCCTTGACCTCCCAAGATCATCTGAAGGTCAAAAATCATTTCTTCCAGTAAATGAACTGTGTTTTCCAATCACAGATCCGCATAAACCTTGTTTATGTTCGAGTTCCAACCACTAGAGATGACATGTTGGAAAGCATCTGACTTGTAAAAGCATTTCTCGAGATACTATTTTGAGTACGATACGGAATTTGCAACAAGGAATTGAACTGTGCATTCAGCAAAATGGAAATGTATTCGTACATCTGTTGTAGAATATCTTGAAAAGTAGATAAAATGTGAAAGGAAGGTGACTCACGATAATAAAGCAACCCGAACGTGAGAAGCATGGGAACTCTCGCCAACAGGAGTCACGAGAATATAACACTACACTATAAAGGTAAAAGAGGCCAACTATGGCCACGTCGTCGTTCCTGGGTATCGCTAAATATAGGTTTGTAAAAGAAAGAAAAATCGTTGGCGTGCCTGTGGTCTGGAAGTTTGTAGGCTGCCTACCGGAATATAAAGGCTTGTAATCTATTAGTACTCAAAAGCTTGAAGAGTATGGCAAGCATAGGTTGCGGACTAATAGTCGAATAAATCATTTAGTACAGTAAATTTAAATTTTAGTACACATTTACCTCGAATGGCATACCAATTCTCTAAAAGTAAAAAGGGTTTGATAGATGAGTACAAGTATTCTATATAATGGAAACGCGAAAGTTGTACCTAAACTCACTGAAACGTCAAAAAGTTAACAGCAACGTGATTAATTTGTTTCTCGTATTTTACCAAAATTTTAGTACTGTATTTGAATTTACCCAGTACATTATTAAAAAGTAGGTAAAAGAACAATTTACCTGACTATAGGTCCGCAGCCTTAGTATTAAAGGCTTGAGTTTAAAGCTTACTGGGTGTACCCTAGGAATTAAAGTCTCGGGGTATACCTACTAGAAATGAAAGATATACCTGCGGGGTTAAAGGTTTAATGAGCTCAACCAGCTTGGAGTTAATGGCTGGGACGATATACATATTGGGGTTAAAGGCTTGGGTGCGTCTACCTTGGGAAGTCAAAATTGACCATATGCAAAAAATAAAATTCAAGAACATATAATTTTCGTTTCTCTCCATTTCCGACGTTAAAAATAAGGTTCCTGGTCCTTGACCTCCAGGTTGGAGAATGTTTTCTGAGTAATTAATTTGTGATTTATCTATAATGTTATTATTGGAAATATTTGACGTCGTAAACACTCTAGAGACGCGTATGTATTTTTGATTGTTCCGATCCCCATCTCACAAATGTACGAAGTAGTTAGTATTAACTTTCGGGTCCATTGTATGTATGGTAAATTGTTGCCGTGTTTCCCTATTTCTTGAAAGCAGCTATTTTTATTCTTTCAACAAAAGAATTCTAGCGATTAATATGTATAAATAAAAAATTCATTTGTCCCATTTAACTTATGTAACTCAATTCTTTTACAAAATTTCATATAAAACCCTAAATTCAAATGAAATATTTATGTACCTTGGGGCGACAAAAATATTTTTACCGTACTCTATTACAATAATATCGCACACACAATAATGGGTAACAAATAATAATGCAATATTTCAAATTTAAAGTTTTTATTAACCTCAAATAGTTTTTTTTTCTGTACATTGTAAGCTTTAAAACATGGCATAAAAGTTTAAATTCATTGTTATGCATATTGAAACTAGGTATGTATACAATTTACATTATGTACTTTGCTTTTATCCTTTTGTGTCATACTGTTGGCAAACGAACCCATTGTGTGAATTTTTTATATTCTCGGTACATTAAACAATAAAAAAAAACATTTATTAATATTTTATTTATTTAATATTTAAATATTAAATTATAATATTCATATATACGTAATTTTCGGGGCATATAAATTTTATTTAATTATTTTGGGAAACATTTATAGAAAATGTTAAAATTCATCAAAGATAAATTGCTAGCATAACAATTTTCTATTTTATTTTATGATTTAGAGAGCTATGTAGAGCTTTATACACGTAACTAGTCGAACGAACAACAATAAAAATCTACTTTAGAAGCTTTTTCTAAACAGAAATAGTGGAAAGGATTTTGTTGTATTTATTATTAATATTTATTTGACATAAGAACGTAAACGTATCTGTACTGTAAACTAGTTTTCGTCAAATTACTAAAATTTTATGATTTTTAACAAAAGAAATTTGTAGGTAACTACCAAAATACAGCTAAGTTTTCATCGCTGAAAAAATGGAACGATTACGTAGCTGTTCTTAATAACTACAAGTCTACAACTGATATATTTACAGGAGAAAAAACTATAACTATTCAAAGCCACATAATTGAATCCATTTCTATCTGCCGTATTTTGTACTCTTCAGCAGCAATTTTGGGTTTGTTTGAATCGTTTTGAGATGGCCTTTCCTCCTAACGTGGTAATTCCAATTATGCATTCTCTATTATAAACAGTTAAGTTTCGAGGTATTGTGGCAAGTTTATATACTTGTTTCTGCGTAATCTGTGACAAGTTATTTACAATATTTGAACCATTAATTATATATTCGTCTTTAGCCCAATGTAAAGGAGATCTTCCAAAGATATCACAACATATGAAAATTTAGGTAAACGTGTTTTTGTAGAATTTTCTGATCCCCTATAAAGGTAGTGGTAGGGCTCTCGGGGAGTTCACCTTAATACCAAAGATAGTTACTAATATTTGTATAGCCGATGATGCGTGGTGTTATTTGTTTATTAAATGTTTTAAAGATAGATAGGATTAATAGTCTTACTAAATATGTAATATCCAAATTATCATGGACTAAATCATATCTGAAACTTCAAATGAAGTTAAAGTACCCGATATTGTTCAATTTTCATCAAATAAATTAATACTTGAAGATAAAAAATTACCTAGTTTTACTGTGAAGTTGGATCCAAAGTGCGACTTTAATAAATTGATAAAAATTGAATATGTATATCAATTATCAAAAACTGGCAAAGAATAGCACACTCAGCAAGTAATTTCAAATTGAGATAGAGATGTGTGAAATGTTAAACAGAAGTAGGAACTTGATTGTATAGTTTTCATAATTATCTAACGGAATATGCATTGTAAAAAAAAAAATTGGGGGTTGGCAACACACGACTTTGTTTTACGAACAGGGAATTTTGAGAAACTTATTATGCAATTCGTACAAATTTATTCTTTTGTTTTTTTTTGCTTTTTTCCTATTATTTTAAATTGTTTTAATTTTTTTTTTTTTTTTTTTTTTAATTAGTTTTTCTGTAAACCTTATACTGGACTGGCCACTTCCGGTTGGTCGATTTGTACATAAATTCACTGGAACCTGACAATTTATGAAAAAATCTTAAATATGATCAATCTGGGCTGCAGAGAGAACACAGACTGACATATTGATAAACTGATAGACTAACAAGCCTCAAAACAGATAAATCTCCAAAAATATCAAAGTCGAAAATCTTCATAATTACTATACTTTGTTTTATTTACGTAAAAGAAAGCAATAATTAGTTTTTTACTTCGATATCATCATTTTGTTGTAGTATTTTGAAGTACATTTTCGAGTACACATCGATATAAGGTCCTTTTAATTTTGTTGAGGAATCGGGCAAGTCGATCAAATTGATTTTGTAGTACTATCCACATAAAATCCAAAATTTGATTATTTTGTTTGTTGGGATCCTTCATTGGGACTGGGGATCGGCTTAATTGTAACGAATAAATCTTTAAAATCCTCATCAAATTGTTGTTTTTTAAAAGCTTGTTTGGTGTACCGTGACTCTTATTTTTATTATGTTTCGTTTAAAGTCTGACTTCCGGATGTTATTTTAAAATTATAAAATTTTCTTTGTTATTACAACAACTTCAAATTGATCCCCCGTTAATTACGCATTCCTCATGAGTATGGAGCCCGAATTTGTATGTAATAAATTTTATGTATAAATGCCAAAAAAAAAAAAATTCATTGTTCAATGCAAGCGTCGAAATCGATTTTTTCCCCATTTGTGACAAATTAGCAAATTGATTGATTTGAGTATATGACCAAGCCTAAACCTGTCTCCCGGATTGCACCGAACCCACCGTACACCCATTACATATAACACAAAAGAAAGGATAGGAAAGGAATGTTAGTATGGATAGACTTGACCCCGTTACAGACACCTTTGTAGTAAATAGATAGTAATTTGTTAGTTTATGATAAAATAGTTAGCATAAGACAACACAACTTTAATCTACATGTTAATTGGATTCTTGTTTCTCTGAAAGCCTTGCCGGATTACTCAGGTATCTGTAAAATAGATTACATTAAATTTAAATTCATTTATTCTAAGTAATGTTAATAACCCAAACTGATTTTTTTTTTAATTTTAAATTTAAACTCTGAAACATTATTTAAGGATAGAAACATATTAGTAAGATATGTTGGCGCCCGCCATCAAGTTCCTCACTCTGCGCTCGTATGCTTGAAATTCTGAAATACTGCCCGGCTCCTCAGGTACCTCTGAATGCCACATTACCCGTAATTCATCACCAGTTAATGTTTTAGATACAGCCTTATAATCAGCCCGTTCATATCCCCTACCGTCAAATCCACTACGGCTATTCTCTTCATAATCTATGAAAAGCTATTGTATTTATACCTAAAAACAAATCAGCCTAATACTAAAAGGATAAGGGGTAATTAGCACAATTTTAGTTGAAAAATGTTGGTGTTGTACTCTCCATTCTCGTTACTGTAAATTAAATAAGAAAAATCTGCATTCTGAACAAAGTATTTACTAAGTCGAAATTATACGGTATAGTTACAACTTTTCTTGTCTGAGTAAAATTTACAATTCAATTATATTTAATTTAATCATTCATTTCCATTTATTAACTCTCCCTAAGATGAATTGCTTCCTTTAACACAAATTAAACCAAACATGTAATTTATATATGCATTTACCTATAATTCTGAAATCATATTAGCAGTATTAACTTAACGGAAACATAATTTAAGCACAATATGTATCAAAATAAATATTTTTAGAAAAACACATTCGACTTAATTGAGACAAACTACAATAACTTCAACTACTATATAGCTATACGTAATTAAATAAATACTGATCTGAATTCCCACAAGCAATTATTGCTTCCATTTCCTTAGCTCTAGCAGTTTTTTATTGTTTTGGCAAGAATCCGTGGTCCAGAATGCATCCCTTTGTCGAGTACTCAACACAAAATATGTACAACACTCACACGTAACGTTCGATAAATGTTTTTCACTTGTTTAAACCACTTCACAATCAATTTAGATTAAATGTACATACATAACATACATATTACAAAAACATTTTACAAAAATTTCACTATTTCAAAAAATTTTAAAATAAGTCAAACTTAAGTGTGTAGAATTTGGAGAACTGGCAAACTTGCAATAATTTATAGATCTATGGGTTCTATCTATAAAATATAAAGAATTTACAAACTTCATAGAATTTATACAGTTTAAGTTTATAAACTTAATAGACTTTATTTATTGGATTTTTGTGATTTAAAGAATTTATGGAATTTACAGAAATTATGAAAATAACAGAATTTTTGGGATTTGCAAAGTTTAAAGAAATTACTGAATTATAGGTCTTATAGAATTTAAAGTATTTATTAAATTTATTAAGTTTATAGTATTTGTCGAGATTTTTGAATTTATAAAATTGGTAGAATTCACAGAATTTATAAAATGTATAAGAAATTAGATAATTTTTAGAATAAGTAAAATTTGAGTTTGTGTAATTTATAGAACAGACAAACTTAAATCAGTTTATAAAACTAATAGAATCTCAAAATTTTAAAGAATTCATATTATTCGTAAAATTATAGAATTGGCAGAATTTATAAAATTTATTAAATTTAAAGAATTTGTACAGTTTATCTAATATTAGAATTTAAAAAATTTGTGGAATTTATAGAATTTATAAAATGTATAAGTGTATCGAAGTTACACAATTTATAGGATTTATAGGATTGACAGAATTTAAAGGATTCATAGTATTTATAGGGTTTAAACGATTTACAAAATTTATAAATTTATAGAATTTATATAATATCTTAAAAATTCTATAAACATTATAAGTTCAATAAATTGTTTAAATTCTATAAATTGTGTAAATTCTAATAATTCTATTACTTCTAAAAATTCAGTAAGATCATTAAATTCGGTATCTTATTCTGTAAATTCGATAAATTTTTTATTTTTGTTACATTTTATTGAATTTACAGTTTACAGAAACCAAAGAAATTGCATAATTTATAAAATTTATAGAATTTTTAAAATTTTGAAATTGTACGGGTTTTATAGAAATTATGGAGTAAAATTTTTAAAATTTCTGTAATTTACTGTAGATTTAAAAAAAATTATACAATTTTTAGTAGTGGCAGAATTATAATGGGTACCTTTGCATATCATGTAGTAGATTAGAAACCGGCACATTAAAGGTTAAACATTTGCAAGTAATTTGAATGCAAAATATTTACGTATATATCAAAGGAACCCTATATATTGCATCGGGGGGATCCTATTTTTACCTCATATTTTAGTACTGAATGAATTATCTTTAATATGTGATTATCTTTGGTGATACATACTATCTGGGCTCATTGCTCTCCCTCCTAGATGTTTACTGTTGGAAGTACTTCTACACGCGTTAGATACAATCGGGGCCCATTGCTCTCCCTCCTGGATGTAATAACATTTTTTTTTCTTTTTTTTCCGCTGGCGCTACATGCCATAGAGGGATTTGGCCGCTTCATTTTGAAGTTACGTAATCATTTTTTATTAATGGATAATGAGTGATTAATTCATTGATCCTATACCCTTAACCAGCCGTGATTGTTTTCATCACCCGCCGGAAATCGAACCCGGGGCCTCCGGAGCGTAAAGCAAGTATGCTAACCACTGTGCCACCGGGGCGGGTAATAACATTTACTTCTGCTAAAAAAGCGGTAGCATTGGGACTGAAGGACTTCGAGAGGGCAGACCTACTCCCGTGTATTCCTACCCGTGCCTCGTCTACCGTTTTGATTTTACTCTTGCGAGTTGCTGGGAATAAAAAGTCGCCTGTATCTCACCATAACTTTACTACAGGAAGGCTAAATAAAACTGGAGGGTGCCTGGTATTCCGCATATATGGACTGATTAATCAATCAGCCATTCATCCTTCGGCATATGCTGTTCCACCTTAGATTAGGGATTTTTTGTCAAGGTTTTCTCCTTTAGCGCCGTACTTTAGCCTGTCACAAAAGGCCACATTCTGCCTAATGCTTACAGTTACCGGTGGTTGCCGTGAGGAGGCAGTACGTACACTTGCGCCTACTGGAAGGTTACGGAGCTGGTAGATAATCTACCAACTTTGGTCCTCCCCTCCAATAGACGCCGAGCCACCATTTATTTATAGTTATTAGAATTAAGTAATAGAATTTATCGAATTTATAGAACTTACAAAATTGACGAAATTTAAAGAAATAAAAATTGAGGAAAAGTGAAATTTTTAGAATTCGTGTAATTTTTTACAGAATTTATGAAAATTATAAAATTTATAGTTTTGTAATGCATATTTGTATATACTACATATATATTTTTTTTGGCATAAAGACCCAGGTTCTACTCATGAGTCATGGCACTACACCTTGACACTGTATTTTTAACCGATGTGTGTTTTTTTTTTCTAAGTACTTGTTATGGGTAATATTTATTTAATTTTTTTCATCTTTTTTTTATTTTGGTCATGACATTGTGTAAAATGGCTCAGCTAGACTGATTGATTGATTGACTGAGATGTCCGAGCAAGCATATTTATAGCAAGATTCCCGAATGACGCCGGGTCCACCGTATACCCTTTTACATATAATAAAACCGAACGATAGGAAAGGAATGCTAGATGGGAGAGCCTCGACTCGGTTACAGACACCCAAGCGATCGATAGTTAGTAAAATAGTTAGTAAATATATAGTAAAATAGTTAGCACAAGACAACACAATTTCTAGACTACAGCTTCTTTACTCCTTGTTGATCCTGGGAGGTTGATTTAAGCTAGAATTTAATTCTGAAACACGGGATTAATTTTAATCCTTATAATAATGATTAATTCTGGAACTAAGTTATATTCTGAAAATTAACTTATTAATCAGTAAACAAAGAAAGGAACCCCTTTAGATATTATTCACACTTATATTAATAAATAATAACTGATGAACAAAATAAATAGGGTGCCACTCCTGGTTTCTTCATCCTGGAATCCCAATTTTACCAATCCGATCCGAAAACTACAGTTTAACTCAAAACTACTATTATAAATGAAGTATTTTCGTGAACCTGCCACTTAAAGTATAGAAGTTTGGTCATTGATAACTGTTTTGTAATGAATTACAATTAATATCACCAGTACCCAAAATTAAAGTTAAAAGAACCAATTAGTTTCTAAAGTATGAATTCAGTATAGGAGTCAGTAAAATTAACTAAACTAGAGTTTTTATCAGTTGTTTTATCCATTCAACGATTATTTTAATTAATTTCTATAAATTTTCAAATAAAAATAATCAATTCGCATGTAGATGGTTTGCAAAAGCACACTAAAACTTTTATTTTGGTATAAATTGTTCATACTAAATATGCACGGAATCCTTATACAGAACTGAAGCTCTGTATAGTAAGGTGACCAACTATACTCATTTACTGAGTTTTGTACTCTTTTTTCGCAAACCGTGCTCTTTTCAAATCCTGTACTCTGAAAGTACTCATTTGTATAATTTTATACTCATTTGTATTTCTAAAACATTTTTTTAGATTATTTTATTTTCAAAATTATTTTGACAGTGTACGGCAAAGTTTTATGGGAATTCCCTTTCTGTTTAATTAATTTGAGGTTAGAGAGAACCAACAATTTCATACTTTTTGTTCAAGTTAACAAGATTTGAGGTGTACAAAATAAAATAAAATTTTATTTTATTTATCTAGTGAAGGTGAAGTTGCATGTAAGTATTAATATTATAGTTTCATTTTCATTTTACTTAAATAATATCAGATTATAATATTTAATTAAAATTAAAATAAAATTACTAATATAATTTTTAGATTATTAATTCAAATTTGAGCGATAACAAAAGAAGGAAAAATCGTTTAAACGAAAATTTAAAAAAAGAGTTTCCGTTCATTGTAGTTAAAAATCGAAATGATGACTCCTTGGTTAAATGCACAATCTGCAATAGGGAATTTCAATTGCAATTCATGAACGTAGTGCAATAACGGCACACATTGAAACTAAAGTACATAAAACGTCTCATGACACAGCAGCGTCAACATCCAAACTGACAACATTTTTTAAAGGGAATACTTTTGGAACTAATGAAAAAAAATTGGCAGTTATGGAGGGTACTTTCGCTTTTCACACAATCAAAGTTTTCGCAGCATGGACTGCACTACTAAATTATTAAAAAAATTTTGTGACGAAAAATTTTCTTGTGCGCGAATAAAATGTGAGTCAATCGTAACCAGCGTATTTAATGAATACTGCAAGAAAATGCTATCAGAAAATCTGGATTCTGTATCATATATATCTATTCTATCAGACGCATCGAATCATAATGAAATAAAACTGTATCCAATTTTAGTAAGGTATTTCGATACAGTGGTAGACATTCGTATAAACGCACTATGTTTTTTGAATATAGTTCTAAGAGTAAAGTGTTTTGATTTTTTTCAAGTACTCTAAATTACTTTAATAAATTGAAAAATCTAAATTTCAGGTGGACATTCGTATAAACGCACTTCTGATAATGTACTAAAATAAAAACCAAAATTAGCAATTTTTCATATATTATTTTATTTAATATTTGGTCTGGCCCCGACCTTCCTGAATAACTTCGAAAATTCGAGTAGGCATTGAATTTGTTAAATTTTTGAGGGTTTTCGGATCAATTGTGGCCCAACATTCACGGATGGCACTTTTCAAATCTTTAATTGAATTATATTGCTGTTCATTTCCATAAACTTTTCGGGGAAGGCCCTCTAAAGGTTTTCGATAGGATTGCAATCAGGACTGCAAGCTGGCCATTCAAGAAGGGGAATGTTTTTCTCGAGAAACCACGGTGTGGTCTTCTTCGAAGCATGGATCGAGGCATTGTCTTGTTGAAAATTATAATTTTTGTTGATGTTATTATCCAGATAATTTATCAAAACGTCTTCCAAAAGTTTCACGTACATACGGAAGTTCATTCGTGTCGTTATAAAACAGAGGGGAAGCTCCTCGTTATAAGAAAATACTCCGCATACCACAACACACCGCCACAAAATTACGCTTCTACCTAACGACGCCATGTTCCTCCAAATTATGCCAGTAGCAACTGTCACTTGTCAATCACTTATTTCGAGTTATAACAGACAACAATTTGAATAAGAAAATGTTGGCGCTCTCGGCTGATAACACAAATACTAATTTTGGAGGACGCACCCGTAAAGGTGTCAATAATGTGTACACAAAATTACAAGATCTTCTGAAACGAAATATTTTGGGAATTGGTTGTAATGCTCACATTACATCAAATGCCATTAATACAGCATCAAGTTCAATGTCAATAGATGTGGAAGTAATTATTACAAATATATATTTATATTTCAATCGGTTTACAGTACGGGTAGCAAGTTTGAAAGAATTTTGTGAAGAGGCTGGTGTTCAATACAAAAAACTGCTTGGTTATTCCAAAGTCAGATGGCTTGCTTTAACTCCAGCATTAGAACGCGTTTTGCAGTTATATGATCCACTACGTTCATATTTTTTAAGCCTTGACAAATGTCCTACAATTTTGAAGAAATTCTTTCAAAACGATATGTCAGAACCTATGCTTTATTTTATTCACAGTCAGGCGTCGTTGTTTCATAAAATTACTCTACAAATTGAAGGAGATAAAATTTCAGCAGCAGAAGTTTGTATTATATTAAACGATTTCATACTGCAATGTAAATCAAGATTTAATGATGGATTTTTACCACTAATTCTAAAGAATAAACTGACCGTTTTGGAAGATTCCAATCCCGGAATAAAAAATGAATTTTTAAAAGAAGTTCAAAATTTTTATAAAATTTGCTATGAATATATCGAAGAATGGATAGTGAACTTTAGAGCATTAAATTGTTTCAAATGGACCATTCTAAATAGTAAAATTGAATGGACAGAAGTTTCTTCAGCAGTCGAATTTGTAATGAAGGAAGTAAAAGATATTGTTATTAATGATAATTTTCTCTTTGAAGAAATTCGAAGAGTAAATTTATATTTAAATGAAGAAAAATTGAAGAAATGGAACGATGAGAAAATAGAACTTGACAAAAGATGGGTAGAAATCTTTCGGCATTTTAGAGTAGAACATATCCCACATGAAAATTTAAAAGTTTTAATAGAAATTTCCTTATGTTGTCCAGGGACTAATGCTGCTGTTGAAAGGGTATTTTCACTAGGGAATGATTTATGGAGCAGTGAGAAGTCGCAACTTTCTGTAAAAACATTATCTGCCGTCTTAACAGTCAAATTTAATATGCAAAATGAAAGTTGTTCGGATGTGGCTACATTATTAGACGAACATCCTCATTTAGCAGAAAAAATCCACTCCGAAGAAAAATATGTTTTTAAAAGAAAATAAAGTTTTTATCGTTTTTTCTTCTTTTTTTCACCTATGAAATACTTGCAAAGTGTACTCTTTTTGAATAAAAAATAGTTGGTCACCTTATGTATAGGAAGATAACAATCAAAACAACAGAACTTTTAAAACTATGTACCTGTCCGCTGTTCGCTTCAACTTTTTGGAGATTTGCGCTAAGTCCCTCCGAACACCTTAATTATCACTAAATACTATTTTCAAAATTTAAATTAACACTATTAAATAAGAGCTTAAACCCCCATTATTTAGTTATTAAATCTGCCATAGTATAAGTAACCAATTAAATAAGATTCCCCACCATGGACCAATATCTCTGAAAATTAAAATCAAATATTAATTCCTGTAGTTGGAGCTCGTGAACATAAGTATAATTCTATAAAGAAATATTGTAATTTGATACTTATTATAGAAACATAATTATAATTGATGAACCCAACGCGATCCAAGGAGTTCCCGAAATACTAAAATAATTGAATAGCCCGACTACCAAAACTTCTCACCTGCACATTTTTGCAATTTTCATCAACCGCAAGCTACAAAACATCTCATCTCATCATAACGAAAACATCACACAACAACGGAAATAAATATATTAATATTGTATGTACTAAAAATCATACAAATACTCCTGATCCCTTCACCAAAATTCATGAACACATTTGTGTCGATTATACATAGAATAAAATGCAAACGTATTTTCAAGTATTAGAAAAAATAAAACAAGACACGAAAACCAACAGATGATTTACTTCAGATGACCTTGGAAGGTCATGGAAAATACATATTCGGACGTACAATTGATCGCTCTTTTCGAATCCGATGTCAAAAACAGCAGTGTCCCTATAAACAATGACCTTGACCACAATATGACCTTGAAGATGAAGGTCAAGATCATAACCAAGCTCACTATTAAATTCCTTGCTGAAAACTACCTAAGACTAAACCTTGCTCATTTTTTTTTTTATATACTTCGCAAGATTTCTAGGCGTTTCCATACTTTGTAAATACAATGTAAATTCCTTCAGATGATCTTGCGAGGTCACGGAAAATACATACTCGGACGTAAAATTGATCGCTCTTTTCGATTTTATCATCAAAAATAGGGGTTATAATTTAAAAAAATTACCTTGATCTCCAAATGACCGTAAATATGAAGGTCAAAGTCACAACCAAGGTCACCATTAAAGTCCTTGTTGAAAATTACCTAAGAACAAACCTTGCTCATTTTTTTTTTTGGACCGAACTCCGCGAGATTTTTATGGGTTTCCAAACTTTTTCCTCACCCTGTATATCAATATTCAGGAATATATTTGTGTCGATAAAACATAAAATAAAATACACACACATGTTCAAATATATGCGTAAAAATAAAATATGAAATTTAACTGCGTATATCAAATTGATTATATTTCAATTCTAATTCGATCTAAATATAAAATTATTTTATGTACCACCACACAAAAATTAAAAGCATGCACTTAATCGAGAAATCAAGAAATTTGACTTCTTTCTCTATAAATACAAAATACTGACTGATAAATTTATTCCGTTGGATTACATTTGCCATATTTTATTCACACTTCACCACAATACTAATTAACAAAATAAAATTAAATTAAATTAATTATGTATATAAAAAACACTTTACACACTTTATAAACAAATAAATTTTCGAAGAGGACGACAAAAAACACAACCATCCTCTTCGAACGTCAATGGCTCACCCATTGTGTAAAATGGCACAGCTAGAAGGCAAAAATTGATCACCGTTAATTTTCTTTAGTAGAACCAAAAGACGTATGGAATTTTTTATTTTTAAACAAACCTGACGGCCTTGAGTGAGTAGATGACTGCTCTCTTGTTTCTCCGGCCTGATCATCCATATTTTAATATGTATCAGAAGTATCACATAAATCTTTTTTGCTGGTGGGGATGAAATATTGTCATCCAATATAATATATATAAAATTTTAACCTTCCATTTTAAGTATTATTTTGCTAGATCATCATTAATTTTGATCTTTTTTGATCACAGTCATGTGCTAAAACATACGAACATCGAATACACTCAAGCCAACCAATATAAAAATCAACTGAAGGGCAATCCAAAAGTAGTAGTCTTGGTGATGAAACGTTCAAATAATTGTTGTTATAAAACAAACAGGCTCCCGCCAACGACAAAAAACTGAAAACAAGGTTTTAAAACTATTGAAATAATTTCCAATTAAAACTGTTATAGATTAAATTGAAACAGTTATATTTTAAAATTAAATATTAATAAAATTCCAAATGCAACATAATACTCTTGTTTTCTGCATGAATTCGTTTGGTTTAATTTAGTTAGGAAATATTTTAGTTTTATGTCCTTATATGAACTATAAATTCCGTCGTAGAAACCGAGGAGTGTATCGGATTGGCCTATTTTTTTGACAGAACCTGAAGAACACATTGTTGATTCTAATAGCATAATCTTTCTAAAACATTTTAAGCGAGCATGGAATACTTTAGAATGAGCGATGTGATGTGCTTCCATGAATATGTTTTTTTTAAATACGAGGTTTGTAGCATAAATGTTTAATTTGCTTAATTAAGTCGTAAATTTGTCATACGTTTTCTGCGCAAGGATTTTCGTCGCAAAGTAAGACTAAAGCAACAATTTTCGAACATTAGGTTAGGTTAGGTTTGGGTGGCGGTCCACCAGGACCAGGCATAGACACAAAAAGGTCCGTAGCCATACCACAAATTAAAAATTTTTCCTCCAACTCATTGAAACCGCTTTGAGCTTGCTATGAAGCGCTGGATACTCCTGACGTCCTTCTCGCTGAGCTCCGCCAGGTCGTTGAAAAGGTGTGCCCCTAGAAAATTCAGTCTGTTTCGTGCCAGACGAGGACAGGTGCAAAGAAGATGAAGTACTGTCTCTTCCTCCTCTTCGTCCTCGCAACTACGACAGTAGTCATGTGAGAAGAAACCAAGTCTCCTTGCATGTCTGCCTATGAGACAGTGCCCCGTAATCACTCCAACAACCACACTGATCTGACTCCGCTGAAGTGAGATCAGCTGTTTGGATCTCGCCAAGTTCAACTTTGGCCAGATTTGCCGAGTTATTACGCATGAGGTACTATTTGACCATCTGTCATTCGTCAACTTACTGGCTTCCTCCTGAAGCAGCAGTTTACATACCGCAAGAGGAATTTCAATATCCTTTTTGCTGTTTGAAATGTGGTCCGTTGTACCACGTCGAGCCAGTTCATCGGCTTTCATGTTCCCCGTACTAACGAAATGTCCTGGCACCCATATAATATGGATGTTGAACTGATCTGTCATCTCGTTAAGAGATGAGAGACAGCTCTGGACTACTTTCGACGTGAGAAGGTGTGATTGAAGCGCTTTAATGGCTGCCTGACTGTCCGTATATATGCGAATATCACTAGTCGATATTACATTATACCTCAACCAGTCCGCGACTTCCTTTATCGCAGTTACCTCAGCTTGAAAAATGCTGCAGTAGTCAGGGAGACGAAAGGAGAGGTTTAACATGAGTTCCTCGCAGAACACCCCAGCCCCGACTCCTCTATCCCGTTTTGAACCATCAGTGAAGAAGTTCAAAACTCCTGGTTCCAAAACTGTATCCCTCATCCAGTCCTCTCTAGATGGTATAATAGTCCGGAACTTTCTATCAAAAGATAGTGACGGGACAGTATAGTCGGTGGTCTTGGGAAGCCCTTTGTTACAAAGTATAGATGAGTGCCCTGTGTTATTGCAGGTCCACATTAAGGTGGATTTCAGTCGTATGGCAGTGCTAGCTGCCCACTGTTTTCCCATGATATCTAGAGGAGTTTTCGAACATTACATATACAAAATTCTCAAGTCTCCCATCTCGTTGTATGAACAAAATCCTTGGTCTGAGCATACATTTAACTCGTACAACGAAACATGAGAGTGGAGAATTATACAGGAACATATAAAATAATATTATAATTTAACCAAACAACAATAAAATATGTTGTTGCACATTATTACTGTCGTACATGAAAATCGCAACTCTTAAGTCTCGTTTACGGACAAAATTCTTGTATTAATGTTTCTCAAAATTGCTTACAGCTATTTCAACGTATAACTCCAGTAGTGGTTCATGGCGAATTTGGTCTGCTACATTTAGTATTTCTTTTTTGTAACTACTGCGTTCCATGGTAATATTCGTGGATGCATTCGTTGCATTTCAAGGGTAAGATTCGACGAATCCGAATACTTACGAAAGAATCGATTTGAGAAACTCGATACGTTACTGTTGGTAACAAACATCCACTTTAGATAATTGAAATGGCACAAGACAATTTTTTAATTTTGCGCAAGTAGTTCGAATAATGTGTTTCTGGCGTAAAGTTGATCAATAAGGCAATAAAGTATAAAATTCACTTAGCGAAAATGTACCTTTTAAATCTTTAATTGCACTTTTACGAGGTGGCACTATGTTACAATATTGTTAGGTCTTTGGTATGATGGTTTTAAATTATTAGCCAGGAAGTAAAAAGGTTTAAATTCATCAATTGCATCTCATAAATGAAACATTCCTAACATCAATTCCGATAAGATTTTTTATTTTAAATTTGACGTCTTAATCAATTATTATTGATAATAAATGATTCATTTTGTTCAAAATATAAAAAGCACAACTCGCTTAAGTGATAAAAACATATTTTAAATAATAATTAATTAATCAATAATTTAGCACTTCTTTTATAGAGTATTAGCTAAAACCATTTATGCTTTATTTATACACAAGTTTTCAAATTGTTCTCATAACTACAAGTTATACCTGCATGCATAAATCACTCAAGCGACATTTTCTTTTTGGTACATTAATAGGTGTAGAGATTTATTAATTTATTTTTTCGAAATATACTGACTATCAGAAATTTTAATTTCCAATTACTTGTCAGTAATTTATTAAAGTGTTTTACATTAAAAATTGTAAAAAGGAACAGTAATTATAAAACATCTTATTATGTATATACACATATTGATAACAAAATTATTAAGAACTTATTGATTTTATTTGAAATTTGTTTTACAAACATAGCTATAACCAACATACATTGTATAATGTATATTGATAATACATACATATGTGTATGAATTATGTTGTATCTGGAAACTGAGTAAATTTTTTCAAAATATTTTTTAACTTTGAATCAATAATTTACCAAAGTTATTGAAATTCTGTCAAAATGACCAAATTTTTGTTTATACAAACAATCAATTGCTACTTGTATCCGCAAAGCCACAAAAAAAAACATCCGTCCATCTGTCTGGTTGTCTATGTCCACGGTATGTCGAAAAGTGCTTGTCTGATTTATGTTTTTATGGCCAAGACGAAGAATTGGAAAGCTTTTGGTACCTAAACATCAATAACCAAGTAGTTTATTGCCACGTGGATTTCGTTCCAAGATATTGACATGTTGTTTTGACGATTGAGTTGGGCGCTGAGTTGGCTTGGAGGTAGATTTGTGGGTTGAGTTAGGATTTATATGAGTTAGTTGGGGTTTTATTTGGAGTTGGAAATTATCTTGAGTTGTTTTGAGTTTAATTCATTTGCGCGTGTGGTTTTTGGAACATGTATAGATGATTGAGTTGGGCGTTGAGTTTAGGGTATGTTGAAGGTTGAGGAGTGGAGGGTCATTGAGTGAAGGCTGAGTTAGTATAGGGTTCAGTTCAGGTGCTGAAACAGTTTTCGGATAAATTCAATTGATGTTTAGTAAGGGGTTCAGTTGGGTAATTATTTATCATGTATGCACGTGTTTTATCATGCCAAGTTGATTTGGGGATTGAGTTGGGCGATATGTTTGAGGTTCCATTGAGATCTGAGTTTGGAGTCGAATTAACAGTTGAGTTGGGGTTGATTGAATCCTTCAACTGGGTTATTTATTTAGGGATTGAGTTGATATTTGAATTGGAAGTTAGCTTGAGTCGAGTAGGATATTGAAAAACGAAAAAATGGTCGAGCGTTATAAAGCTTCGCGGGGTATATAAATATACCCTCGTAGTGTTTACTATTAAAAATGCGTATTTTCGCTTTTTTTTAGGAAATATACAAGTTCAATATAATTTTATTTATCACTTTATGAATTTAATTTACACTTATGAGTTAGAAGAAAATTATTTTGTTAATCACCACTTGTTCTGTATCAAGATTTTAAATTTTTAAGAAATTAAAAATAAACTTGACTGATTTATACAACGCTTGGAAGATGTCTGTGCCAAAATCGAGACGATGAATTAATTTTTACACTCGTGCATGAATTGTTGATTTCGGTATTTTCGCGTGAATTTGTTTTTTGGATTTTAGTGTTGACATGCGAGAGAATCGCCATGTCAAATTTCGTTGTTCTATTAATAACAAGATGGAGGTAGACACGGAAAGTTATCAATCCGAAAATGGGTTGAGGAAAAAGATATTAGCGAGATTGAGCAACAGGGGAAACATAACTTGGATAAAAATTATGTTTTCTGTTGTCCAAATTTTTCGCTAGATATCAGTAAATAACGCAAAGAGATGTTTCGTGCGTTTAAACATAAAGAAAAATAGAATAAGAGAAACTACGTAGGCCAAATCTCTCTAATGATGCCAGCGCACGTAGTTTTTTACATTGAACCTTATTCAAGATCTTTTATAGAAATGAATCCAAGCAATCAAACAAACACAAAGCAATTTACTTTGTCTGTATGCTAAATTTGTATATTCGTATTTATCAAGCTTTGCTATTGGCTTTGTTTGTGTATAAAAAAAATCAAAAACCTAAACAATTTACAAGGAGAAAATAAAAATAAAATCTATTTGTGCAAAACCAACACAAATGTCTTATACAAGCCATATTATTTCCTTGACGCACGCATATTATTAAATCCAAAACCTACTATTTTCTGCAAGTGTTAGTGATATTTTATACTGTTTTTGATACAAACTACAATTTAAAATCAAAGTATGTAAAGATTATACTGTAATATGACGCTAATACTTACAGAAATAGTAGGTTTTATTTTGTGTTTGTATCAAAACCAACACAAATGTCTTATACAAGCCATATTATTTCCGTGACGCACGCATATTATTAAATCCAAAACCTACTATTTCTGTAAGTGTTAGTGATATTTTATACTGTTTTTGATACAAACTATAATTTAAAAACAAAGTATGTAAAGATTATACTGTAATATGACGCTAATACTTATAGAAATAGTAGGTTTTATTTTGTGTTTGTATGGCAATAATATGGCTTGTATAAGACATTTGTGTTGGTTTTGGTTTGTATGGTAATAATAAGGCTTGTATAAGACATTTGTGTTGGTTTTGATTTGTGCCTTCTGCGTTAGTATTTGTAATCTTTATGAATGAAAAAGGCATAGCTATTGGCGGATTGTTGTTGTTTATTGTAGATTTATGCGAATGTATAATAAAATCACCGAAATAATACGTTGTTCATTTTCTTCTTTTACAAGAATTTAATTGAAATTTTTAGAACGGCCTGCCTAAATCAAATGAAATCTTACACAAAAGCAATATAAGTAAAATTGTGTGTATGTGAAAATACATTAGCGAATTTAATAAAAATTTGGTTTTAAAAATTTTCGTTCTACAAAATTTCGGTTTTTCAAAAATCATAAATTTAAAAATCTCGGTTTTCAAAAGCTCGGTTTTCAAAATCTCGGTTCTAATCGCGAATTTGTTTTAGTTTTTAAAATTAAATTCCCCATTTTCTAGAATTAATAATTTTTGGTTATTTTCGTTTTAAAGTGAAAATCCCTATTTTCCAGAATTTATAGAAACCGAGATTTTGAATCACCGAGATATTTTAGCCTGACGAAATATCCCACCAATCTTGAATTTTCGAAAACTTGAAAATTAAATTCCCCATTTTTCAGAATTTATTATTTGTTGATATTTTAATTTTAAAATTGCACTCCCCATTTTCCAGAATTTATAATTTTCAGTTATTTTCGTTTTAAAATGGAAAATCCCCATTTTCCAGAATTTTGAAAGTGATGGAGGGGATTTTGAAATCCAAGATTTTGTCATTCAAGATTTAATCCCCAACCCCAAAACCTTCTACAATTCTCTCTTGAGAAAGCCCAACTAAATGTATACTAAGTCATCGTATATATATATATATATATATATATATATATATATATATATATATATATATATATATATTAGGGTGGAGTGAAAAATTTTTTTTTTACAATTTTGGTACGGGGGCCTTTCAGAAAGTTACTTTATAGTGTCGTTAATGACTGGTTAAAATATTTTTAAAATTCATTAAAATTTAGCGGTGGTATTTTCCAATTGAAATTTTTCTTTTTAGCCGAATTAAACTAGACTTTCATTATACAAAAAATCCTGAAGTACATGATTCTTTAGAAACCGATAGAATACCGTTTAATAATTGAAATTACTAACGTCTCGAATGCCACTCCTGTGATAAACGCCCACTATCTACTTTTAGGGAGAAGAAACAACATTTTGGCCAATCACTTTTTACTTTCTTTTGCGTAAGTAAAATAAAGTATAGAAATCATGAAAATGTTGAACCTTGACATTATTGGTAATTTATCGATTATGGGGTCCTGCGAGTCCGAAAAATTAGGTTTCGAAGTGGTTTTTGTCGGTCTTTAAGTTACACGGTTAGAAATTAGACGTGATTTTTAACGGCTTTTGGCTTACACCAGCGCGAACTTAACTTATTTAGTGAAAAAAATCAAACTAAGGGACTCTTTTTATGGTAGGTAATATATAACGTTCCTTCGGACGTCAAAATACACTTAACTTATAAATCCAGTTAAAATTATTATAGAAAAAATGTAATTAGGTGAATCTAATAAAATCACAAATAACCCCCCAAAGAGAATAAAATAATATCCAAAGGATGTTAATTAAGAGACTGAATCAAAATTAAATTAAACCTTTCCAAGAAGATTAAATTAATATCCAAGGGATGTTACTTGCACAATTTGAATGATATCAAAATTGACCCCCCGAATGCAAGCAATTTAAACGTTCATGTGTGTCGAAAATAAATCAATTTATTAGTAAAAAATATAACTTTTTTTTTAATAAATTTAATAATACTTAAAGCATTGTTTATTACATTATCCAGATGTCCTTTTTAACTTCATAATATTGTTATTTTAAAGTAACTTAAAGAAGTGACGTTTGAATATAAATACTTACTGTTTTACAAAATGATGAGCGTTCTTTAATTTTTTGTGATACTAATAAAAAAAACAGATTTTTAAATATGATATTTATTTAATCATATTTTATTTATTAAATCAATAAATATAAGAAATATGTACATTCAGACTTTTTATTGCAACGTAAATATTATGGAATTCACATTTTCAATTGAATTATAGGCTATATTATTATTATAATTAATGAGTTATTCTTATTTTAGATATTATAAACAACTTATTATTAACTCTATTTAAATTAAAAGTATTTTGATATTTTAAGCATTTAATATTCAATGTTTCATATTTATCACTCTCAAGTGAATTAATTTCATATGCTTGTAAGTTCTCATTAAAACATTTAGTTTCATATTTCAAACATAAAACAAAAAATTCCGAATCATTACAAAACAATTTTACGATTTTCCTGAAAGTAGGTAAATTTGAAAGTACACTTTGTACAATAAAAAGGCCCTCTCTATATTCGGCGGTATAGATAAGATATTTCAAAAAATTAAAGTTATTTAAAATTTTATCGTTCATACAAGTTTGAATAATATTTGTGTATGGGATATTAGAATCACTTGACTCTTCTATTTCAAATTTGACTTCTGAATGTGTTTCAAAATTTATTGGAAGTTGCTCTTGATATTTATATGCTAACATTTTACAAATATTAATAAAATTTTTTTGTGTGTTTGCCATTACTTTAAAAACGTTATGCTTACCCTCAAACCGCATGCACCAAATATTTATTAGGGGACCTATCTTTCTAATTATGTTTGGGTAATGTATCATGTGGTGATGTTTCGGTTTGAGATTTTTGTGTGGAAATTCTTTCTTAAATTTAGAATGATGGTCTAATATAACTTTCTCTAGCTCTGCTATCCATATCTTTTCTATTTTGTGAGAAAAAATAATAGCCATACATTTTATTAAGAGTAGTATGACTTCACATTTTGCGGACAACTCTTTATTATTATTTTCAAATATATGGAAAAAAATTAATGGGGTATTTACAGTTAATGCCCAGGTTTGCGCGGCTCTCTGTCCGATTGAATTATTTCCCTTATCTAAAATAACAGACGATGGTAAATTTTTTCTTTCTAGGAAACCAAAGTTGAAACTATTTATTTTGTCATTAATTTCTCTTAGTGACCTAACATATTTGTTATCTATTAAATAGGTGAAAAATAAGTTTAATTCTACTTGAGCTACACCTTCTAAAAGGTCGTGCATTATATCTACGGATGGCGAGTCATATATATGAAAGAAATCTAATTCATTTAAAATACATTTATTCTTGATTCCAAAAATATGCGTTTTATCCCTATTCTGAAAAAGTTCGATTAAATTAGCTTCATAAGAATGTTTAGTCCGCATTTTGACTTTGGCTTCTATAAAATTTGTTTGGATATCTGCAAACCTGGTGTAGCAGTGTCTACAAAAGTAGTCTACACTAAAACTTTCTATTTGGCCATGTAACTGATTTGCGCCCAAATTATCTGCGCTTATTCCAACTAGTGTTCCTTTAGCAAGCCTAACATCATTGTTGTCATCTGTTGAGTATTGGACACCAGTTGCCTCCAGTATTTTTAGATCGTTAATTAATGGTATCAAGATATCATTCAAGCTGAGCTCTTTTAAATCATTGGAATAGAATAAAGTTACCAAATGAATGTGACTTAGTTTGCTGTTGAAATTTGTTGGTAAATTCCTCAGAATGAAATAAATAGCCCCTATTTTGTGAATGCCTTTTTTTGATCCAAGAGGATTCACAGATTCAAATTCGTCGAAATACAATTGAATTTGCAACGATAAACCTTCAGCTGAATTGAGTAACTTATTATTTTTGAAATATTCACCATCTTCTAAATTCTCGTAAAAATCTATATTTAAGTTTCGTCTGACTAAGCTATTTTGGATTTTTGCTGTTGATAAAATGAAACTAAGAGTACTCAAAATTGGAATATACATAAACGTGTTTCTCACTGGACAGTTGATAAACATACGTAAAGTAGAGTCCCATTTTCGTTCATACCTTTGGGACAATGTGATCTCCCTAGGTTCTGGAACACTTCTAAAAGCTCGTTTTCTTCTTTTATATGTAGTATTTTCATTCTGAAGTATATCGTTCAAATCTTTTTCTACTGTATTAATTTTATCAATTCATTCTGTCAACTTATTGTTATTGTTATATATAATGTTTCTGATAGTAAAGAATAGATGTTGCATAAACAAATTTACACTGGAAATTATGAAATTTAAAGTGCTGTTAGATAATACTAAAACACATAGTTCGGCAAAAAATTTTATGAATATTTCATTAATGTCAGTTTTCGTGCTTTCCCCAACTGATAATTCTTGACAACTATTAAATGTGTTGCCACATTCACTTTGATAGTTATCCAGATCTGTGCAGTTGGTTGGATCAATAGCTTGTTTGCATGAACAATTTTGCATATGATTTTTCAGTCCATTGCTTGACCGAAAGCTTTTCATACACGTTCGATAGCCGCAACGTATTTCTATTGTTGAACCTTCACGAAAGCAATGTTCCGTCTTAAGATGTGATACATACATATTTATAGTTTCTGGCACAAAATCACAAAGAAAACAGTTCATTTTTAAAAAAATATATAACAATTTAGAAAAAGATAAAAATTACTAAATTACTTATCACAAAATGTGAGACATATATTTTTTTTTTATAAAAATTTAGTTCACAATTTTCAACATAGTTTAAACAAAATTTTTTAAATCCAATTTTAAGAATTATTTATAATAAGAAATGTAATTACTTATTACAAAAACAAAAATAATAATAATAACTAACTATTACTGAACTTCAAATTTATGAAATATTATTAATCAATTCTTCATATAAGATATTCATAGATTGAAGGTTAATTTTCAAAATACATATATTTCAAATTCAAATTTATGGAATTCTTATTTTTTAAATTTAAATACAATAATTTTTTATGTTCTCCGCTAAATATTTTCCAATATTTTATATAAAATTACTAGTTTTTTTTTTAATTCAAGGCGAGTAAATATTTAAAATGATAAAAAAGTCTTTAATTTTATCACAAATAGCAATTTTATATATTGGAGAATTCACTTTTATATTAATATGAAAATGATAAATGTAAATTCAGTATTTATGATACAAAGAAAGTTAAAGATGTAAATCATATCATCAATGAGAAATGTTATGAGAATAAAATAAAAAAACCATTGCGTTTTCTTACAGAAATATAAACGATGTTTTGTAAAATCGAACTTAATCGGGATTTAATAGAGTGTGGCAATATTTTACAGTGGTTGATAACTTTGTAATAGGAATGTCAAAAATATAATATTGAATGTAATTGAAAAAATTTTCTAAATTGTCGTCGTATTTTACATTAAAAACATAGTGCGATTTAAATAACAAGTCAAGTGCATCTATGAAAGTGTTGTTAGTAGGCAAAAGCTTGTTATCAAGTGAAATATAAAATTTAACAATGCGTGACTTACTATCACCTTGGGCATATATAATTAATTGCTGATCAGCTGTAATTTCCTCATTAATTCCAATGAATTTTATAATTTTGTTTCCAGCCGTTTCAATGTCTGCCCGATTTTTAGCACCGCGGCCTTTCTGTGTTGCCGGTAGCAGAGTGAGAAAATAAAACACTGTTGCAATGTCTGGCTGCCAATCTGGAATGAATAACGTACACTATACAACAAACCGTTAGCATAATTAATTAGAATTGTATTTTTACCTTTAAAATGCTTAATAACTGGTTTACTTTTTCCGATTTTCTCCGAAATTTTTTTTACAGCCGCGCAAAACTCACCATTGAATTTAATTTTTAAATTATTGTACCTGTTTGGAAACAGTAGTTGAAAATCGTTGTGGATCTATAAATAAAGATACATTTTGATATAAAATATGTATATATGTATTGTGACTAATGATATCTTTAGACACTTACCAGTTCATACGTATCTATAAATCTAGGGTACTCTAATAACGCCCTCGTACAATTATTAGACAACATAAATTGGCGCCTGATGTGAAAAGTTTGTGTCATACCCGCTATTATAAAATCTTTCTCTAATTTTGGATCGGCAGTTTGTAACGTCTTTACCACGTCTAATAGAACTTCTTGAGTTTCATAGGAGGAAAAACTTAGTGGATTTTCTACAATTTCTTCTGCCGTGGACTGCCGTACCTCCGTGTTCTGGAATATTTTTTTTTCCTTAACTATTTTTTTTCGTAGCGTCTTTAATCTATTTCCGATCCAACCTCCTTTTATTTGTGGATCGTAAAAAGTTTCCTAAATTCAATAATTGAAAATAATTTTTAATAAATCAATTAATTTTAATAATGCAAAAATTTGACTTACGTATCCCTTATCGCCGATTCCTTTAGCTCTTAAACTAGGAAACAGTTGCACAGCACACTTTGCCCAAGTAATTTTATCTGTTTTTCGTGGATGTGGTCGAAGCGATAATAAGTGGTTTGTTATTATATTAACTGCTGCACGGCGGGCACGATCGTTCAATATTTTGTCGTGTTGATAATCTCGAAGCAAATTATTTCCGTTAACTAAAATTTTAGTTTGAACCCCAAAATACACTTTTAAATCCTACATATTCATAATGAAAAAAAATATTAATAATAATAAGCAAACAGCGAATTGATGAGCTGTGAAAATGTGATCAAAGTTAGGAGGTTGCCTTCGATTACAGGTAGTCACTAGAAATTCTGAAAATTATCCGGAATACCTCAAACATCATTTATATATGTATAGATATTTATATTAGATTAATTTATTAATTTCCTATTTACCTTTAACACTTGAATTTCCAAAAACTCTGGTTTCTTCCATTCATCTATAGTTATTGTTGTATTATTGCTGTCGTTCGTAACAGTTGTTGTATTCGACGAACAAGATGGTGTTGGGTTTGTAAAATTGGAGATATCTGTAAGTACCACCTCAGTTGGTCTTAGTTCGAGTAGCCCCAAATTGTAATTGAAGCGATTTATAAATTGTTGATATAGTTCCTCCTTAATTACTATGCCATTGCAGTCGACAATGTTTAAATCAATTCCAGGCGATATTCTCCAGTTTGTTTGACCTTCCAAATTTAAAAAATATAACAATAATGTTAAGAAAATAAAAAATAATCAAAGTGTTAAGTATTATTAGTTGCAATTTATTTAAAAATGAAAGGTAACATAATTGTTGACATTAAATAGGCTAGGTTGATTTTTTTAAATCGGACCAAATGAAATGTGAATGAACCAGCCCTTTACCCCATGAATGAATTCATGTTGATTATTTTTATAAGCAACATAAATACCAAAAACCAAAAACTAGCGCGGACTGGATTTCCCCCATCACTGATATATAGGGTACGTCAACAAGCATGGTGCGAAATAGAATTTGTAATTTTTGGTTGTTATTCTAATATAAAATAAGGATGTCCCTCCTGTTTAATTATTATTATTTTTTTAAAAACACACATTTTTATTTATTGTATTCAATTAGTAAGACAAATACCACGTTTACATTAGTAGAATAAAAGTATATAGCAAAAAAGTATCATAATGTGAACTCAAATTTAAATATTTAAATATTTTATCGCATACTTTTTTGATATTTCGGTAAAGTATGTATCTAAAAAGTATTAGTATAATAGGTTGTAATGTGAACTGACTGACTGAATGAGTAATAAGTATATGTTAATGGCATTCGTATATTTGTTGTCAAAACAAAATTTTATTACGTTTTTTGTTAAACTAATAATTTCTAATTTACTCATAAATCTAAAATAATAGTGTTCGAGAAGAAATTCACAACAAATAAATTAAACTCAGAATACAGAAGTCTATCTGTCAAAACAACAAACTTTTATAGTATGCGTTCACATTACAAATCGCAAAGTTAGTGTGAACCGAAGCGGAAAAATATTAAAATAACAAAAAAGTACATAATTATTAGGTACGTATAATGTAAACGTAGTAAAAGTAATTTTATTTTTTGTGGAGGTAGGAGTTTTTAGTTTTTAATTTTTTTTATCTCTCTTTTTATTTTATATTAGAAAAAAAGGAACAACTGATGTTTTATTTTGTTCGATATGCGTGTTTAATGACATTGTTGTTGTAATTTAACAAACATACGACGCAAAATGTTTTCGAATTCCTATTAATGAATTGGATAGAGCAATTATTGTTGTGAATTATCAAATAAAATACAGCTAAAAATAAAAAAACATAGTTTAAGTTATAACATAATTACCTGCAATAATAATATCTTTGTATGTCGGAAAACTTGTATTATTTTGATTGTACGGCACTGAAACGTATTGTTTATCACCTTGGTATTCTAAAGTTAATAAAACTGAAGATGGTGGCTCAATTACACTGTTTGTAATATGATCCAGAAATCTGTTGCTCGTTAAATCATCCATTATTTAACAGAAACAATTATTAGCTATATGTATTAAAATTTCTTAAACTACACTCACTTAGGTACTCACACTTTTAATTAAAACTTATTTTTCCGGTTTTACAAAAATATTATAATTATGTATTACTACACTTGGAACAGAAACATTTTTTTTTGTATTGATCTTTTCACTTCGAACGTTATAATATAACTGACCGAATGACGGTGAATATTCATATACTGCAGTTTTGAAAATAAAAGAAGAGAAGAGATAATAATATTGTATTCGCCAGAGAAATTATATTATACTATTGAGAGTTAAAATTGACGTCCTTCCATCACTCAGGCATAAATAAAATAAAATAAAGTGATCAAATGTAACGTCCTGAGATATTACTGGGTCGTCAATTTGACCCACTATTTTTGTTAAATTTAAACACTTATTAATACCAAAAATAAGTAACGAATACTATTTAAATTGATAAATTTAAATATTTCTTTAATGATTAATATTTTTTTAAAGTGAAAAAGGTATTATAATTAGCCTCTGTGTGTGCGTTTTGACGACAAAACAGAACTAAAATATTCAACACTGAAAGAGTAATAAAAATGACTTCTAGATTTTTTTTAAACAGCGTTTCACCCCCCATATTTTAACTACCTAAATCGAGGAAACGTCTCATTTTTTACCGTGTAAAAATCTGCAATAAGTTGAAAAAACATACTTTAAATGGAAAATACCATCGGTAAATACTAATGAATTTTAAAAATATTTTAACCTGGTGGTTTTGGCACTAAAAGGTAACTTTTGGGGGGCCCCCCTAATTTTTGTTTTTTTTCACTCCACCCTAATATATATATATATATATATATATATATATATATATATATATATATATATATATATATATATATATATATATATATATATATATATATATATATATATATATGGTTATAATCTCAACTGGAAATAGTAGTGGTAAGAAACGAAAAAAATTGAATTTTTTTTATATGGTTTCTCGTAGCGACCAATACACTAACCAGTATATATATTTTTAAATATGTGTAAGAGAGCTATACAACGCAGTCAGGCTTTCTGAAGAGAGAATTTTAGCCGGTTTTGCCCAACCCCATATACACAAACACACATATGCAAACATACATACTCACTCATACACACTCAAGCAAGCAACCCGCAACCAGATACATAATCGCAAATTTCATCAAAAGCTCGGTTTTGAAATTTTTTTATTAATTCAGGCGGCTCGAATTAATAAAAATTTATTTTTCAAACCAAAGCTTTTGGGAACGGAGATTTTCAAAATCGAAATTTTGAAAACCGAAATTTAGAAAACCGAGATTTTGAAAACTGAGATTTAAACACCAAGATTATGTAGCCAACCCATTTAATACAACTCATGTACTAGTAACTAGATAAACAAAATATGTTATTGAAAAAGATAATTAAGGAAATGATAACGAAATTGAACGAATAGTTATGATTGAACAGATTTAATGTAGAGAGGATACAAATGAATTTTAGAAAATTACCTAAGTAACTAACACGAAAATAATAAGATGTATGTATGTACATGTTGTAAACATCTCTTTTGTACATAAAGCAAAAATAGTAAAATATTCTAAATAAATTTAGAAGTAAAGAGTGTAAATAGGATAAAGCTATGTATATCATAGTTCGGATATCTCATTTCAACATTTATGGATGCTAATTTATTTTACTATTTCTGAAATAATGGGACATATCTAGATACCGCATTTTTGATATTTTATTTACAACTTTATTAATTGCGTAAAACTGAATAAGTTAAAAAATTAGTTTTTTTCAAACTCACATCGTTCTGATTTATAAACGCAGTGTTTTCTGATTATTTTTTTTTTAGATTTCAGATAACTAGTTTTGATGAAAATTTTCTCGAAAAATATAAAAAATTATGTAAAATGACTTCAAACAGCTTCAAATTTTAAAACGAATTGCATGAAAAAATAAAAAAAATCTTTTTTGCAAATATCCAGATTTGGTTAATTCCACAGAATTTATCCATCTAATGTTTGGTATGGAAAATAGATGTATGCATTTTTTATTACTTTCCCAGTGTGCTTACAAATTCGACATAAACTTTATTATTTTGCTAAAATAAATTGTTCGATTTTGAATTTTGAGGAATTAACAAATAAATTTTTAATTAATAAAAACAATTAAGATTTTTTCAAAGAATGTCAGGTAGACTTTTATTTTGTTTTTAAGGAAATGCATATACAAATCCCCCGGTTTACGGACAATATGCTTTCCCCAAAAACTGTCCGTAAACCGAAAATCCGTAAAAGGAAACGTTTATTACTATATCTTATTGAAAACTTATAAATGATTTGTAACTAGTGAATAAAATCCGAAAAACGAAACCAATTTTACCATAAATTAGCACAAATAATGAAAAAATACGTGTTTTTCATCTAGTACTTTTATAAAGGGAACTGTAAAAAATACAAAAATTATAGTAAATTGAAACGAAACACAAACCATTTTTTCATTTTAAAATAATCAAATAAATTCATACAAATCATAATTTATTTTTACTTTTATTAAATCTAAATTATAAATCTAACGAAGTTTACAATTAATTGTCTGAACTGCTGAACTGTTCATCGGAACTGCCACTAAAATTTGCACCAGCACATTTTTCAATAGCATTTGCTTCAGTAGTTTTAGAAAAAAATGGAAAAGCTTTTGACATTTTACTTGCACAAATCATGTTGAAGTTGAGTTTACCGTCTATCGTGGATCGGTAGTTTCTTTAACTAGCGGTATTTACGGGCATTGTCAACGATTAACAGAGCCCTGTTTGAAATATTTTGATCAGTGTTGGATTTTGTAACTGAATTTGTAAAATCATTATTTAACCATTCCTCGAAAATTCGTGTAGTCATCCAGCCTTTTTATTTGAGTGCCAAATAATTCCAAGTTGTTACTTATTAATATTTTTTAAATTCTGGGGAGTTTCTGAATAATAGATTAGAACCGGTTTTAAATTCTGATGACCGGCATCATTTCCTCCAATCAAAGTTGCAATTCGATCTTTAGGTGCCTTGAATCCTGAGATGTTTTTTTGTCTTTAGCGTTACCTGTCTCATCGATATTATACACCTGCTGTAATATGTATCCATCCACCGGCTTGTACAATTTTTAAAAACTCCTCTGGATAGCGCTTTGCTTTTTCCTGAATTATCATGGTGCTTAACGGTATGTTCCAGTAGTTTGATGGTCTATCCACGCACTAAGTAACTGCTCCATCTCTTCCATAACCTTAGTTCCTTACTTTGAAATATTATTGCGGTTAAAGGTATCTCTTTGTACAATTGACAAATTGTACCTCTATCGCCTGCATTAAACCGCTTTAAAATACCAAGTTTTAATTCTAAAGTTATTGCTTTGCGTGCATTTTTCACGCGCTTTCCATCATAACTCGCTGTTCGCTTTTCAGACATTTTCATATAAGTTCAGTACAAGTTTAATTTATCCCCCGTATAATCTATTTTTGAGAGTCCCTGACAGTCATGCATAAAGAAAATGAGAAAAAATATTCAGTCCGTAATTGCGAATATTTCATCCGTATAACGAAACGTTGATCATATATTTGTCATGTCCGTAACTTTGATTATCTATAAATCGAGCGTCCGTAAATCGGGGTAACTTACAAAAGTTTCTTCTGATTATTAAAATACCCATTTTATTTTTGATTTGCTTTTCATTTCTTATCATCTTTACTTGAATGACTTTAATTTTTTGATTTAAGGGAAAATCATAATCATTAATCAGTCACACGATTTTCTTATTGTTGTTGTTTTATTTATTTATGTGAGTTATTGACCTACCTATAATAAATACATTTTCAAATGAGGAAAATAATTCTCTGGATTTCCAAATCACACTTGCCGTAATCATACGAAATTTCGTCGTAACCCTATTTCAATTTGTTGACGTTTTCGATTTTGGTGTTTAAAGAACTCATTTAAATAAACTGCTAAGTAGTAATTGAGGATGATGTTAGAATGCGGTTCTTAATGCATCTATTTTCTTATAGTGGGCATAGTATGCTCACGGAAAAGTGCTGTATTTTATTTTTATATATCTTTCCACTGGCGTTTTGGTGCTGGTTATGTGGTTGATCATATAAGCAATGGCCAAATATGACCAATTTACAGTTCCTTATCTGATTATGGTGAAATTTGATCTGATTGTGTAGAAATGGAATTCTAAAATTATATTTAGAAGAAGTTCTGGCATATGGCCAATTTCAAGGAACATATTTCATCATAATCGGTTAAGAAACAACCGAGTCCCTACCTTAGATTTTTACTTATGTTCTCGGATACTACATTTTTTCATTATCTATTTATCAACACGAAAATGAAACAACTAATTCAGAAGCATAGTCTACTCTTATTTCTTAAGCAAACCAAATTTGCCATGCGACATGAGCTGCCGATTTACATACCTGAAATACCTAAATAGTACATTTAATTCTGTTGTAGTGTTACCCATTAACAGGTAATCATAGAGGTGTTTGCATAGGGGCTTCACCTTCAACGGCTTGGCAAATGAAATGACAAACCTATGTTTGGACTATCATATTATCCTATTTTGTCTTCATAAATGCCAAATGCAATTTTGTGTAATTATTGTTGTTGTTAATAACAGATTGTTTGAAATATCGTACATAAGAAAGTAAAATTGTCCATTTGGAAAATGTTAATTCGTTTTTGTTTATATAAAATTTCTGTGTCTACCTATCTTATACTGAATAAAAGAATTGTTTGGTTATATTTATATTGAATGAATTAAGCGTTACACTTTTTTTTTGGAATAAAAACGAAAATATGAATTTTTATTAATCCTGAATCCACACCAGTTTGTGAATGAATTTAATAAACCATTTGTTGCGGTTAACAGGTGCAGGTAAAAATTGATCCAGCGATTGAAATAATAGTAAGGCTAATTATAGAAAGCGTACATCATATTGAGCAAAAAATTTCCTATCGTTACTTTCCAAATATGGTTTATCAGGCTGTTGTTTGCAGATATCATGTTTTTGTTTAATTAGTGATTTTCCCAAATATAATTGCAACGCTTGCTGACTGGCGGCTAAAATATTTCGTATGTAGTTTTATATGGTCAAACATGTGTTTGAATTTTTCATTAAATTATTAATTTCGACTAAATTAATTTTGAAATTTGATATTTATTATTAATCGCAACATACTCATCTTTATTAATCATAAAAAAAAAGTAGGGGGACATCCACTAATTTAGACAAGAAACTTGTATTTGTAAACATGATTTTACGTGTTTTTGCATGTAAAAAAAAAAAAAAGGTAGGCAGCGCTGCCCAAGCGTGGGGACAAATGAACTAAAATCGATATTGGGAAAGTCCCTCATTCCACAGAATTATACAGTGACTACAATAGGAAAATATCGCTTCATTGATACAAAAATTCAAAAGTACATTTTAAGTTTTTTTTCTCTTGAAACTAGTTATTTATTTTCACGAAGGATCGTAGTATGTGTAATTCTGTTCATGTGTGCAATATCTGAAAAACCCTAATAAAAACATTCTCAACACAATGATATTTTGTAAAGAAAGTCAGCTGATGTAGGTACTTTTTTATAAATCATTTTGTTATAGCGTGTCAGTTTTAACGCGTTTTTGGTTCCCTCGAAATGAATTATCATCATCGAAAAGGATCATAGTAGGCTTAGACCTACTCTTATACATACATATCTGTTCCATTTACAAATGGAAATTTGGCAAAATATAGAAAGAGATAGGTCGCATTATTTCAGAAATAGTAAAATATAGCATCCATATGTTCAAATGAGATAATCGAACTCTGATATACATAAGTACATACATAGCTTTATCCTATTTACACTCTTTACTTCTAAATTTATTTAGAATATTTTACTATTTTTGCTGGGTTGGGTACGAAATCTTGGTTTACAAAATCTTGGTTTTCAAAATTTCGGTTTTCAAAATCTCGATTTTGAAAATCTCCGTTCTCAAACGCTATGGTTTTGAAAAATAAATTTTTATTAATTCGAGCCCGAATCATCATCAAAAGCCCGAATTAATAAAAATGAATTTTTCAAAACCGAGCTTTTGAGATCAGGTTGGCTATAATATCTCGGTTTTCAAAATCTCGGTGCTACAAAATTTCGGTTTTTATAAATTCTTGAAAATGGGGATTTTCACTTTAAAACGAAAATAACCAAAAATTATTAATTCTAGAAAATGGGGAATTTAATTTTAAAAACTAAAACAAATCCGCGATTAGAACCGAGATTTTGAAAACCGAGCTTTTGAAAACCGAGATTTTTAAATTTATGATTTTTGAAAAACCGAAATTTTGTAGAACGAAAATTTTTAAAACCAAATTTTTATTAAATTCGCTAATGTATTTTCACATACACACAATTTTACTTATATTGCTTTTGTGTAAGATTTCATTTGATTTAGGCAGGCTGTTCTAAAAATTTCAATTAAATTCTTGTAAAAGAAGAAAATAAACAACGTATTATTTCGATGATTTTATTATACATTCGCATAAAGGTGCTATTCCACTTGACTGAATTGACTGATAGTAAAATTAAAGGAAGATAAAAATATACATTTGCTAGATGGGCGAATGAAACAAAAACCCTTCTCAGTCAAGAAATATTTGTATATGTAGTAGTGTGACTGCAATAAAAAGTATCAAATTGAGAACATTTTATAGCAGTCACACAAACACACATGCATAAAATTAGTATATGATGAGAAATATTTCCCGCACACTAATAATTTTATGGTTAATATATTTTTCAAAGTTTCTCCTTAAAATTTTGCTATAAAAATGTAAAAATAAAAAAAAGCTATGACGTTTTTTTGGTAGAGATTTTTTTAGTTTTTAAATGAAAATATACTAAAAAATATAATTCTGATGTGACTATTAATAATATTTAATTTTTAGATAATTTTGAGATACAAAATTAACTGAATTAATAGGAATATTTAATTTTTTTTATAATTATTGGTTATGTTTTTGTGTGCTGTCAAAATTTCTCCTCAAAATTTTGCTATAAAATAAAAAAATAAAAAAAAATGTTGCCTTTGTCTATTACATAAAGTTTCGAACTTTTTTCTCTTTCTCTCATTTTTTACTATCAGTCAATTCAGTCAAGTGGAATAGCTCCTTAAATCTACAATAAACAACAACAATCCGCCAATAGCTACGCCTTTTTCATTCATAAAGATTACAAATACTAACGCAGAAGGCACAAATAGATTTTATTTTTATTTTCTCCTTGTAAATTGTTTAGGTTTTTGATTTTTTTTATACACAAACAAAGCCAATAGCAAAGCTTGATAAATACGAATATACAAATTTAGCATACAGTCAAGCATGCGATTTAGTAAATCACATTTTCATGCGAATATAACATAGTAGGTAGTACACCAACACAAATGTATCATGTTTATAGAATAGAATTAATACAACAATTATTTTGCTTGTTGTTTTTGTTTTTTCCGATCTTGAATCGAGTCAAAACCAACACAAATGTCTTATACAAGCCATATTATTGCCATACAAACACAAAATAAAACCTACTATTTCTATAAGTATTTGCGTCATAATACAGTATAATCTTTACATACTTTGATTTTAAATTTTAGTTTGTATCAAAAACAGTATAAAATATCACTAACACTTATAGAAAATAGTAGGTTTTGAATTTAATAATATGCGTGCGTCACGGAAATAATATGGCTTGTATAAGACATTTGTGTTGGTTTTGATCGAGTACAAAAAAATAGGATATATGCTTTGTCGCTAGTTTCGTGAAAGAATAAATAACTAATTCACCGTAATCTCTCTTATTCTATTTTTCTCTATGGTTCAAACCTATAAGTAGTGATTCACGAAGATGATTTACATAAATCAATAAATAATTTATGTAAACAACTGCGTGAGTCGCTACAGCGTATATGGTACATCGCGCGGTAATATGTTTACCCATCAAAAATTGATTGACGTTCTTAATTTAACAACAACAGAAGTAATTAGAGATAAGTGTAAGTTTATAGACTCAAACCGTGAAGAGAACATACACCCAGCGCCAATAAAATTTTCGAATTGATTTATTTTCACTTTGTCTCTTTTATTTATTCTATTACATCTAGTTGTCATTTGTTGTTTTTGTTTTTTATAACTCGTCTTTCATTTATTTTGGTTTTGTTTTTGCAAAAAATGTGTGACTTTTATTATATCTTTTCAAATAAGTTCCTTTAAATTTTAAATCGAACGTTTTTATGGCGCTCGGGTGTATTTCGATAATGAGCCAATAAATCAATAAAAAATAATTTAAATAGGTCAATAATTATCATAAAACCGGTGTATTCGTTGGTCACATTAAACCCGCCTATTAAAATTACGATTCCTCAAAGTTGTATGTGAAGTACAAATCGCAAGCAACAGCCTCTTAATTTTATTTGCATTCAGGCAAAACTATTGGTTGCCGTACGGGAATTCTGGGTAAAATTAAACAAAGAAGTAGATAGCTCATTAGTGAAGTGAGTCGAAGGTACGTAGAACAACTCCAATTAGTAGTTATGGTTAAGGTTACTTAATTATGGTTTATAGAATGCAATTACTTGTTATTCGAATTAACTTTAAAAACTTTACATTGTTGCTGTAATGTGCTATCACACATCTTAAAAAATAAGTTATTTAAGAATTATCAATATAATGTTTTCAAACTTTTTTAAAGAGCCGGTTTTAATTTTAAACAAAGTTTTAATTGTCGATTTTTTTTTTTTGTTTTTATAGAGAATTACGGGCAATCGGGAATTCAAGCATTTCGAGAGTTAGCTGAAAAGAATGGTGTATGCATAGCAAAAGATAGTTCGGTAAGTAGCTACTGCACTAAAATTTAATTAAATACTTAATTTTTTATTTTTCGAGTTTGGTTTTTTAAATTGTTTAAAGCTGTATTTTATTTGGTAATTTACAATAAAACCAACAGTAGTCGTATTTTGGAATTTAAATTCAATTTTTGCCAAATCAAATAGCGAACTAATTCTCGTTTGGAATTTGATTGGTATTTAAATGTTGGTAGAATTTTGAAATTTTGTATTATGAAACACAATTTTTGTTGACAACATTTATTTATATATAAATGCTACAAAATTAGTCAAAATAATAACAAATTTTACAAAGCCAGCCCCCATAAAAACTAAGAAACTTAATATGAAAACCCTGGTTTTGAACACAACAACATTGGATTTCAATTCCATGAACTTAGCAGGAATGCGACGAATTCCTACTAAGGAATTTACACTATCCAATTCTTCAGTGTAAGAGAAGAGTATATGTAAGAGTATATGCTCGTAAGTACAATATGTTTTATTTACATTTTTTATATTGGTTTTGAAAGACAACGTTTTACGTTTTTAAAAAAATCAATGAAATAAAAAAAAATGTATTACATAGACGTATACAAACCCGCATTGTAATATTTTACAACACAAAATTTCAAAGTGCTACCAACTTTCTATAACTAATCGAATTCAAAACAAAATTAAACCAAAATTAAATATCAATTTCATATTTAATTCGTTGGCAAAAATAATAAAATACGATTTAAGTATATCATTAACAGTGGTTTACATCTTTAATATTCTACTTAGTACAAATCAGCTCGAAAATGGTTTAAGTATTAGCTAAATAACAAATAAAGGAACACCACAAATACATTTTTAAAATTCTAAATATTTAAAAAATACAGGTGAATACAACTGTTAAATTTTGAAAAACATTTCATGACACAGGATGATCCGAACCAAATAATTTGTTTTAAGGGATTTTTTAAATTTAACTAAATCCATCCGAACATTTCAACCGGTACAAACTACATATTAGAAACATTTAACATTTGTTTGGTCGAACAAAATATGCACTATATAAAAAATAAAACCAATTTGCCACTTCCAGATTTAAACACGATTTAAACCTCAAATAAGAGTACCATTATATAATTCTAATTATTAAAAGAAATATACAATGCCAATCCCACAATTAAATTTTCCAAAACCAATATTTCCACAGAAACCCATATTTCAACAAAAACCCTTGAATTCGAATAACATTTACTATAATCACAAACCTTTTCAACAGCCATTCAATAAACCTAATACTGGGTATTACCCGGAAAATTCATATAAAGATCATATACAAAATCTGGAAGAATATGAAGTAGAATATTCCGAAACCATTGAGGATGCAAATGAAGTAGATGATCAGGTTTTTCGTATGAGAGCCTTAGAGAATCCATCGGATACTTAAATATTAATTCTCATCAAACTTCAACACTACCATATATCGAAGTAAAAGCAACATCCAATCAAACTATAAAACTTTTAATATATACAGGTTTACAAAATTACAAAATTATTTTCCAAAAATGATTAATCTAGTACAGTAATACATCAATAAATGGATATTTGCCAATTAAATAAATATGACAGAAATAAAAATAATACTAAATTTGAAATTACAGAAACACCACATAAACTCTTAGAAATAATCCACATGGATACATTCTCCATTTGTAACAAACAGTACTTGACAATAATAGATAGTTTTTCAAAATATGCTGTAGCATATAACACAACTAAACATGATAGTGAGGAAACTATGGAAAAGTTATTAGAATATATTTCGGTACATGGAATCCCAAATAAAATAATAGTAGATAACGGCCAAGAATTTAACAACAAAATCCTTCAAGACTTATGCAAAAGTTATAAAATAACACTTCATACACCACACCTATGAATTCTACAGGAAATTCAGTTGTAGAAAGATTGCATTCAACATTAATCGAAATCTATAGGGTACTTTTAGCAAAAATCCAAATAATAATCCAAAACTATTAATGACTCAAGCTCTAATTGTCTATAACAATGCTATACATTCATGCACAAAATTAACCCCATTTGAATTAAAAAACGGACACTATAGAAAAACAGAAATTTTTCCAGAATACCATGACGAAAAACTAGACGTTTATATTAAAAGACACAGACATGAATATGAAAAACTCTGTAATCTCATAAATCATAGAAACGTACGACTAAAAGAAAAAAAAATAATCATTTAAATAAAAATCGGATAGATCCAATACAAATTAACCAAGGGGACATAATATTTCAGAGAAAGAAACCTAGAAATAAACACTTACCTAGATATAGACGACATGTAGTAGAAAAAAATAACAAAGTAACCATAACCTCAACAAAAAACCGAAAAGTACACAAAAATAAAATAAAGAAAAATATAATTTCAGGTCAAACCTAGTACTAGGAGAAATAGTTATCACGGACTACAACTACATTGAAATTGCATTCTACCAATCCAACTAGGAAATGCAAGAATAATTAAAGATTATACAAGACTACTTCACATCATAGATTTAGAACAATATGACCAACTAATCACAGATCTTCTTAACAACGTAAATCAAATCATAACTAACGATGGATCTGGAAAATACGGAAAATTACCGGATTATCATAGCACTACTTTTAGAAGTAAAATAACTAGGGCACTAGAAATGATCCAACATTCACAAGAAACTTTAGGCCACTTAAAACCCCGACGACAAAAAAGATCATTAATTGATGGACTAGGATCAATTATTAAATCAATAACAGGTAATATGGACGCGGAAGATTATAAAGAAATTAGTCAAGCAATTAGTAATATTAATAAAAATGAAGATAAATTAGCAAATAAAATAAACGAGCAAATAAACTTTAACGCAAACATGTTGGATAGATTCGATAAAATAAAAAACACAATAAATAATATTACAGCACAGGTAGAAGAACGTATGATAAATTTAGCAATATTCGAAAATAATATAGAACAATTAAACTATAACATATTCAAATTACAAAACCATTTAGACGATATAGAAATTGTAATTATATTTGCAAAATTACAAATAATATCAAGACATCTTTTGAGTAAAAATGAGTTATCCTTCATTGATGAAAAATTACACAATTATAACATTTATGTTCACTTACATAACATTTATGAATTTCTACATTTAAAAGCATATTACAGTGGATCAATTATAATTATTTCTATTGAAATTCCAACATTTCAAGAAGAAACAATATTATTTACACCCTATAACTATTAACGATTCATATTCCATCCCTATTCCTAACAAATTAACTATCCTAAACAACAAGTATTTTCAATATGTCACGAAACCATGTGATGAAATTGAGGGTCAAACATACTGTAAACAAGAGGATTTACAATTCAGCAATAACAGTTGTATAGCACAAATATTACTAAACAAGGAAGCACACTGCGATTTAATAAAACAACGAGTTCCTGATTCAATAACACAAATACAATTCCAGTATTTATTGGTCCAAACCAGCACACCAATAGAATATAATTCAAATTGCGGACAGCAAAAATCAAGATTCATTGAAAATATTACATTAATAAAATTTTCAAACTGTTCCATCGTAATCAGGAACAGCATCCATATACAAACGAAATGTCTACTTTCAACGAAAAATTAATAAATATCAGCCCATTTCATGAAATAAATACAACAAACATCATTATACCTGTAAACATCAGTAAACTATATGATTGGACAATTCAAAATATAGAAAAAATTGAACAATTACACACAAAAAAATATAGCGGTGTGAACTGTGAATGGTATTTTATCCGAAAAAAACTTTATTTTTTATCCAATAGTACCATATTAATATTAATAATTATCCAAAAGGATCGAACAGTATACTTTTGCACCGTTTGGAGTAAACGCAAAAGTTGTCAACAGCGGATTTTTTTAAAAGGTACTTCCCAGAGATTATTTTCGTTCTATCGGAGTAAATATTTACACCGTTTGGAGTTTTCGTGAAAGAGTAAAATTGTAAGAGAATTTGGCAGTATTAGTTAAATTCGCTAAAGCAACCTGCATATTCCTTCTGTATATATAGAATTTAAATTGTGATACAATCAGTTTAGTCGCAGCGGCCTGATGAGAAGATTCAATTCTCTTACAATCTTCGAAACATATTAAAATCATATACATTAAAATAAAATACCAATGGGATAAAAACCATACACTTAAAAAATGTGCGGTGTTAATTGGTTTTTTATCCGAAAAAGTATTTTATTTTTCTCCAACTGAATATAGTTTTATAAAATTAAATACGCATCAACGGATAAACATTTTTATCTATCCGAAAAGATAAATTTTTATAAAAACTCCTTTTGGATTTAATAAAATGCACCTCTAGGTGTTTTCCTAAAGATGAATGTTTCTGTTTGGGTTTTTATGCGGTGTAAATGGTTTTATCCAAATGTATTTTATGCCATTTTTATTATAATATCCGATTGGATTCAAATTGTAAATATCCGATCGGTGGGACACTATGTAACACCGATTCGGTACGTGTTGTGGTGACCATTTATTTTTTTGTGTGTATCACATAATACATTACCTCAAGAACCATGGATGTCCATAACATAAAATAGGTACTGTTTATATAACACCAGGAATGATGACCAAAATATCAAATCCAAAAGATTCACATTTTGGCCATCTCTTACAGGGGAGGAGTTACGCAGCCCAGCTTCACCAGTCATCCTTACCGAACTACCCAGACCGTCATCATGTTAAAATAAAGTAAAGTCATCATGTCAAAACATTAAAGATAAGAAACGCAATTAATATAAAACATAAGCAGATCTCACGCTAAAATCAAGTAAAGCAATTGTTACGGACCATCCTAACGGCTGTACGTTTTTAACCGGGCAGTTTCATGGCTGGGAGGTTCTTGCCACTAGGATCTTAAATTGGCCGAACAAACACATTTGTACGTACATTTTCACTAAATCACTGAAACTGAATCACATGGGCCACTTCATCACATCACCAATAAAAAGAATTATTTACTCCATTACAAATAAATCATTTAATTCAACATTCATTTTTTCATTTAAATTTATTATTAAATCTTATGTTAATAAAGTTATTAAATCTTATGTTAATAAAGAACAACTAATATGTTAAATTTTTATAAGACTCAAGAAAAAAAAATAGGAGTATTATATAAACACCGAAAACCATTAAATAATTACAAATTAAGAAAACACTCACCATAGACAAATTTTCACGAAGAGTACTCTTGGCTATACCTGTCCTGGCGCGGCTGTAAGCAATTTCATTAGTTTTCGCACTATCTACTATATACTTATATTTTTTTTTTCTGTTTCTTATTTACAAAACCAATTATTTTAAACTAACTTTTTACTATTTTTTTTTACATAAATATAAATGCGTTCATACATATATACATATACACAGTATAGATTTGCTTATAGTAATCAAATCAGTAACAGTATCACCAGAGACAACACATTTATCATAGATCTCTCTTTTGACTAAAAACATGAAAAAAAATAAACTTCTGATATTTCATTGTGTTGGTGTATTTTATATGGCAATGATTTTTAAATGCGTTGCGTATATAATACGTATATGCAATACAACGATAACTTGGGAAATATCAGAAGTTTACTTTTTTTCATAGTTTTTAGAAAAATGAGAAATCTATGATAAATACGTTGTCTCTGGTATCACTATATTCAGTATACTTCTATATTTTAATTTTTAAATTTGTATATGATACATCACTTAACCAGGTATTGTTGTATACCCCTGATCTAGAGTAATAAATCATTATATACTAATGATTATAAATGTACCTATTATCTATTCAACTTGTATGAGTCTTATAAATATATTGTAAATAAAATACACCCGTAAACCGAGGTGTAATTAAAACCAAAATTCAATTACAAAAACAGTCGAATAGTGGAATACAAATTGAAAACATAAAGTAACCATATTTAAAACTTAATATTTAAATATTGTAAACTAAAAAATAATAAATAAATAGTTACTACATTATAATACTAAAAATAAAACATTATCAACAAAATTGTTTTATTAATCAAACTAAACTACAACATAAATTTGGTGGCAGCGGACGGATGATAGTATGGGATGCAACGGTATATCCAATAAAGATCTACTATCGTCTTATAAAAGTACCCGTTGTGATTTACTTACGTTAATAAAACAATCGTGCTATAATTCAAGTTTTAATCTAAACGCTAATTAAAATATATCGAATGTTATTATAGTTCATAATAAATAAAGATTCATATAATAAGAAGTGAAATTCATGTAATTATAAAAATCGACCGCTTTGAAAAAAAAAATATAGGATCATTTTATAACATGTTATGACCATGTGCAAAAAAAAAAAAAACGTTAACGTACAACGTACCATAGTTACGTGTCCTTGTGAGAACTTCTAGTGAAAATAATTGAATTGTGTACATGTGTTATGGAATCAATATTTTACATTTGGTATGCAATAAATAATAAATTAAATAAAAATAAAAAATAATAATAAAGTATTAATTGTGACTAAAATACATTATTAGTTAAATCAAAGCATAAAAGTGAATAAAATGATCAGTAATAATAAATTCATTAAACAAACAAAAAGTTAAAAAATTCAGTTCTTAAAATCTAAGTGATTACAAAACCAACTGTAATTCATAAACAATAGTGAAAAAATTGCACCATAGCAAAATTCGGTTATTCCAGAATTATCCAGAAAAAAAAATTGTTCTATTTTCTGTTTAACATAAAAAATTTGTGATTGATTTTTATGAATCATCATTGATTGATTTTTTTTTGAATCGTAAAAAATAAAAAAAAAATCGAAAAAAAAAAATCATTTTATCAATCAAATACAAATACCACAATGTTCATCATTATTATAATTCATGGAATATGCAACAATGATCATCACGGAATCATCATAAATTCAAACCTATACAAATATCCAGTACAACTTTACAACATCATTTTACATCAATACTGGTTATGAATTTACAACATCAGCAATCATAAACCATACCGGCAATAAATGTTAAGAAGATGAGACATTTTACTATTGGAATTAGCCAGCTGATTATTATCAACAATTGAAGTCAACTCGAAACAAACAACTAATAAAATTGTAAGCCATTTTTTTTCTTTCATTTTTGCAAGCTTTAAATCAAATTTTTCTAGTTCAAATTTAATTTAATTTTTTTTAATTAGTTTAATTTATCACAATTCATTATATTATAGTATTAAAACGTTTAAATATTTCTATTTATGGTGAATTCATGAAATTCCTTTTCTTGAATTGAAATTTTATCAATCAAGCACACAATTTTGCTAATTAATTAATTTAAGTAAAAAAAAAAAGAATTTTTTTAAATTTAATCAATCCTGTTTTGAACCAATGAATGACCAGTCTGTTGATCACATACTTTTACGAAATAGACAAGTTAACATTGTTCCTAAGACCGAAAAACCTAAACCGAAAAAAAATTTGGTTAAACCGGATTTGAATAAAAAAGTCTTACCATTTAATTGCGATTCAACAACTGCTCTTTTGCCATATTACGGGTTAAAATTACCATTTATAATCGACACAAATTTAATTACCCAACACTACGAAAAAACGGTAGAACCTTGTATTCCAACTATGAATTTCAATTTCGATAGAGCTATAAAATTAATTCCCGAGTTCGACGGAACTCATGAAAAGCTCCATAGATTTTTACAATGTTGCAATCTCGTGTTTAAAGAAGTGAAAACTGACGAAGATCGCTCCATGTTTTTAGAATTAGTACAAATCAGGTTAGTGGACAGTGCTTATAATAAAATTGTGCTGACTGGTTCGTATGAAACTTGGGAGGACTTACAGAAGGAACTGAAACAAAAATTTTCGAACGTTCGAGCTTTAGAAAATATCCAGGTTGATCTTGTGCAAGCTCGTCAGCGTTTTGATGAAAGCGTAAAAGATTTTGGTATTCGCATCGAAAATCTTTTAGCCGACTTAAATAAATCTTGCGTTTTCGTAACATCAGATGTAGGAGTGCTCGATAAAAATATCAGAGTTATAAATTCAAAAACAGCTTTGCGTGCTTTCGAAGATGGTTTAAGAGACCCACTCAAAATTTTAATTAAAGCATGCCGATTTGAGAATTTAAAAGATGCAATTTCCAAGGGGATAGAAGAAGAAAACTTAAATCAATCAAATAAACCTAAACCTAATAAATTTCAACCTTCGTACATTTCTAATCAATCCATTAAATGTCAGATTTGTTTTAAACCAGGACATATAGCATCAAACTGTTATAAACTTAATTCAAATCAACAATCATTTATTCCTTTCCGTAATAACTCAAATTCTTCCTCAACTTATAATTCCAATAGACAAACTCCAACAAGATCGTTCTCGCAGACTTTAAACCAAGCCAATACTAGCGCACGTATTAATCAAATTTCGTATCCGTGTGCATACTGCAAAAAGTTTGGACATCATATTAGCAGCTGTAGACACCGTGAAAGATCCAATCTAAGGAGGAACCAACCAATTAATAACATTGAACAATCATCAACTCTACAAACAGAACAGACGGAAAACTTAAACGAACTCCACCGGGAGCCCAAGAATGTAGGGGTGCGAGTTCAAAAAATATAAAGCTACATTCATATAACCCTGTTCCTGATGATATACCAATAAATTTCGCAACAAACAAAATTCTTTGTTTTTCTATTAATTTTCATACCGACGATCTAAAATTTGTAAACCTTGAATTAGATATCTTAAACGAACCTCAATATTTTCTAATTGATACTGGGGCTGACATTAGTGTCATTAAAAAAGAATTGATTAAGCCCGATACTTTGTGTTATCCTAATTTAAAATTAACTTTAAAAGGAATTACTGCCGAATCCATAGATACGTTAGCTATTTGCTCTTCTAAAATTAAAATTTCGGAAAACAATATAATTCCACATGACTTTCACATTGTACCATCCGACTTTCCTCTGAATTGTGCGGGTATCATTGGAAACGATTTTCTAAAAAAAAATAAATGTAATATCAATTATTCTCGTAACATACTACAAATACTGAATCACTATGACAATGAATATTCTAGTTTACATCTCTCTGCCAATAATCCTCCAATAGTTATTCCCAGTCGCTCAGAAAGGATAGTTAAAATAAGATTCAAAACAACAGAAGACCATGAATATTTATGTCCATCAAAAATGATAAAACCAGGTGTGTACATAGCAAACGCAATCATTAAAATAATAAACTCATTTGCAACAGTAAGCGTTATAAACACAAACGATTATCCCGTGAAATTAGATGAAATATACTTAGAACCAGAAAGTCTAGAACATTATCAAATTTTTAACTTAAATCATTGGTCAGACTCATTAAAAGACAGATTGGAAAATTTAGAACATCAAATTGAGACAGCTCATATGAATACGGAAGAAGAATCATCTATCATAAAAATATGTCGTGAGTTTAATGACATATTCTACTTACCAGGCGATAGACTATCAATTACAAATGCTGGATGTCACCATATTCCATTAAAACCTGATTCACAGCCTGTCAATGTGAAACCATATCGTCTTCCTCATTCAGCAAAGTTGGAAATTAATTCGCAAGTGGAGAAAATGCTTAACGATGGCATCATTGAAGATAGCAGCAGCCCATTTAATTCTCCCTTACTGATAGTTCCAAAAAAGTCTAGTGATGACTCGAAACGTTGGCGTGTCGTGATAGATTTTCGCCGTTTAAATGATTTGACAATTAGTGACATATTCCCATTGCCAAATATAGTAGAAATTTTAGAGCAATTAGGAGACGCAATTTATTTCACCACATTAGACTTAGCAGATGGCTATCATCAAATTCCAATGAACTACGAAGATAAACATAAAACCGCTTTCAGCACTCAGATGGGTCACTATCACTTCACCAGAATGCCTTTTGGTCTCAAGGGAGCACCAGCAACATTCCAGCGAATAATGAACAACGTGTTATCCGGGTTGAACGGTTTGAAATGTTTCGTATATCTGGACGATGTAGTTATTTACGGCTACAACCTTAACGATCACAACAAAAAACTAAATCAAGTATTTCAATCTTTTCGAAAATTCAATTTAAAGTTACAACCAAAAAAGTGTCATTTTCTTAGAAAAGAGATTTGTTATCTGGGTCACATTATAACGAATCACGGAATCAAACCAGATCCATCAAAAATTGACGCGATTCAAAATTACCCCATTCCAAAAACCCAAAAAGAGGTTAAATCATTTTTAGGCTTGATAGGATACTATCGGAGATTTATCGATAAGTTTTCGGAAATAGCACAACCATTGAATGCATTACTTAAAAAAGATGCACGATTCAATTGGGATGCGTTCTGTTTCGAAAGTTTTAAAAAATTAAAAGATAAATTAATTAAACCTCCTATATTACAGTATCCCAAATTCGACAAACACTTTTATGTTACAACGGATGCCAGTGATTTAGCACTTGGCACGGTTCTTTCGCAGAGAATAGGCGATGATGATTTACCTGTGGCTTACGCAAGCAGGGTACTAAATAAAGCTGAGCGAAACTATTCTACTGTGGAGAAGGAATTGCTTGCCATGGTTTTTGCTGTAAAACGTTTTCGTCCTTACTTGTACGGCGTCAAATTTACTATTATTACGGACCATAAACCATTGCTTTGGTTAAATAAGGCCAACAATTTATCATCACGTTTAATGCGCTGGAGAATTGAGTTGGATGAATACGACTTTGACATAATATATAAACCAGGAAAGGACAATCTTAACGCGGACAGTTTGAGTAGAATTGAATTAAAATCTGCCGATCAAACTACTAAAATTAACATTGTCACTCGATCGCAAACTAAAGTCAAGGAATCGGAACTAAATACTGACCAAACCGCAAACGATACTAAAGTAAATAACGAAAAAACATCAAATCCAACGTCACACGAAATTCAGGAAATTCCGATCACTGTTTTAGAAAATGATGTTGATATCCTTAACGTGATCAAAGAATTTCATAATTGTCCGTTAGGAGGACACCAAGGAATACAAAGGACCTTCAAAAGAATCAAATCATATTATCACTTCCCGAAAATGTTAACCCAAATTCGAAAATTTATAAAAAAATGTGAATCATGTCAGAAAAATAAAATTTCAAAATTAACAAAACTTCCTATGGTACTGACAACCACTTCAAAGATTCCTTTTGAGAAAATATTTTTAGACATCGTTGGACCTTTAAACGTATCCTATAACTACAATCGTTATATACTTACAATACAAGATGACTTATCAAAGTTCTCATTGGCTATACCTATCGAAAACCAATTGTCGGAAACCATTGCTAAAGCTGTAGTCGAAAATTTTATATGTAGATTTGGGGCTCCATCGTGCATTCTTACCGATCAAGGAACTAATTTTGTTAGCGAGTTATTTCAAAATATGTGCAAATTGTTAAAAATAAATAAATTACAATCCACTGCTTATCATCCGCAAACAAACGGGGCTCTAGAAAGGTCTCATCGGACACTTGCTGAATACTTACGAACGTATACCGATAACGACCCTAACAATTGGGACCATTGGCTACCCTACGCAATGTTCACATATAATTCAACTCCACATTCTTCTACTAATTTAATGCCATTTGAGATTGTTCACGGATTTAAACCAAATTTACCATCTTCATTAAAACATAATAATCGAATACTATATAATCCAGACGACTATTTGCAAAACCTTCGAATGAAGCTGGCAAATTCTTATGAAATAGCCAGACAAAACTTAATTAAACAAAAAGAAAAATCAAAAACCTATTATGACAAAACTACTAACATTGTTGAATTTCATATTGGGGACAAAGTACTATTGAGAAATGAAAAATCCAGGGGCAAATTTGAACCAATCTGGACGGGGCCTTTTGAAATAGTTAAAATCAATAACAATGTTAATTCATCTATTCGTGTAGATCGGCAAACTAAAGTTGTTCATAATAACCGACTAAAACTATTTGTTGATTAAATTTGAAAAAGAAAAAAAAAAAAAAGGGAAAACTTAATAACTCAATGAATTTAAAATGTACAAAATAATCATGTATTATATAAATCGTTTTTCACATTATTTTGTAATTAAATTAATAAATAAACAATTATTATTATATTATTATTATCATTCCATTATTATTTAATTAATTATATTTTTTAATCTTCATTATGTAATTAATTATATTCAAGAATATTGTATTATTATTACCATTTTATTATTATTTAATTAAGAAATCTTGTTAAACTTTAGTTAAGTTGAAAGCTAAATAAATTTATCTTTTTCTTGGGGGTGAGGTGTTGTATACCCCTGATCTAGAGTAATAAATCATTATATACTAATGATTATAAATGTACCTATTATCTATTCAACTTGTATGAGTCTTATAAATATATTGTAAATAAAATACACCCGTAAACCGAGGTGTAATTAAAACCAAAATTCAATTACAAAAACAGTCGAATAGTGGAATACAAATTGAAAACATAAAGTAACCATATTTAAAACTTAATATTTAAATATTGTAAACTAAAAAATAATAAATAAATAGTTACTACATTATAATACTAAAAATAAAACATTATCAACAAAATTGTTTTATTAATCAAACTAAACTACAACAGTATATAGTATTCACTCTTAGAAATTTTTGTTTTGTGCCTAAGTACATGGACAACACATAAAGTTTAAGTTCACTAATCCTCTACGTTTACGGTGATCAGCATAATTTATTGGATACTTTTTGCTAGTCACATAACAAAAAAAAACCCAATGGAGAGATTCTGTTTGGTTTGACTATGTTAAAACCGCTATCCCAATAAAACGGGCAGAGAGGCCCAACTGTTGCCCTCCGGATTAATACCAATCACTCCACAGATTTGCTCAAAACAGTGTAGGTACTATATCGGTATGTGTTCTTTTTTTATTATTTTCACCCTATTTGAAAACTATTGTACAATATAGAGTTTAAATATATTAACAAAATATATTTAATATAATTATTAGTTATCAGATTACCAAAATATATTTAATGTATTAATTTATTTAATACAATACATTATTAACAAAATTAAAATGGTCAACTAATGCTTTTCTGCCTTGACAATTAACAGCTCGGCCTCTCAACTTAAACTCTCGAATTATTCCAAATTAAAATATTATAATAAAATAAAATATTTCCCCAACTGGCAGTATAATTGATGAGAACACCAAATGTATGTGAATATTTTGCATAGCTGTACCAAAACCATACCTGTCCTCCTCCCACTACCTCATTATCAAGTACATCGTCCATATATTGCATTCACCAACAATACAAAAGCAATAATGGAAGTACTTAGATTATATAGAACAAAATTCCAAATTATTGGCCGGTAGTAAAAAAAACGTGAACACAACCAAATCGTAAGGTCATTGATTGAAAACGACAGTAACAAATTTTGTTTTTTTGTAGTTAAGCTTATCGTGTTATCAATTCAGCTGTAACACAATGTAGATAATAAACACCATGAAAATAAGACATAAGCAGATCATCTTACAGACGATGGGACAATAAACAAAAAATCAAATTAAATAAAAATATATAATATTTCAATAAATAATAAATCCATTCCGCTGTGTACACAAAGGAAATGCAATAGTATATAAAGAACACAAAATGTATAATGAAACAGAGTATACATATAATTGTAACTTCAGTAGACAAGACGTAGTCTTGATAAAAAAAATATAAATTTGTTATATATAAATAAATTAAATAAATAATAATAACACGACTGTAACGTATGAGGAATAAAATATGGACAAACAAAAAAAAATAAAAAATAAATTATTTACTAATCAAACGATTTTAATCCATAATTTATTTAAAACTTTAATTCTTAGATAAAATTTACAGAAAAATTTGCGCTCCATATCGATTCGCTTTCCTGATCCTTTCTGGCACTCTTTTCATTGCCGCCTGCGTTCCTGATGTATCAATCTTCTTTAAATCTCTTTTTATCTTTCTAATCAGACATTCAACATTTTTGGCACGATATCCATTGCTGTATACCATTCTCTTCAGATTTGCCCAAAAAGTTTCAATGGGCCTTAATTGTGGAACATTTGGTGGGTTATAGTCTTTAGGGATAAATTCGATTCTGCGTTGACGTAAATCAGATAACGTTGCGTTGGCATAATGTGAGGATGCCAAATCAGGCCAAAAAATCGTTTTATCATTTTTATGATATTTATTTATAAATTTCTGAAGCACAGGTAAACATTTGTTTGTGTCTGTTTGCGCATTAACCGCCAAACCACTTTTGAAAAATACTGGGTCACTGACACCTCGTTCGCTAATAGCCACCCACAACATAACTTTACCTGAAAACTTGGTCTTATGAATAAACTTCTCCTTTTCTGGTGCTTTGTGATCGGGAGACTCGTAGTAGTATTTTGGCTGCCATTCATTACCTTCAACAGTGAAATAACTTTCATCATCCATCACACATTTATAAGCTGAAGAAGCAGCGAAATATGTTTGGGAAAGCACTCTTAATCTAGATTTGATTGTAGCTAATTGTTTGTCTGTAGTTGCTGGTGCCGATTTTTTGGGTTTGCGTTGAATATTCATACTTTGTAAATATTTCTTGATAGTTTTTGGGGCAACTTGATATTTTTTACCCAGTTTTCTGTGCGATTTTGCAGTTCGACCCACTGTTTCACCTTTCAATTTCATTCGAACTTTGCTACCTTGTAGTTGACATTTTTTACCAGAGTCGGGTTTTCTTTCCACAGGTTCATTATTCTCAAACAGTTTAATTGTTTTGTAGATAAAGGATTTTTTGAATCCAAGATCTTTGAAGTAGTGAAAAATCTCGTTCTTTTTTTTGTCTGGATTTTCCTGACAAAATTTATAAATTAATTTACGACGATCTACTTGTAACAACGACATTTTTGTAACTAATCGTAAAATGACGCAGTTGTAATGTATTTTTTATAAAATATATGGAAACCACCTTATTTAAAAACAAGCAAATTTTTATTTTTGGTTGTACAATACAAATACAAATACATTTTACATTTGTCCATATTTCATTCCTCATACGTTAATATAATTTATTAATCAACCATCGAACCTATATAACTCGCGTCGGGTTAATTTTTATTTCTTTAATGAGATTAATTTAAGGATATAGTAGTTCTTTTAATTATTATTAATAGTTTTGGCAGGCCCGAATTAATTTTGAATTTAATTGTTATAATTTATATTAATATTTTATTATTTATATTAACCCATTTGATCCCACACCAATAACAAATTGTGTAAAATATTTGTACTTCAAATATTTTATAACACTGAAAATCCTTTCTTGAAATGGATTTTTTTTTAAATATGATAAACAAACTAAAAACCATATATAACGGTAAAATACAAATCGAAATTTGACATTAAATACCGCAGTAGTAGCGTCGTAAAGTTAGTGATTTTTCTGTACCCATACAGGTACAGTGGGATCAAATGGGTTAATTTTATATTATTGATCGCCAAGATCATATTTCTTCGGTCACTCACCATCCACTCCCCCAACCCAAAAAAACAAAATATTTTCGTCATCTTCAGCGATGATCAATAAAAAATGTTTTCCCATCACCATATACATAAACAATAAAAAAAATATTGGGGAAAAAAAATACTACAATACAATACGGTGAACGAAGCATTTATAAACCAATGAATTAATTTTAAAGCACTAATATATTTCAGACCTCTTCCATTTAGTAAAAATCCTCTCTTTATAATGAAATTCAAACTTTATGGGACGACAATACATATTTTCGATATAGAGTAGAACTGATGTCCTCCTTTGGCTTAAGAGCTTTCGTTTTCAAGCGTGCATCCATACAGGAGCACAATTCATTGTGAAACTTTTCTTCATTTGTAGATGTTCTTGCTACTGGTCCCAATGGAGGGAGTACCGCCTCTTATCGGAGAATACGATACTTTCCAATTCTCCTCGAAGTTATGTAAATTATCCTTTTCTGTTTCGCGCTCAATTGAGCTTGTTTATTCTCCAACATGTTTTGGGATTGGTTAAATAATTGTAGTATATCAATGGCTGGTCTCCCCCAGAATACATGCGGCCGACTTCCGAAGAGGGTGGATTTACCTGAGTAACAGATATGAGAACCTGAACTAATGTATACTAAACCAAATGTAAAAGAAGAGTATATATGTACACACAGAAAAAAAGTGGTTACCGTAACACTGAATTGGTGTTACATAGTATCTCACCGATCGGATATTCGAAAATTGCATCCGACCGGATCTTCTAGTTTTGATGATACAAAAGACATTTTTGGATAACTTAATTGACACTGAATCGTACAAATGATAAATCTTTTCCGGTGTTACCACATACTAACACCATTTTAAGTTACATATTAACACCAATTTTAGGTTTCTGAAATAACCCATTTGGATATTTTTGTTTCCGAAAAATATCCTTTCGGTTATTTTTATGGTTCCGAAAATTATCCTTTTGGATATTTTTATGAAATCCTTAATTAATTTTAGTTTTTGCAAATAGGCCCTTTGGATGTTATTACAAACATAAAAAATGGTGCACCATGTTTATAAAAAAGTATAACAGTAGTAAAACAACAGTAAAATTATGCTGTTAAGTAAAAATTTCATTTATTTTATTAATTTTTTTTTACAATAACAAGTAATTTATACTAATTCAATTTTTGAAATTATAAAAGGATTATTATGTTTCTCGTGATATCAAAATTCAAATGGGTCTTTACAAATTAAATTATTTATTTCGATGACATCAATATTTGTATTTATAATTTCAACCTCGTATCCATGTTGTATGTTACGTTGTATATTATGGAGAACACACATTTGCCATCCATTTTAAAAGTATGCGATTCTCACAACACACACAAGGAAGTCTAAATTGTTTTATTTTTAATAATTGTAATTAAATATGTATTATATAATTATTCGTATTATATATAATAATTATAATTTATTAAAATTTTATCACATCTCACTATTCACTTTATCTTTTACACAGCCACTAGAATAAAATAAATTTTATATTATGTATTTTTGGTCAACCGATGCGCCTTGCACAAAATCTCAACTGAAACTGAATGTTTTTAACACAAAACAATTAAATATTCTCGCTAAATTAGACATGAAATTTCACGTTTAGAAAAGAACACCGAAAGGTGAATTTTATTAAATCCGCATAGAGTGTTTCCCAAATCTACCGGTGTCCTTTTTCAAAAGAAAGTGTGAAATTATGTATCCAAAACGATAAAATATAATTTTACACCGAATGTGGTGAAATTTATAAATTGTTTATTAAAAGTTATCCGTTAGGATACTTTTAAATATTTATCCATTGACTAGGAGTGATTTTATAAAAGAATAACCGATTGGATAAAAATAAAATAATTTTGCGGATAAAAAACAAATTCACACCGCATATTTTTCTGAGTGTAGACTTTTGCAACACCAAAATAATCACTTATGTATTTGTTCGCTTAATTACGAAAATACCGTTATTTTTTGTTTTAAACGAAAGTGGAAAAAATAAAAAATAATAAAAGGGATATACTAGCCGAATCCCGTTAGAGGTACGATTGTTTTGTGACTCGAATGCAATTGCGATTGAAGGGTTTGCAGACTTTTGCACGCAAGTGTATACTATGTGAAGTCACAACTGGGATTAACAAATTAACGGTTCAATTAATCAAAAGCGTTTAGTACGCCTTTGATCTCTTCATCATACGAAATTTCCGAATGTTGCCATGGAACATGGCAAATGGTCGGCCTATTTGAAAGTAGAAGTTAATCAGTTCCGTTTATAACTTTTGAAGTGGTTATACGAAATTTCTGAATGTTTCCATGGAACATAGTAAAGGGTTGGCATATACAATGTAACCACAGCTAAGATTAACAAATTAACGGTTCAATTAATCAAAAGGCCATCCATAGTAATTATTGATTAATGATTAATAATCTGAAAAATTTGAAATTTGATGTATCCCACTCCGATACCAACATTTTGAATGGGTCATAAGATAATTCTTAAAATTCCTTTATAACATTATAACGGTATGTTTACAAATTACCGGTTGAAATATTCGGATGACTTTAGTTGAAATAAAACAAAATCCTGTTTTTAAGGAAACATTGGTTCGGATCATTCTGTGTCATGAAACGTTTTTCAAAATTTAACAGTATTTTCCTTTACTTTACTATACCAACGATTTTGGAAAATCAATTCAAAATCATGTCAAAAACTCAATATGAATTTCGAATTTCCTTTGTCTTGTATATTTTATACATAGCAATGTTTATAGTGATAGATTTTGATCACTATAAGCGTTGTTACACTACAAACAAATCTTATAGTGAGGTTTATAAATACGAAAACTGTTACTGTAACATGAGTTATAGTTGCAGTAACGACTATAAATTCGGGCCTTAGAAATATAAATTTAAAAATGTATTGTTAGGTCTAGAATGTGTTTTGTAATATTTAATTGTTTCATTTTTTTTAGAGTATATCTTTAATAAGCTCGTCTTATCTTGAATCTTGATTAATTCCGAACAATATTTTAAAATTATATCTAATACTCAAACCTTTTCGTGCTAACTCTATATACATAATACTCAAACTGTTTGATCTTACAAAAATTCTGAGAATTCTCCTGGAGCATGGTAAAGGTTTGGTCTGTATATGAAACCACAACTTGGTTTGGCATATCAACCATTCAATTAATCAGAATAATTTTGAATTTTTTATTTAAAAGACATTATGTCGTTATCGTGTAACTTATTCGTGAATTTTTTAACCCCTGATTCGTTGTTCGAACCACACATTTAATTGTTATTATAATCCGGTAGTTTAAACATCATTAGAAACACTTCATTTTAAATTGATACTAATTTGAGCTAAAATCAATTTCTCTTCGGATAACTACACCCAGCGCAAATAAAATGTTCGAACTAATTTATTTTCATTTGTCTCTTTTGTTTATTCTATTACATCGAATTGGTTGTTTTGGTTTTTTTAACTCATTTGCTTTTCATTTTTTGGCAATAATTTTGAAAAATTTTGCGATATTTTACTCTTTTAGAACTTAATTGCCATGCGGTCCTATAACACTGTGTTTTTTTTCATTTAACATTTATTTTCAGCCAGGCATATTATTATGCCCCTCCCCCCGCCCCTCTCCTCTGAAAATATTGTTATCATATTTTTAATTCGCCATTTAATTCTTGAAATAGAAAAGTGTATAAATTTCTTAAATTGCGCTTGGAAAAATAAATAAATAAACAATTTTTTTTTATTTAATTTACTGAAAGATTCTCAGCAATGACGATGACGAAAAGTTCAATGCCGTGATCGACAATTTATCACAAGATAAAAATGCTAACGTTGTCGTATGCTTTTGTGAGGGTATGACAATCCGTCACCTACTAAAAGCAATGAAAAATCGCAATGCTTCGGATCGATTTTTGTTAATTGGAACGTAAGGCAAAGGTATACAAATTTAATATTCATAAAATAATTGCATTTTATAATTTATGTTATAGGGATGGATGGGCAGATCGAACTGATGTGGTCGAAGGGTATGAACATGAAGCACTAGGTTCAATTTCAATTCGTATACACAGTCCACGAGTTGATGCTTTCGATTCATATTATTTCGCATTAAAACCACACACGAATATACGTAATCCATGGTTCAAGGAATTTTGGGCGGTAAGCAAGTAGATCTTCGGCAAAAAAAACTAAGAAAACTCAAATCAATCGCAATTGATACGAAATCTTGAAAATTTTTATGTTAAATTTAGTCTAAATTCAACTGTACCCTACAACCGGACGTTGAACGAGACCAAGACTCGTATGAGGAAACGAATGTAACAAGTGGAAAACCATATTGCACAAGTAAGATTTTTGTTTTTTTATATATCTTTATTTATTATGCTTTATAACATATTCCCAAAAAATGTAGCACATCTTAGTATAACGCAAAGCGTGTTAAGAATAAAATACGAACACAATTTAGAATGATAAAAGGTTGAAATCGATATTCAAATAGAATTAATACATACATATTCCTAAAATAGTCGATGAAATATAAAATTTAAATGAGTCTGGATGCAAAACCGCATATTTTGTGGTGAAAAACACTCAGCACAGTCCTATACATGACTTATGATGTAGACTTTAGCTGTAACCTTACATCCACATTATACGAATGTTAACTGTATTCAAAAAATGTATGTATCCTAGCCTGAGAAAAGGACGAAGTTTATTGTCGCCATAAAGATTTGAATCTTGATTGGAAAATAAATGAAATTTATTCGTCTGTTACGAACTTTTTATTGGAAAAGTTTGGTTATGATTTAATATCCTAAACACATATTTATTGTTGAATAGAAGTTTAGAGATTTTAGTTTGATATTGTCGACGGATATATTTTTGGTGCTTTGATTTGACATTATGAGATTGCTCGATTAATTAAATCTTTACATTATTTTACTTTACAAGAAAAAAGTCTCCAAGTTTGACTTGAGTTCATAAATACGATACAATGTAAAAAAGAGGTACAAAGAAATAAAAGTAAAAAAGAATTAAAATTGACACAAATTTATTTTCGGGTAGGAGCATAACGTTGCTTTAACCTACGTTTAAAGCTGTCTTTGCTTAAGTAAAAGTCTAACAGACGACCGATTTTATTAAAACTTATTGCCACCATTAGCTTGTTCTGAGTTTATTAAGGTGAACTACTACTCAGTGCCTTTATTTTAATTGATTTTATTACAGATGGTGGATCGATTTGATAGGTTTTACAGCCAGTAGGATATGATGGTAATCGTTTCATGTTAACGAGCGGTAAACGTAAATCTTGGTCGTAATCCTACCCATCTTTCCACGTTATATACCGTATAAACTGTTTTCGGACACTCTCGATGTTTCGGATAGGTTTGTCGTAAAAAGGACACCAAATAATGACGGAATATTCAAGCTGAGGTCTGACGTAAGCATTAATACAGGATCTTAATTGTCTCGATCTCGAGGTCATAAATATGTCTAAATATATTTTTCGAACTTTCATTTAGAAATTTACATCAAAGTTGACTCTGACGAATTAAAATAGTACTTGTTTAATGTGTCTTTAGTTTTGCTAGTGTACGTCAGATGTCTATAAGTGTTCACAGAAAATATAAAGGGCTGAAACCTCATGATGTGATCAGAACTTCGGTTCTGAAAACTAACTCAACTCTTAAATTAATCCATAACTAAAACTCTTAACTCAATCTTTAGCTCAACCTATCACTCTATTTGCAACAACCTCCAACTCAATCGCAAGGCAATCCTAGACGCAATTACCAAATTAACCGCCAACCTTCAAATCAACTCTTAACTTAACCCAAAATCAACTCCCAAATAATTCCCCAATCGAACCTCTAACTTAACTCCAACGTGAGTTAACTAAACCTTAACTCAACCTCAAATGGACTTAGCTTAAACCAAATCTCAACCCTCTATTTAACTCCACACTTAACAGCCAACTGTACGAACTCAACTAAAATCAGAGCAATCTAACCTCACACTGAACCCTAAAAACAGAACCACTTATTAAAATCCAACTCAACTTCAACTCAAACCCTATTCAACCCTAACTCGACCTCAACTCAACCCAGCCCTAAACTTGACCATAACTCAACCACAATCAACCTTTAACTCAATCTCAATTTAATTTTTTTATGAGTACAGGATCTCAACAGTTTAATTTCTACCGTAACTCCAAACTCAACCTCCAAATAACTCCCCAATTGCACCCCGTCTCTCCACCCAAACTCAAGACTCTACTCGACAACTTAACCCTCTAGACAACCTTTAACTTAACGCCCAAGTCAATCCTCAATTCAACTCGGTACGAAATATTAAATGCGTACATGAGCTCAACTCAGAAGAAGCTAAGCTAATTTATGACTGAAAGCTCAAGCCAACCCTCAAATAAAGTTCAATAAATCTCACTCAATCGCTGGTCCGAAAAAAATACATGTGTATTTAAACTCAACTCAAGCTAATTTCCAACTCAACGCAGAACTTTCCCAAAATAAGGCTCCTACTGTACCCACAGATATCTAGAACTAAATTCCAATTCAACTCCTAATTCAACATTTAACTCAGCCACTAACTCAATCCCTAAACTAATACGGTCTGAAAACAGCTTTTGTTTATAAACTCAACTCAACCTAATTGAACGTCTAACTCGACCCACAAATCAACATCAACTTAATCCAAACCCAATGTCAAACCCATTCCTCAAATCAACGTGGCTCGAGAAACCGTTGCACCATCATTCCATCATATCATTATTCCATCATTCTAAAGTTCCGCCATACCATTAATCCATCGTACCATTATTCTATCATTCCACCATTCCATCTTTCCATCATAACAGCATGCTACTGTAACACCGAACTATCGTACTAATATACCATTATATCATTACACCATTGCAACTATAAATCATTACACCCATACACGATTACACTATTATACCATTACAACCATTACTATTAGACCATTAACATTGTACCATTACCATTATACCATTAACATTATACCATTAATATTATCCCATTATACCATTAATCTTATACCATTACCATTATACCATTGTCATTATACTATTACCATTATGCCGGTATTTACCATTGATATTATCCAATTATACCGTTAACCTTACACCATTGTCAGTATTCCATTACCATTATACCAGTACATATTTACCTATAACATTAAACCATTAATATTATCCCATTATACCAGTAAAATTATACCGTTGTACCATTATACCATTATGCTTATACCATTATACTATTAAATCATTACACTATTATACCATTGCACCATTTTACTATTACACCATTACATGAATACACCGTTATACCATCACAATTATACCATTGTCGTTATAACATTACCATTAAACCATTACCATTATACTATTACCATTATACCATTATTTTTATACCTTTATACAAATATACTATTATATCATTATACCATTGCAGCATTATACCATTACCATCCACATTGGGTGTGGATTTGCTTAAATATCGTTCTTAAAATACATAGTACATGCACACAAACTCTCACTTTTATATACATAATGTATTTAGATTTCTCAACTGCTCATTAAACCCTAATTTAACTAACCCAAACCCAACTTCAACTCAGCCTCAATTTAACTTGCAAACTGCACCCAATTTAACCCCAACTTAGTATTCGTAGATATATTTATAAAACCAGGTGACTTGGGTCAATTAGTATGACAGATACCCTCTTGACGTACAGGTTTCAAAAGCTTTTCAATTCTCTGCCTTGATATTAGAAACAGATTGGCGAAAAAATAATCCAAATCGGACAAGCCGTTCTCTAGATATCATGGGCACAGACATCCAGACAGACGGACGGACATTTTTTTTGTTGCTTTTTCAGACTTAGGAACTTTCAAAACGTTAAGAAAAGTGCTTTTGGATCAACCAAGTTTTGACAGGATTTCAATACTTTGGCCTTTTTAGACCGAAGTAAAATTCGAAAAAAAAAAATTTTTAATCACAAAATTATGACACGTTCTTAGTATTTTGTGATTTTTTTTTTGCTTTTCCTACAATTGTTGAACTTTAAATTTCCCCAGGTGGTAATTTTTGGTTCGATTTTACCAAATTTGTACTGCCAACTATGTAATGTCAAAGCGTTCCTAGATATACAAGCCGTCAGGTTAAAATTCGAACTTAATATAAAAAATCCCTTTATTTACAAGCACATCTTTATGTCATGACGCCATACCATTCGTTCAAGTTTTTTTTTATAATAAGGCATTAGTCCCACCTACGTATAAACTCGACTAATTAAATATATTTTTAAAAAAACAAAATGGACGTGTAGTTTCCGGGTTTGAAATCAGATGGCGGTAATACAAAATTTAAATATTTAAATTGACATTTCAGCAAAACAATACAAAATAAAGTTTTAGCAAGTTTAACGATCATGCGAATGTACATATTTTTATTTATTTATATAGCAGAATTATTGCACTGTTAAAAATATTTTCAAAATTCGAAATTCGAATTTTCGAAAAAGGAAAAAACCTTGTGTAGCTAACTTCATAATACCTTACGTCATTGATTTCGTTTTTATTAATTTTATACTGTATTTACATTACTTTTTTACATACATATACATACAAAGAAAAAGTAAATTTGTACAATTGTATTTTTATTTATAATTATCAAATTACTAAATTTAAATTATTAGTTTTAAAATATGTTATACTCAAAGGTTTGATTTAAATAAAAATCTAAAAATATTTTCTGTTACGAATATTTTTCATTCATAAAATTTTAATCAAAAATGTACAATTTTACATGGGTCCTTATGGGCAAATGTATCCTCCTTAAATTAAGCTTCTTAATTTAAAGAGTCGATGCTGATGGCTTGTATATCTAGGAGCTTTGGTAATGTCTATGGACTTAGTGACCACATGATTTGTAGCAAGCTTTTATTTCAATTTGATCAGAATTGCTTTTGTTATGAAAATTTTAGCAATTTTGTGCTATATGAAAATCATGTTGAAATTCAAACATTTATGAAAATATCTCAGAGATCAAAATTAAGAATTTGTAACTTTTTCATTTAAAAGTTTGTCTTGGGATAAAAAGTGATTTCCCATAATGTGTTTATTTGTTTTACTATGGAAAGTTGAGTTTTTTCCTTATTTCTAAATCCTTTATTGAAGCTTCGTTTTTTAGACTATGGCTTTGTTTAATCTAAGGCCTTTAATCTCGAATGCATTTTGTAAGAGTACGCCATTTATTTGGTATTGTTGTATAGCAAGGTTAACTTTTCGATGGAACGACATACTCTTACACTTGTTAATGTTGAGGCTGAGAAGGTTAAACTTACACCATTTCGATAATTCTGTAGATTTTGAGATCCTCTGCAAACTTTAATACGTTAGAATGTTGTATTACTTCAGTAATATCGTTGATGAAGATCATAAAGGTTAAACCAAGTACAAATATGAGAGTCTTGTGATACCCCTGAAGTAGCTTGAATTAATTCTGGTCTTCTATTGCTAATCTACTGATCTAACTTGCTTATGTTTTTCAATGTCATTATCAGACTTGCTGGTAAATTTAATAAGATTTATCGATCTTTTTGGCATAAAGCCATGCTGACACTGTGAGGTAAATCGAGGAACCAAAGATCTAAATAAGTTGCATTTTACCAGTTTAAATATTTTATGTATTGAAGATATTGATGTAGTCTCTCAATAACAACAAACATCATTTTTTGCTCTTAAAATACTGCTAGTTTTAATGATTGATTAAATAGAAGACACAGAGGAATTGCCAACGATGTGGAAACATTCAATAATGAAGCTGTAATGCCATCAGAACCACATCCACCTCCGAATACTTCTAAAGCTCGATAAATATCCTCAATCCTTTTTAGTTTTTCGTACTTACAATGCCCTCCCACTTATAAACTGATCGAAAAACTCAACAAACATGTTTGATTTAACGTGCGGGTCACAAGATTTACGTCCCTTGAATGTCATACACACTGTGTAACCGTTAGTTTCACGTTTTTCTTTAAAAATCTTCAAAAATGTTTTGGATCGTTTCAAATTTTTTCTTTAATATGGCTAAAGTAACTCTTATACTTTATCTTAAAGTAACTTTCAAAATTTTCAGTCAATTTCTGTTTGCTTTAACTTTGGAATTGAATTTGACATTTTCTTTCTAAGCTTTGTCTTTCTTGTTCTTAAGATTGATAAGTTTATCGTCATAGATGGTGAATATTTGTTCGATTTGGCCAAAGCAGAAGCTAGGAACAAACAATTCTAGCCCGTAAATATGATTTAGAAGAATTTCTCTAAGTTATAAACTATGTTGCTGCTGATAAGTACCTTTTTCCAGATAATCCGCTCAAGATATAAATGAAGGTTCGTGGTGTCGGCTTTTCTGAAGTTGTAATACGGCTTGCGGTTTTTATTATTATCAATCACATTATTTCCGTTGCTTTCAAAAATTATTTCTAGGGCTTTGTACAGCGTATTTGGCGTAACTGAAATACCGTAAATCAATCGGCATTTGCTAAAACTGAGTGATCTCCAATTGTTAAAAATGGTACAGAATTGATGGTATATTGTTTGTAATGTATGTAGCATATCCGCAGGGCATCTATAAGTTAACTAAGATGTTTAGAACGTGTTATAAAGTTATTTGTACAAAATAAAGCATGTTGACGTAATTAAATTGTTCGATTTACGGTATTTGGTTTTGATCTCCCAGGTAAACATTTTGCCGGCTTTTGTGACTGAACAAACCCACTAGACCCAGTCGTCATGCATATACTCATCGATGTAAACCGTGTTATATTTCTTGAATCCATTTAAAAAGTAAGATGTAGTCGTGTGGTACTTGGTTATGATATCTTGAAAGATTTTACCTGCTGTACTGTGAGTACTATACATAGTAGGAGTTTCGCATATCAACAACCCATCTACATATTGTATAGATGATAGAGCCGGTTTCGTTTAACTGAATCGTTAAATGGGTTATTCAATATCCATTTGAAATATGAAGAAGTTATGCAACTAATTAACTCCATCCACTTTCTTTTTCATCCCACTTTTTCCATGTATCAAATCAACAAGATCACGGCATATGGGTTGTCCTATCGATTCTGGAGTACCGTCTGTACACCACAATGAACTTGGCTTATAGCAGGTATTTTATTCACCACAGCGCACAACGCATCTCTTTGTATTTTTTTATCACAGAAGAATTCTTGTTCCAGATTACTTGGTATCTCTATCGATGTCCGTGGTTTTGCCGAAGTTGTTGAAAAAAGGTTTCTCTTCTCTTTCGCTGTCTAGCAAAATTGTATACAGTAAAACACAATTATTTTGGTCTTGTCACTTTCTTATTGTGATATTTATTTTTATTTGAAAATTGAAATTACGATCATTTCGAATGTTATTTCGGTTGTAAGTGTAACCTACTTCACCTATCAGGAAAACATTTTTCCTGTACAATTCTTATGATCGTTTGATGTGCTAGATCCAATTTTTCCAGTTTAAGCGGTCCGCTCATTGTGAAGTATACGTTGTCTGTGAGTTGTCTGAGTTAAATAACTAACGATCGATGGTAAAATTGTTAAGTAACTTCACGCTGTTATGTATTTGTGGTAGTGATTGATTGTAAGTCTCTAGCTGCCATAGTGATTGCATTAGCAGTTTTTCTAAGACAATCATCGATGCCAAAAGGCCGGGATGATCGTAAATACAGGCGATTTCTTAAAATTTGCATAAATCTCTTCGAGACTGTTTTAGTTTCCTTGAAATTCCCAAAAACACTGGACTTGTGACTTGAGTCCTACTATTTTGACCAAATCGTTTCCCTTAATTGTTAAGAATTTCCGGTTGAATTGAGCTGGAACTTTTGCGAGTAACTGTCCAATAACGCCGGTGAATTGTGGGGACGTTCCTCCAAGTTGTGGAATCTGTGAGTACCTACCACTATTTCTCCAATCACTGTGTTGCGATGGACATGATGAGAATGGAATCCTAACGATGAATCGCCCATCGCTGTCATGCTTAAGAATTTTTTTGAAACGCTTATTACACTCTGATTCTTCAGGGGAGAAGGGCTTGACAGGATGTGGCAAATTCCAGAACCAAAATTGGTCAGTTTTCGACAGCTAAATGACAAAAATGATTACAGTTCAAGCTAGTTGAAGCCTTGCCGGAAGCTATCCAGCCTAGAACGGTATGCTGCAGCAAAGGCAAGTGGTCAGCTATCTGAATTTGACCAACGCAGAATAACTGATGATCACCTAGTTGGATGTTCCCATGACTTCCCACGAAATTCCCCACGATTCGATATTATTGATTCGGCTGAATGGTTGATAGCTCGTGATCTTTGGTAACACTTGAACGTCCAAAGTGATGTAAAAATTAGTAATGTTTGATTTCACGGTAATTGTGGTGGTAAGAGCGTTAAGACAACGTGGCTTCTAATTCCATGAATTTTACTGCTTTCTTTGCGACGTATAGTAATTTTAGTAAGCTGAAAATGATTAAGTAAAAACAGCGAGCCCGAATCGAGCAATGCTCTTCCCACAACAGAATGGCCATTTTTATCGAGCCGATTTGACTATCGTATAGTAGCCAAATAGATAAATAATGTGTATTCGGCTCAGAATTAACGTCAGCTAGCGATAAAAGTGATGAAACAGCACAGAATGATGAGAACGCAAACAATTGTAGCATAATTTCGAGTTAATTACGAAATTGTGGCGTTGCTCAATTGGCTTGAAAATATTCACAATGAAACTTTGATGGTGTGGTAACATATACTCTAATCCAATCACTAAACCAGCCGAAGTATGATGGAATTTGCCTATTTCTCAACTGATTATGATGAAATTTGACATGTGCATTGAAAATAAGATTCTGGAATATAGGCAAGTTGGATGGAACTAGGGTATTCCTTAATTGATTACGATGTAATTCGTTCTATGGGTTGGAAATGGGATTCTAAAATGATTGTTTTAGTGATAATGTCCTGAAATATGGTGAAACAGAATGGATCTTTTCCGTTTCTAAACCGATAAGAATGAAATCCTATACTTGGGATAAAAGTTGGATTCTAAAATTATTGTTAGATGAAATTCTGTATTACGGCTGATCGGAATAAAACTTGGCTGTTTCTTAACCGATTATGGTGGCATTTGACTTGTACAATGGAAATGATATTGTAACATATTTTTTGATTTGGTTCTGGAAAATGGCCAAACAGCTCTGAAGGTAACACTTACAAATATTTCTTCATTGATTCTTTCATACTCCTTGTTTTTAATAGTATAATCGTTCTCTAGTTTCAACATCTGAGTACATCTTGTGTGTCCGATTTTCGACCGATTATTTTACTACCTGCACCATGTAAGATTTTTGAAAAAGTTCTTCATTCTCAATTTTGGAATACTTAGAATTCTACAAGATGCTTTATTGGTACCAATCTGTTTATACATCGAATCGTACTTCTATTACCGTTTGACTAAACAGTAATGATATTTGATGAAAAGCTATCATGTGTGCTGGATTTTAGTGAAGCTTTTGATAAAATTGATCATCAATTGTTACTTAGAAAGCTTAGAGAAAAATTCTCAGTGGCTGCTTTGCATTTAATTGCATCATATCGGAATGACCGTAGTCAAACATTATAATTTGGTTCGTTTATTTCTAACGCATGTAAAATCGTTTCTGGAGTACCTCAGGGATCAGTCCTGGGGCCAATCTTGTTGATGATGTTTATTAACGATCAACATTTTGTGATAAATAATTGTAAATATCACCTATTTGCTGATGACTTGCAGATATATACATTTTGCAATATTAGTAATGCTTCTTTTAAACCATATTGAAAACGTAAACCACGATATGCAAACTATATCTGAATGATCCACAATAAATAACTTGAATTAAATAGCAGCAAGACTCAATGTATTTTTGTAGCATGCTCAGAGCAGTGTATGTACTGACAATTTTCCCAAAATTGTTGTTAATGGAACTGAGATTAATTATTCTAATATGGTTAATAGTTTAGGTATGCATTTTGACAAAAAATTGTGCTGGAAGTATCATGTGGAGAACATATGTAAAAGGGTTAGCTTCCTACTTAGAATGCTTTGGACTACCACGACTAAACTCGAGTTTTTGACACCAGTTAGTCAATAGTATATTGTATAACAAGTGAAGAAAACGAGTCATTGCAATATGAAAGTGAAATTTGCAGCCTGTGATAGCGAGGGCTGCAATCACTTGAGTATTGCAATGACTCATTTTTACACGAGTTATACACGCTATTTTTTCTACGGTACAATAGCCCTATAACATTTATAAATAAATAGAAACATAAAAAACTACAAACTTGTACGGATCAACACAAATTTATTAAACCATTAAAACGTTTGGGTTTTCACTAATCGTGTAGCAATATTAAGAAATCGTTGTGTAATGAGAATATTTCCACATGATTTTAGTATACGACGCAAAGGCTCCTTGTCTTATATAATTTAAATTCAAAAATCATCATCGAAAGTATAGGTTACTGCACTATCGTAGAAAAAATATATTATTTACCGCATTTTTTTTTTAGAGATATGGTTATGTTCAGTCTTTAAAAGCAATATGTTAACAATTTATAAATAAGCATAAGATATGTAATTGGATTAAGAAAGTATGATCATATTTCTGAGTTTAGTGACATTTTATTGGGATGCTCGCTGCAAAATTTCTACAAGTTTCAGGCATGTCTGTCCTTGTTCAAATTTTTGAAACTTGAAGAACCGGAGTACATTAGTATGAATAAAATTTTTATTATTTTGTAATAGCTAATGTTTATAAGTTGTATAACTTTTCACATTAATAAATAAATAAATCAAAATAAATAAATATTGCTGGGGGTCGATTTCATCTCCTCGAATATTGCTGCCTTATTTTTTGTTCGTTAAGTCCCATTCTAATGGGTCATATTTCAGAACTTCATTTAAAAACCATTTTAGAATCCCATTTCCATCCCACATATCGGATTTCATCGTTATCGGTTTTTAAATGACCACGTTCCATTCTGTTTGGCCAAACTCGAGAACTTCATGAAAAAATCATTTTAAAAGATCACTTTCATAATACATATCGATATTCATCATAATCGGCTAAGAAATAGTCAAGTTCAATCCTACCTTGCCTTATTTCAGAAATTTATCCAAAAACCATTTTAAAATCCATTTCATCATAATCGGTTAATAAATAGCCAAGTTCCATCCTATACTTGGCCATATTCCAGTACTTTACCTAAGAATTCCATTTCCATCGCAGATGTTAAATATCACTAAACTCCGTTAAGAAATAGATAGGTTCCATCTTAACTGGCCATACATATATTTTGCTAAAGGTTCAATTTGAAGTGTAACAAATTGTAGTGTTAGGTATAGTTTAAGTAAAGTTATTTTTTTATTCTTAAATTTTCGACATTTTCCATTCGGCTGGCTGCGACTTCATTTGCTATAAAACAGGAATATGCATTGATTTTTTTTGTCTCCCTTTGCCCATAAACATTTTTGTTCGCGTTATCCGCATAAAACAATATGTTTGATAAATATTGAAATATGTATGTTTCACTTTTAAATAAACTAAGATTTAAATTCAGTCTCGTCGTGCAGCTTAAGACAAATTATTAATTATTTCAATCCAACGATGTTTATATTTTAATCCCATTTTAAGAGAATCCTTTAGCAAAGCGAAAACACGTGATTTTTCAATTATCTATAGGTTTAATTATTTTTTTAAAAGGTAAATTATTAAAATTGAGCACGTAGTGAAATGGAAACAGGTACACAAATAAATATTTTTATTCAACATGCATGATATGTATTTAAATAATTGTTAGTGAATTGAGGGCGCCAAAAAATAAAACATTATTATTCCGTTCAGGATTTGCAGGTAATCGTATCCAATTTATATACAATATTTGACTACTGGTAGACTGAAAAAATCTAATTGTTGAATCCTTAATTATAGTCAAATAATAGAATTAGACTAAATGACTTTTATGTACCTCTTACAACTTCTTCTTCCTTTTGTAAATTGTACCAATTCTATATAATTTATGTATATGATAATTTTCCAAAAATATAAGAGCATTAAATCAGCTTCGAACTGATAAGCCTATGCTTAGGATAAAATCAATCCGGAAATGGCGGTTGGACTGATTTTATTACAATTTACACATTTACCGAATGTATACTGTGTACCAGGTTGTATTAGCGAATTATGGCAATACACCCACCCTTGCTTTCGATTTTAATCTATAAATAAAATTATAATAGATTTACAAAATCTTTTTAATTTATTTGAAGTTAATATTTTCCGAAAAATGTAAGAGGCCATGGCGGCTGGACTACTTGTACCACAATTTACATTATATATACAGAACGTACCTGTTGTGTACAGGTTGTATTTGTGAGTATTAGTATATGCAGCCAAATTCCCTTACAAATTTCTTTGAGACATTCACATCGCTCTATTCCTGTGGAAGCAAATTTTAACAATTAACCATTTTTGCTTTAATTTGAATTAATTAATTAATTCGTGTAATTTCTAATATTATATTAAAATATTAACTAAAAAAATTAATTAAAAATTAAAAATGTTGAGTACATGAACCTGTCTATCTATGGGGTGTTGAATAATTGTTCGTAACGAGTACTTTTACGTGTTATACCATCTGTTCAAATTTGACCCGGACTAGTAAAAAAAACAACATTTTTATGTATTTTAAGATAAATTTTTATTATCGCGTTCAAAATAGGCTACTTTTGAGCCAATCAAGTACGCCAACGGTTAATCCATTTTCCCATATACATATTATAGGCCTCGACCGGGATGTCCTTTTAGTACTAGTTCTAAATGGGGTAAAATGTCAAAAATGGAAACTATTTGTCGTTAAATTTTTTGGGTTGGGTTTTCTGCGAATAATATTGAATTATTAAAACGATATTAAACTAATTGTAAATTTTTAGATGAGTTGTTAAATTCTTAAATAGCATCATTTTATTTGTGAAATATTTTAAATATCGATTAAATGATAATTAAATTATTAGGCGCGTTATTCTTGAAACATTAAAATCGTGATGTGATAGACTGAATAAAATAACTGCATAATCTCCAATCCGCGATTATCTAGTTGGTGTCTGTCGGGGGTGTGAGACAACTAAAACTATTACGTTAGACAGATTTCGCGAATTAGTTAAATTCCAAAGAAGTGTTTTACTGATGAATTGAAGATTTTTCTTGATCGACGTCAAAAGATACATAGTTTACCATTCTCGTTCCACTTAACCAGAATGTAAATATCTGATATAGCATTGGACCCTTTGCGCAAGGAAAATAAGAAAACAAGAAAAACCTTGAAGAATATTCACATTTATATTAATATTTACGTTACACTCCCCAAAGCAGCTTTGCTTGGTCCTAGCAAATTATGGTAGCTTCCTTTTCATATTGTAGCTCACAAAAAATTAACGGAGTATTAATCGGCACATTATTTTGTACTTTTTGGGGTTTCTTTTTTTTTTTTTTTTAGAGGATTACAATACAATTTATTACAATACAAAAAATATAATAATAAGTGCCCTGTGGACACAGTCCAGTGACAGGCCTCGCTTCTTTTAACCACATATAAAAACAATATAAAAAAAAAATGTCCATTAATATACAACAGTTATCAAAAAAAACTAAAATTTATAAGTTTTATTTCATAGCCTTAGAAGAAAACTCATACAATGACGTAAAACAAATGTGAGACGTCAGGTGTTTCAAATAGCCAATTTCTAACATAGAGTAAGAACCGTTTAGAACAAACATGTCGTCTAATATGCTCGGGCAATGCATTGAAAAACGTCGGAGCGGTAACGGAAATATAGCGGCGGAAGTGCTCATTATTGAATCTGGGAACAATGTACAGAAAGCGCGCGGTGATTAACGCGAAAGTTATAACGAGCATCACCTCTTATAACATGCAGACCACTGCGCTTGAAAAAAACTCTTAATACCTTATAAACATACAAATGTTGCAAAGGCAGAATGTTGTTCGACTTGAATAAAGGCCAAGCTGATTCCAACCTATTTTTTCTCAAAATTGTTCTCAAAATCATTTTCTGTTGAACGTGAACTGGTTTCAAGGTAGTTGGATAACAGCCACCCCAAAGAGACAAACCGTACTCCAATTTGGACATCACCAAAGCATAAAACGTCATTTTCAACACAGAAACAGGGCATAGATCACGGAGAAGATAAAAAATACGTGCGGCTGTGTGTAACTGATTAACTTGGATACATGAGTTTTCCAATTAAGGTTTGTGTCCAAATGAATACCAAGATACTTAAATGAGTTAACAAGCTCAATATTAAAACAATCCGAATGACAACTTACAGAAGTACACATAGAAGCACTATGATATTTAACTTGGGAGAGAATTGAGGCAGCAGCAACGCCAAAAATTGTAAACCACATGAACTTGGTTTTTTCACTTAGTATCAGAAAATGCTTATCAAACCATTTATGTAAGACCGTTAGGTCAGAATTAACCATGGAAATCACATCATTGGCAGATTCTGAAGAATAAGCTAAAGCCAAATCATCAGCAAATCCAGTACTGTGACCATTCAAATTAAGTTTAAAAATAGAATTAGTATAAATTAGAAACAACAAAGGGCCCAGCACTGATCCTTGTTGCACCCCAACTTTAACAGCTCTAAAATCACTAAAAATGTCATTAACTCTGACCCTCACAGCTCTATCATCAAGGTAGGAAGCAAACCACTTATTAGAAACACCCCTTAACCCAACATCAAACAGAATGGATAACAAAAGTTTGTGATCAACCATATCAAATGCCTTAGCAGCATCAATAAACAAACCAGCACAGATCTTGCCATTATTTAGGCCGTTATGAATAATATCCAAAAAATCCAACACAGCAGACTCAGTACAATACCTTGGCGGAACCCATGTTGGTGAACGCTTAGGGTATTACATCGATCCAGGAATATGGTAACTCGGTTTTTGACAGCTTTTTCCAGGACTTTGAGGATAACAGGCTGCAGCGCAATAGGTATATAGTTACCTTTATCGCTATGGTCCCCACTTTTAAAAATGGGTATAATGGTTGCAAATTTAAGCCTTTTAGGTACTACTCCCTGTTCGAATGATAGATTGAATATATGCGCAAGAACAGGGCTGATATGTTTAGAGATAGCTTTCAAAATATTGCTACTAATCCCTTCAATATCAAGAGACTGTTTCGGCTCCAGCGACTCAATAATAGCAAAAATTTCACTATTAGAAACCGGAGTCAAGAAGAATGTTTTCGAGCACTAATCATACGGAAGGTCATGATTGATTGGCAGGATATTCGAGAACAACTTAGACCGTAACTTGTCAGCAATACTTGTAAAATAACAGTTGAACTCATTAGAAATATCTACTTCATTTGTAAGCAGAGACAAGGCCCCAATTTTTTTTTACATCCCCTCTATTAATTGAGAATCGATTCATATAATACATTTCTTTCTCAGTCTTAGCATCAACATTAATTTGTCTGCAAATGCGATCATATATTGCTTTAAGATTCATGTCATTGGGATGTTTATTTAATTATTTGCGAAACCGGTTCCTTTTTTTAATTCGACTTGCAAGATTATAGGAGATCCATGGCTGTAAGAGCCTGATATTTTTTTTGGGATTTTCATTTTCGGGAACATGATAGTAACCCCATTTTCATCTATCAATGCCTTTTCCGAAGACAGTGCAGTTAAACCACTAAAAATGGTCGATAGGAAAACATGAAGTATCATTTAGACTCTATTATTACTTTCTTTTATGTAAAATAAAGTAGAGGGGCATTCTCTGTCAAATCGATCACCCTCCCTGCACATTTAATTTTTTCAGGTAAATAAACGTTATTGGACTTACAATTTTTGTTAATATGTATGACTACTTTTTAATGCTGTGTGGTGTTTTTAAGGCATCCTTGAATTTTTAAAATGGCGGACCATAATTGATAAACAAGTCTTTTGTTTTTAATAAAATTGTTACAAAAACGTAATTTTAACTCTGTTAATTTTCTCAAAAGTGTTTTTGGACTCGTAGATTACAAATTTGTAATTAGTTTTTTTAAATACCAAGATGGCGGATCAAATATGTTCGAAAAGGATACATTTTTCGACGTTTATAAAAATCAATAAAAGCATGATCTACGGAGTTTTCGGGGTCGCTGATCATAAATATAGGGTCAGAATTTTAAAATTCAAGGCGGGGGGAGGGGCCCAAGATGGCCGCCATAAACGGTTAATTTTTTGACGTTCAGCCGGATACAAAAATGAATGTGCATGATAATGATGAATATGTATTCTTAGGATCTTGGGGAAATAAATAATCACAATTCAGAATAGCAAATGCTAGATAGTCCGTTCAAGATTGCTTATTTGAGATGCCATGCACAAAATAGAAAAAGTACGACATTATTGGTCAATTTATATTCTTATATAGGGAGTTTTCAGCTAATTACGAATTATGAAATATTTTACGATTTATTACTATGATGATATGAAATTTATGAAACTGTTATTAATTGAAAATGAGTTTGTTAATTCCTTGCGAATCTTATTTACTTATCTGATTTGAATTAATTTTTTCTTTGTCAAAATAAAATTTTAAAAATTTAGCTTATATGTGTAGTACAGAAAGTGTTATAAGATTTCATTATGATCTTTGTAAATGTTAAGATAGATTTCAAATCTTCTGGATGGCGAATCATTAGAGGTGGCATATTTTAAACATTTAAAATTACAAAAATTTACTGTTTGAAAGATGTCGATTTGAATTATACGAGTTTGATTGTCAATCATGAATTTATTTATTTTATTATTTTTCGGCATTAGTATGAACTAATGTGCACCAAGAGGAGGTTGCGCAATCGGACTTTGCACGTACTCGGGAGACCAGTATCTTCAAAACTTTTATACATCAAAGAATTATTTTGTTTGTAAACAATGTAAACCGTCCAAATTTGGGTTTTTCATTTGAAGCCGATCGATATCGCTGACTGTAAATTTGTCTTAATCGTTACTTGTCATCTTTAAGTTTATCCCTCACCCCCTTGGAATGCAGCTTTTGGGATGGATCCTCTGATTCTGGTCCAAAAAGCTTGGAAGCAACAGTATTCCTCAGTGAAATTATATTATTGAAGATGGTTACTTTTTCTTTGACTATCGCGGATCCTTGAAAATTATAACATATCATATCATATTGTTTTAATTGATTAATTAATTAATTTTTTATTTTTTTTCTATGAAAGGTCCATCGAAAACCGCCCACTCTAGAAACTATTTTAATCGATAGTCGAGGTCTCGATGTTTATTCTCCGCACCTTGGAGCACAGATTCCGGGATGCCTCAGACTAATAAATAGCTTCAAACATCCAACAAACAAAAACTGTCCAAGGTTGGTTCCTTTTTTCTCTGAGAGTTGGAGGGTTCGTAAATGAACGAATACCGCCAATCCTAAACGGTTTTATTCAATAGACAAGGTTTTTGAGTTAATCCCCACCCCCACATAAGAAAATTTTGAAACTTGCCCCTTGTTTCCGAAATCCCCCTAGATCATGTTTTTATCGATTTTCATAAATGTTGAAAAATTGACCCTTTACGACGGCCATCTTGGATCTGCCGTCTTGAATTTTTATATTTTGACCCTAAATTAATGATCACCGACCCCGAAAACCCCTTAGATCAAATTTTTATTGATTTATATGAAGTTGAAAAATTGGTCTGTTTCTCGGTCAAATTCGATCCATACTATTAAAGTTAGCCGACATTAAAACGACACAATTAAAATACCAGCCAAAAGAAACTTTTAACCATCAGCTGAAATTTATCAGCCATTTCAAGTAGAAAAGAAAAATATTTGATAATCAATTCAAAAACCTGAGTGGTAAAATCTTTTCTCCAAAATCTTGTCACCAAAAATCTTTTTGGAGAAAATCTTGTTTCTCAAAATCTTGTTTTCAAAATACAGTTTATTTATTTATGTTTTTATTAATCTTTTATAGATTTTACATTAAAATAAAATGACTTCGACTAATTTAACTTAGAATTGTAGAGGCTAACGGCTTCGGTAACTCTCTCCGAGGGGCCTTAGATTTGAACTTCAGTGGACGTAGGAGCCTGGATCAGCAAACATGTCGCACTGCGTGTCACACGTATGAGCGGGTTATATAGAATCTATTACACGTATTAGTGATTCGTGGCCAATCCCTAATTTAACTTAAAATTGTATAGGCTAACGAACGGCAGATCTTTGAATTGATAATCAAACATTGCAAAATCTGAAATTTTTCGAGATTACACCCCCTTATCCCCTTCAGACCTTCCCAAATTGAATCTAAAATTCACTAGTATTATTGTCATCGAATAGGCATAGTGAGATCAATGGTCAACCCCCAAAATCTGGAACGACAAACCTTTGAATTGATTATCAAACATGGCAAAATTTGAAAATTTTGTCGATTACACCCCCTTATCCCTTTCAGGACATCCTCAAATTCGGCCTCAACTTGTCTGGTATTGTTGTATGGATCGGTTGAGAAATTTCTGCTGATGTTTACAATTTTTTTTAGCTATAGTATTGTGATAGTGCAATCTGCATTATCGATTTTTTTTTTCGTCGACTAACTTTAATAAAGTGTTCAATCCACCATTTTGGGTCCGCCATATTGAATATTACAATTCTGACCTCTAATTCGTGGTCAGCGATCCCGAAAACTTTGTAGGACATGTTTCTAATGATCTTTATGAACGTCGGAATCTTGGAATTTTAAAAAACTAATAAAACATTTGTAATCTATGAGTCCACAAACACTTTTGAGTAAAAAGACTTGTTTATCAATTATTGACTGCCATTTTAAAATTCAAGGACGCCTTAAAAATGCCATGATACGGCATTAAAAAGTAGACATGTTAACGAAAATGTTTAGGCTAAAAACGTTTATTTATCTCAAAAAATGAAATGTGCAGTGTTGGTGGCCGAAAATGTTCGATCTTTAGATTTTTGTCTGTCAGTCTGTTAGTCTATCAGTTTGTTAGTTTATCAGTCTATCAGTTTATCAGTCTGTCAGCCTATTAGTCTGTATACTCTCTTCAGCCCAGATGGTTTAACGCTGCGTTTCTCGTGGGCCGCGGCCGCCTAGGGAACCGTGGAGTTGTTGCCGGGGAGCCTTGAAACTTAGCCTTAATATCTCTTATGAATAGCCCAACACCCTCGCGTAGAAATTTCTGAATCTACCTATTGGCCGCTACAATTTTCTGTGCTGTTAATTTTTTTTGTAAGATATGTGAGGGGTATATGAATTTCACAATCGCAATGATTTTGGTCGGCAACTTCTTATTCTACAATGAACATGAACATGAATTTCAGATCACAAAACCTGATCTGCAGGACAAAAAAATCATGGTGAAAATGATGGCCTTTTATAAAGCAACAACATTTTTAAATCAGAGGTCGATATCCGTTGTAAATTCTTGGAAGTTTAGAAACTAAATTTAAAGTAAAGCTATAGAAACTTAGATCTATGAAAATTTGCGTAATTATGGATATTAAAAAAGTAGGTGTTGGTTGAGATTTCAAACACAAATTATTATAAGTTTTATAAATTTGTCGAAACCTTTAGCTTAGTTTTGTAGAAAAACATGTCATATTCGTCGATTGGTGGCATTCTAATTTTTAGACTAAAAATCTTTAGATTGCTTTTCAAATCTACCCAAACCTAAAGAACATTTAATTAATTCGAACAGTTTATCATGAAAGGTGGCAATTAAGGAAAAAGTATAGGCACCAGGTTTGAGGAATAAAATCCTTTACTATTCAGCGCAACAAACTTGCATGTCAACACATTTTAACTATAACTTCCGTGGAATCGAAAGTGTTTTTTCTGCTTTGGGACAGTTTTGCACAAAACTGCACTAACTATTGATAAGCTTTATTTAACATTTAAAACGACCATATATAAAATTTAAATTAAATGTTTATTTTTATTTCTAGCGAATGAAGACATTAATAATATAATGAGGTCGGTCAATTTTCTAAAAATTAAGAACCAAAATTTGTGCGTCAAATTATTAGTACAACAATGCAAAAATGAGTTTTCAATTCTGACAAATTATGTGTTCACTTTTAGAATTTATAAGGGAAGGAGGAATATTCTTTACTGTTTGTCTAACAAAGTCAAGTTTGTTTTGAACAACTCGTCATAAATTAAATTTCAAATTTTCAATATAAAATTGCTAGGCGGGCTAAAATTTTCAAATTGGTCGATAACATTGAAAATTGGTAGTTGAGCAAAGCTTAAAAAACTTTTGAGAACTCTGGCTTTTGTACAGAAAACTCAATTTTTTTCTTATTGTTTCAAGTATTTCCAGAATTTTCATATTTCAATAATTCAAAAGAATATATTAAATCCAAATTTGGTCTTAAATACTTAATTAAAAACATTATGACGCTTGGATCGGGTTGCGGTCGAATTAGAGAAACGTGCAACAATTAAATTTTGACAGATCCAGAATAGTGAGCTCAAAAAGTTTTAGCTTTAACCTTAGATAGTCATTTTGTTATCTGTTTCGCTCCACTCATATGTCTAGTTAAAATACTTATGTAGTCCGGAGTTTTTAGAGTTACATCCAATTTTTAATAGTTCCTTATGCCGAATCATTTTATTGTTTTCAAAATGTTTAATAATTTTCTGGAATTATATAATAGAATTTTTGTATTTATACAGTTTTTAATCCTTCAAATCGTATGAAGCTGAAGAAATATTTTGGGTTGGCAAAACATTTTTTTAAATTGTGAAACCCGGATATGGATAACTATTGATAAGCTGCGCGGGACATCTGAGATCCTTGAACAGGAATGCTTAAAGTGCTTAGCTGTAAATTCTTTATTATTGAATACAATTTTTGAGAGGCCTGGATTTTATTTTTCCGATTTCAGGGGCCGCAGTATGAAACAGTTTGAGAAGCACTGTACCTATCGAACAAAAACTCCATATTTAATTTTTTTTTCATAAAAGTATAAGGTTTACAGCAAAAATATTAAATACAACATGTTTCCAAAAAAAAAAAAAAATACAAAAAAATAAATGAATTTTTTTTTCATGAATTGAGAGGTCCCAGTGAATTGTAGGGCAAACCCAAAAACCGAAAGTGCCAACCCCGTACGCCAGAAAATTGATTTTGCAAAATCTCAAAAAATATAAGATTTACAGAAAAACTATTCCAAAAAAAAAACAGAAAGAAAGAAAAAGTAAAAAAATATTAAATAAAAAAAATAAATAAAAAAAATAAAAATTATTAAAAAATAACAAGAAGAAAAAAATAAATGAATAAAGAAAAAATACAAAAGAATAAATTTATAAGAAATTTGCAAAATAATTTTCTCAAAATTCCCCGTTGGGAAAAGAAAATCGTTTGTTTGGCCGCATCTCCATTTTTTAGTTGGCCTTAACTTAATTTTTTGTCTTTAAATCTTGGGATAATTTACTGTTATGTGAAAAACAAAAATTTCACTAACTTGATTTTTGTTATACACTTTGTACTTTAAGATGATGAATCACTTACGTATAATTATCACCAGGAACCAAAATTGAGTTTTTTAATAAAAGCAATTTACACAATTGCCTATGCTTTAGATACGTTACAAGAAAATGTTTGCGGCTCAAAAACAAAAGGAAAATGTGATGCGATGAAAACTTTTAATGGAACACAATTTTATGTAAGTCGAACAACATCTTATTATCATTAATAATTATATAATATTCACAGGGATGAGTGGTATAGTATACATATACATAATTAATTTTTATGTTGTTCTTTTTGTTTGCTCCGATACAGGAATATCTGAAAAATGTTACATTCACTTATCCACCAAACGATGGCGATATCGTTAAATTTGATAAACGAGGGGATCCACCTGGGCGGTAAGTGTATAATTTTCTTAATATAAATTACTTGAAACACAATTTTTATTTCCTCACACACCACAAAAGGGTATTTTTTAAATAACAAACTATACTATGGATTAAACCAAAAACCAAACAATAAACCCTAAAATAAAAATCGTTTTTTAAATTTTCCTTAAATTTACTTTATTTTAGAGACTTGAATATATGTATGTATCTAACCCATTTTTTTGGTGGTCTTTTTGTGTTTTACTCGGTCTGCTTACTAATTAATTAAGTGTTTCCCAAAATGATATATGTATGTATACGCAAAACACAAATATTAGGTAATTGAATTAATCTTAATTAAGTATTCAAAATCACGATCTTAAATAGGTGATGTTACAAAATTTCCTTTTTTTCAAGTAAAAAAAATATTTTTAGGCTATTGTAGTAGATAGTATGTATTGTAATAAGATAAATGAAAAAAAAAATGTTTTCCAAAACTACCTTTATTCTGTTTTTCTTTTGTCATCTTTTAAATGTTTGTACACGGAACATAATTAAAATGAGATTAATGGGTTATTTTTTAAGACATTGTGGTATGGTTTTTGGTTTAGGGGATAAGTAAATTTATAGAACATTATATAGGACATAATAATTACAAACTTGTTTCTGTCAGCTAGAGAATAATTTGCAGCATTATTGTAGCATTATTTATATTTCAAAATTTTGATTTGCACGAGTTTTTCTAAAGGAATTACATGGGTTTGAAGGGCAAAAAAAAGTAAATTTTCTCTGATTTTACTGGAACTTTTAGCACATGAAAGAACAACATTTTAACAAAATGTTCATCAAAAAAATATTGAAAATTCAGCCGTTGAGAGCTGGTTTTCGGAAACCTCTTAGAAATCGCGCTGATCAGGATAATTCGTCATAATTGTATCTGAAATCAAAAAAACAAATATTTTCTGTTAGTAGGTGAGTATAGCCAAAGCAACCTTGATTATATTTACGAGCCATAATCTAAAAAACGAAGCTTTTATAAAGGAATTAGAAACGAGGAAAAAACCAAAATTTTCATAGTAAAACACATAATACATATGGGAAATCACTTTTTTTCGGAAGACAAATTTGTAAATGAAAAGGTTGCAAATTCTTAATTATGATTTCTGAAATATTTTCATAAATGTTTGAATTTCAACATATATAAATCTCGTTTAAGTAAATCGTTTTCATTTTCTTGTAATAATTGGTTTATTTAAACCAAAATATAAAAAAAGTTCATAACAACAGCATTCTGGTCAAATTAAAAAGCAAAGCTTACTACAAATCGTGTGCATTAAGCCAATATACATAGATGGCAGTGGGCAGTAAACATTTTGAAAAACCATACCAAAACTCGCTACTTGGGGAAATTCAAGTTCAAAAATTGTAGGAAAAGCAAAACAAATTCACAAAATATTAAGAACGTGCCATAATTTTGTGATTAAACAATTTTTTTCGTATTTTTTTTTATAAATCTGAGACATCTAACGTACACTAGTAAAACTAAAGATAAATGTAGCAAGTATTATTTTAATTCGTCAGAGCCAACTTTGATATATTTTTCAAAATGAAAGTTCGAAAAATATATTTTAGAAATAATTTAATTTTAATATTTCTGCAATTAATATTTACTTAATACCAAAAAACCCTTCCTGAATATTGTTGCTAAAGATATGTAGAACACTTTTGTATAAAAATTTTGTAACATTTTTGCTTTTTTCAATGAAAAACTTGAAGCTAAAAAACACCATTTTTACTATGGATTCCTATGGAAATTAGTGAAAAGTTATACCACTAAAAAAGCTTCTAAAAAATACGTCATAATGATTATGGCTCTATACTCTAGAAGGTTCTGGTATAGCTCATGATTAAACGAAAATTTCATAATATTTTGTTAAAATGTTGTACTTTCATATGCTAAAAGTTCTAAAAGTTCGAAGAAAATATTTAATTTAGTATATGTTTAAAAAACTTAGAGAAATGCTTCTTTGTCTTTAAATAAAATAGATTTTCAATATTGAAAATTATTTTAAACTAAAACCACAAAGAAGAATATCAGAGGCTTCATACAGAACAAGGAAATGTCCAAAATCAAAAGCGCCAATTTTCTTTTAAACTATATTTTATAAGCTGCTACTGGAACCCAGCTATTCTTTTTTAGTTGAAAGTAATGCCATCTATTTTTATCTAGCAAAAGAAAAACAATCAAGCTATTTAAGACTGCAACAAAATGTTCCATCGTATCAAAAATATATATTTTTTGTTATTTTTTCTAAACAACTTTTCAGTATTTAAAATCTAAAAATTTTTTCAAGTGAAGTTAAAATTATTTAATTATGTGATATTTCAACTATGCAAAATCAAATTATACAAACTTATTATTAGGAAATTATTGATTCATTTGCAATTATTAAAATCAAACACTTTTTGTTGCTTTGTTTTCTTACGTTACTGCGTTAATTAAAGTTTAAAGTTATAAAAACATACATTTATTTTGAATATTTCGATCAATACGAGTCTGGTTGGAAGAATCTTCCATTTTTTTATGATAAAAACTAAAAATTTGAGTATTTGTATATCTCGTACATAAAATCATATTTTTAGGAAACTTAGATATTTTTAAATTAATTTGACTTCTGTAAAAGAATTTTTTAATGTTTTTATATCTGTACACACCACACCAACTTATACAAATTTTATTTTTGTAACCGTTAGGTGACTAATTGTTATAATTTTTTATTGTTGTTGTTTGGAGGAATTTTTGAAGTTTCTAGTTTGTTTTTTTTTTTAATTGATTTAATTTGGAATATACTACCTAGTTTTCTTTTTAATTACTATACAAATATTTTATTAAACATCTAATTTACATTTAAAATGGATTCAAATGTGGTCAAAAGTGAAATTATGTGTGCGGTGAAAGGGTGTAATTCGTCAAGGAGACAGAACATACGCCTTTTCAAATTAGAGAAAACTCACAAAAAATATGAGGAATAGATTGCTATTGTATAACTGTTATTTAAAAAGTCAGCTACAAAAAAAAATTAGAAATTTGTGAACCACATTTTATTAAGGCAGTTTTTCCAAGAAGGGCTTAAGGAGGACTGTCCAAACAAAAAATTTGCTTGTTTTAATGAATAATTTGCTTTCAAATGACAATACGATTACAGTTGAAACCTTACTTGACTCTTATTCCAATGATAATTGGTCAATGATACCTATATTATCAATCGATGATATTTTTGAAACCTTCGATCTGGAAATTACTTTAGATCCAATAAGTGGTGAAATTAGTGTGATCAATAACACAAATTATATAACCCAAACCTAATTTTGAAATTAATAATGATCCACTATCCTTTTCAATCCATTTAGAAAATAAATAAAAATTCTAAAAGTTTTTGTAAAATGTTGACAAACATACGACGACTTAAAACACGGAAATGGCCTGAGGATCAGAAAATAATCGCGCAAAATATCCTTATCGATCATCAAATGCAAACAGATATGCGAGAAAATTTACAATCTAATTTGCCGTCAAAGTCTTCATTAATCCGTTAGCAACCGATAACATATTTAACTCCTGGTTTTAATGAAACTGTTTTACATAAAATAAAAGACCAAGTTTCTGAAAGGACCGACGATTCAAAAGAAGCTATTTTAATGTTGGGCGAAATTTATATAAAAAGTGATTTGGTTTACAATACTTACTTCGATCAGATGATTTTGTAGATTTTGGAAGTCAGCGATAAAATATTATAGGACAATTGATATCTTGTTTTATGGGAAGAGGAGTTTTTTCTAACTGGAAATATGTTTTAAGTTCTTTCGTTTCCCATAATGGCCTTTTGGCTGATAAATTGTATTTATTTGTCCAGGAAAATATTGACAAATGCTTGGAATTAGGATTAAAAGTTAACGCTATAAATGTTTTAACATGTTGGGACTGTCTATCGAACGTCCCATATTTAATCATAAAAATCAAGAAATTGTAGACATTTTTGATGCACCTCATTTTTCTAATTCGTTTGAAAAAATTAGGGTTAAATTAGTAACAAAAATGTTCAGCAGGAGTGTTGCTGCAGGGATAAAAGCAACGGTTCAACATAAAAAAAAAATCATCGGAGAATATGACTGCAGCGATTTTAACTTATACATTTATTGAAAAATTTGATAAGTTATTTGACTATTTAAATTCAAAAACAAAATTTAACAAGAATAATTTTAAATCTTCTTACACAATTGATGGCGAAATAGATAAATTTATGATTTTCATGATAGATTACATTTAAAATACACTTGTAAATAAAAAAAACTGTTTACTATTTCAACAGTTAACTTTTCACTTTGAATGGCATTAGGGAAGTCACTAAAATAATAATACAATACCGGAGAATGTACGCGTTGATTATCTATTAATTTATAGGTTCAATCAAGACGCAATTGAAAATATTTTTTCTTAAATCAAGAGCAGCCAACGGAAACAACTGAAATCCATCCATACATCAATTTAATTTTGTCAGCTGATGCCACCATTACTAGACATATATTAACACCATTATACATAAGGCATACATTATGTTGGGTTTTATTAAGCGGAACTGTAAGGACTTCATCGATCCGATTACTATAACATCACTGTACGGTTCTTTTGTTCATTCTATTTTGGAATATGCATCGCCGGTGTGGTCAACATTTTATCACTGTCATTCGGATAAGATAGAAAGTGTTCAGAAGCAGTTTGTTTTGTATGCACTTCGTTGTCTACCGTCTACACGGTCTGTTGAATATGTTCTTCCACCCCACTAAGATCGCTGTAACCTATTGAATCTGCACCGATTAGATTGTCGACGTGTTGCAGCATCGGCATTGTTCATTTGCGATATTTTCAGTTCTCGAATCGATTGTACTGAACTGCTTTCACGCGATGGACTGTTACTCATTAACCAGGAATCAATTAATTACGGTCTTTCGGAACCACTTTTGAGAGCATCGCGAGAATTTAATTCAGTTTATGATGTTTTTGATTTCAACTTGTCCAGAGAGTCGTTTAAGAAAGCTTTATTTAAATTTTTATGTAATAATAACTAAATAGTCGGCGTTTTCTATCTATCTTTTATTCCTTTTGTGTTGTATATCATTTTTACAAATTAATTTTTTTTTTTTTTTTTTTAAACATGTTTGTATAGCCGATTGTAATCACTGTAATGATATATATAATATAAATAAATAAATAAATAATAATAACGTAGTTGAAATAACCACAATCAAAGTTCAAAGCAAATATTCCAGCATTTCAAATTGTGAACGGGAGATATTGATTCAAGTTTGCTGCATTTAACAAGTGACATCGGAGAAGATGTAGAACCTTTGAGTTCTGAAGCTGTAGAACAAGTCACCATCCTCATCAGATATTTCTGAATTTTTTTTTTAATTGTGATGTTCCGCTTGAAAAATTCCATGCAAAATTTTATATAAGATTTCTTTGCTTGTAACATAATCCAAAAACTTAAAATTTTACGATGCGAAAATCTTATTATTAAAAATGATTTAGAACCCCCTTCTAAATATGGTGAAGTTTGATGTCGGAAAGCTTAAAGCACCAATTGACAATTTTTTTACTATTTGTGAAGAGCAAAGTGGATGACGTCGAAACAAGGAATTTTATTATTGAAAACTCATTAATGTGTTATAAAGTATACCAATATTAATTGTTTTTTTAAAATAAAATGTTTTATTTTTTTTTTTTTTTTTTTTTATTTTTTTATTTATTATTTTCCGAAAAACATACATTTTTATTATGGAAAACATCAAAAATTGAAATAAAATGTATACAAATATTATTCTTTTTTTCCTTAACCAATATTCAACATACATAATTAATTAATCTAGTTAAACAAACAAAGAAGTAAAAATACAATTAAACATTAAATATATATATAATAGGTATCAACTAATATAACTATAGTACATAACTACATACAAACAAAAATTAATCATCAAATCAAGTAATGAACAAAGAAATCAGTGGTTTAATTCATATTCGAGAACAAATTCAGTAAATAAGCGACTTTTCATACTCGTTTTAAAGGCTCCAATTGGCAAACATTTAAATACAGGCTCAAGTTGGTTGAACAGTTTTAATCCACGATAAAATAAACTATCTTGAGACAGTTTATACAGGTAATTTGGTAAGCGAAAATGCGCAGCATCTCGATTAGAACGTTCCGTTATCTCATAATTAGTAGTTAGTACGTTATTACATTTTATCATGCGATATTTTATTTTATATACCAAGAGAATGAATTCATAATCTACCATTTGAGATATTGGCAGTAACCTATTGTTATAAAGTGAAATTGTTGGTTATAAAGTGAAATTTAAGTTTGTTGTTTAATTTATTTAAACACAACTAATTATAACATTAGAGCGAAAATATATTCGGGCACGATAAAGCAATTTCTTTACTTTTGTGTGACAAGAAATTTTGTTAACATCAGCATAATAAAATTTTTTAAATAATTTTTTATTATGTGTAAATATCCCCCCATTGAGTGATTTGACAATTGTGTCTAAAGATTACTTAGCTTCCAATATTTCTAATGTAGGTTTTGATAGACCATAGACCATAGACCACCTTCACTTCGTCTCCCTCAGGATTTACTTGTACTTCAGGAACAATTATTATTTATTACTTACTCCAACAACTTCCAACCACCGTCTAACTAAAGCAAAATATAAATTTTGGTTACGGTATTTTCTAATTTTTTATTCGGCCTTAAATTTAGCGAATCATTATCGACTTGGTATTCATTTTCTGTATCGTCATTTGATGATACTCTGGAATTTGATCAATTAAGTGGTTTTAATCGACATTGTTATTTCTTGTACTATCATTTGATCCATCAATCAATGAATTTGCCAATACTTTCGTATTCCTATGGTAAATTGATTTAAAACCGCTAGACATTGTATAAACCATATGAAAATATATTTGTTTATTCCTAAGAAGATTAGACCTCATTTCTAAGAAGATTAGAAGCATGTGTCCGTTTTGTGTTACAGCTATTTGTGTATGTATACCAATTTTGGAACTATTTTTTTATTCGTATTAAGACGTATCTGTAATATTACTTTAGTCTATGATATCACCCTTTTTAATTGCGGAGATACAACAACTCTTGAAAATCACAACATAAGTTTGTGGCAGATTAAACTGTGCACAATAATTCGTACTTATTCTCCGTATGTTATTTTCAAAGTTATCTACTAGGGTGAAATGTTGACCACAAATAAGCGTATTTCTATAATAATTAGGGCTCGTATTTCGGGTATCGGGTACCCGGGTACCCGGGTATTTTTCGAAATTTTTAACTACCCGAAAACCCGGGTAATTGTTCCGGGTATCGCGAAAAAATTCAAAGAACCCTGCAAATTTTACGTTATTTATTTTCAATATACAGGGTGTCTTGTACTTGAATGCTAATCCTTTATGGGTGATTCTTTGATCAATTTTGAGCAAAAACTGTTTGTGCGAGGGGATCTATCTGCAGAATCTACTGAGATACAGAGCTTTAAAGAAAATTTGCTCGAGCCAGTACCAACACTCACATTTAGGTTAATAGTTTATATTTTACTCGACGTATCGCTTTCGAGAGCATACGTTTTTGGAATTGAAATTATTTTTAATCAGTGTATCAGACCGACGCGTAGGCCTTTTCACTTCATAGATATTGTTGTTCAAACGTGGAAATTTTTGCGAGTTTCAAAAATGGCCAATAGGACCACGCATCATAAAAGCATGTAGAAACGCGGGAAGGCACAAATGTACAACTTATTCTAAATTATCAGACACGATGGAATACGCTTATTTCGACAATTAATCGATTTGTAAAATTGAATATTGTATCGCGATTGCACTATTGCACTCGGTGAATTAGGCGCCGAAAAAATAATCGACAAGTCTCTAGAATTATTAAAGGAACCTCACTTATTTTTGAACCGCTTACGCTACAAGAATTAAGCAAAAAAGGCGACATTAATAATATCTAAACAGAAGTAATTTCATTATTACTATATTTGCATCACGACAGTTATCCAAAAGAAAATGAATATTTAAATTTCGCATCTAAACTTTCAGCAAAACAGTTAGCTAGTCAGGCTCTTCTGAGGTAGAACTAGAAGAAACAACTGGTTATAATGAGCTATGGAAGATTTATACGTCGAGCAAAGAGATAAGCTGATCTAAATTTTGGATAATTTACACGAAGGACTACTTACGGATGTTTTCAGAAGCGGGAAATACCGGGTGTTTCTTTTAAACTGAGACGATCAAATATCTCGAAAAATAGCCACTCTACGGAAAAAATGTCCATAATCAAAATTTAATCATACCGCGGGGAAAATACATTAGTGCAAAAAAATAGTCCCCCACCCCCCGCTTTGTAGGTGGGGCGGGGGTAACTTTTAAACTAAGATAGGAAGCCATAATTTTTATTGCAGATACGGATTCTACGACTAAAAGTACGTATGATTTGAATGAAATATTTTGTTCGTTTCATGATAGATGGCGTTGTAATCGACGAAATTCAATTTTTTCAATTTCTTCTTCTTAGAACACACGCATTCGATTCTGCAATACGTTTGAAATAAAAAACATCACGCTTTCATTGGAAATACTCGAAAATCGTCATCAAAACAATTTATTAATGTAAATGGCAGGTGAATAAAATAATTTTAGCTTAAAATAAGTGTTCAAAATGATGGCCTGCGACTTCAATGCACTTATTAATACGCATTTCCAATGATTGTACACAACTGAGAAGTGTGTTTGGTTGAATTTCAGCACACGCATTTCTGATTCGCTCAATCATGTTCTCACGTGTTGTTGGTTCTTGTTTGTAAACTTTGTCTTTGAGATAGCCCCACAAAAAGAAATCTGGCAAAGTAAGATCTGGTGATCTGGCGGGTCAATTTATCGGACCAGCTCTACCGATCCAGCGACCATTGAAATCACGATCAAGTACCTCACGTGCTACCAACGAATAGTGTGCAGGACAACCATCATGTTGAAATCACATGTTCCGTCTCAATTCTAAGTTCAAATTTTCAAGTAATATTGGCAGTTCATTTTCCAAAAAGTTTCGGTACATTTGACCATTCAAGTTGCCTTCAATAATGTGGGGGCCGATGAGTTGGTTGCCAATTATTCCACACCACACGTTGACAGTCCAAGGGCACTGATGTTCAACTTGGCGAAGCCAGTGTGGATTTTCAACACGCCAATAATGCATGTTGTGTCGATTAACCGTTCCATGGTTTGTAAAAGACGATTCGTCAGAGAACATTACGCAACGAAAAAAATTGGGGTTTTGTTGTATTTGTTCACGTGCCCATTGACAAAAAGTTACCCGATTTTGGAAATCAGCGCCATGAAGATCTTAGTGTAAAGACACATGATATGGATGATACTTGTGCCGTTTTAAAATTCTCCAAACACTGGTGAGGGACAATCCGGAATCGCGAACTATTTCTCGTGTACTAACATGAGGATTATGAGTCGCTGCAGCCAATACAGCAATTTCATTATTTTCTCCAGTGACTGTTGCTCTACGGGTCCTCTTTTTCGGTTGAACATTTCCATCAGCAATAAATTGTTTGATAGTACGGCCAAATGAAGCACGTGAACGAATCCTATCCAGAAAACGTTGAGCGTAAATAGCAACAGCATTTTCAAGATTTCTGCCAGCTTCTCCATAAACCAGAACCATTTCAATTTTCTCTGGCACAGTTAAACGGTCCATTCTAAAGTATTTTATCGTTTATTTTGCAATTACGAAAAACATAAAGATAAGAAATAACACAAACGTTAAATGTGATTTACAAAACTGAATAAATTGTTTTGATGACGAATTTCGAGTATTTCCAATGAAAACGTGATGTTTTTTATTTCAAACGTATTACAGAATTGAATACGTGTGTTCTAAGAAGAAGAAATTGAAAAAATTGAATTTCGTCGATTACAACGCCATCTATCATGAACTGAACAAAATATTTCATTCAAATCATACGTACTTTTAGTCGTAGAATCCGTATCTGCAATAAAAAATATGGCTTCCTATCTTAGTTTAAAAGTTACCCCCGCCCCACCAACAAAGCGAGGGGTGGGGGACTATTTTTTTGCACTAATGTATTTCCCCCGCGGTATGATTAAATTTTGATTATGGACATTTTTTCCGTAGAGTGGCTATTTTTCGAGATATTTGATCGTCTCAGTTTAAAAGAAACACCCGGTATACAGTAGATTTCATTTATAGCGACTATGGATATAAAGACGAAATTTTACGGCCCCTTGAGGTCATTATTGATGAAATGTAACCTTTCTATAACGACATTCGGATATAACGACGGAATTTAATCGGTCCCTTGGTGGTCGTTTAGGTGAAAACTACTACAAAAATTCGAAATTACTTAGCCGTTTCTACACATTATGGCTTCTTATTTTTGAAATGTTTCATAAATATAAAAATAAAAGTGAATATCTCACATGAGTCTCACACATGAATTAACCTGTTTATTGAACGTACATATATCTACATAAGTTAAATTGTATAATTATACACATATTACCTATTTTCAATAAAAGACCTGTTAAAACAAGTTTTGTCTACTTTTTTTCGGGTAACCCGGGTATCCGGGTATTTGGCAAAAAAACTACCCGTTGGGTACTTAATTTTCGGGTATTTTACGAGCCCTAATAATAATAAGAAATGTTTCGTTCCGGCGACAAAAATTGACCCAGAATTTCAATAATTTCTTATTTTTTGGAAAATTATTTATTTATTTAATTTAACTAAAAATTACTGGTTTTTTCATTACCACTTTTGCACCCAAACATAGTATAAATCGTTTGATTTTATTGTACATATTTGCTTTTAAATAAAACAATTATTTTTGGAAACAATATTCTTGAACTTTTCGTAATTTATTTCAGTAAATGAACAAAATGATTCAATTTCACACTTTGTTTACCATTTATACGCGTTTATGGCGTAAAATTACTCGGTAGGGGAAATTTCAATAAGACGAATACGCGCATTACTTAATCTTTATTTGTCAAAAAATTATTATTCCATAAATTCAAATTATGCATTATTATATCAACATGAATTAAGGCCTGAATTCATTCTTGAAATTCCCTAATTTAGTCATCAACATTTTCACTTATTCGTATTTCATATTTGGCATATAATAAAATTATTTGTGCATGCTCAATTTTTAATGTAATGTACCTAATATAAACAACTTTATAAATTTTATAGTTAATAATCTTTTTGAAAATAATAATTTCAACTTAATTAACTTATACCTATATTCTGCTTTACATTCCGATCAAAAAAAATTATAAATTTTAATTCTAGGAAAAATTACAGTTAATTTAATAGTTTTTAACAAAATTAGTTGTGCAGGCAAATTTGTCCTCATATTTATTATTTGTGCAACATGGACAAATTAAAAAAAAAGCGGTAAACCACTTAAATTTAAAATTATTTTAAAGTGATACTAATAGTGATATTGTGATTTAGTCACTTATTTTTCTACACATATGGTCTCTTTTGACGTGATAACGTTTTACACCGCATGTTCGAAATTTATTTTAACAAACCTATACATCGTGCCATTTCTCGCACCTCTTATAAACGTTATCACGGAAAACACCTACGGCCGTGTAGAAGACACAGCCTACCCCGATTTTTTTTGTTGCGTCTTTGTAATATTTCGCAAGTGGTTCAACAACATAATGATAAAATCACCTAAAAATTTATCCCACTCGGTTTCCTTATGAGCCTGCCACAAATTTATAGTCTTTCTAGATCGTGAATATTTTCTATCTCAATTTAAACCATCGCAAGTTTAAATCGAACCCTTGCCCTGGCCTACACCACAACTTATATTCAAGATTTTTCAATAATTTTGTGGAAATGCCTCTTCCTATGTACGGGAGCATTACTGCGCTGAAGAGTAAATTATCAACTACTAGTGTTACTTTATGCAATAAACCGAAATCGAACATAAGCTTTGAACAGTTGTAATTAATAAGTTATATAAGTCATCGGAAACTGCCGTGTTAAGCAAGTTTTACCTAACTACATTTTTGGCCAAATTGAGTTATTAATGCTATTCGATAGCTAATAATAAGCTTTATCATTAGAATTTAAAAAAATAATTAAAACTAAATTGAGAAACACGTAATAAGAGAAACGGTTTTCACTTTTTTTTTGCAAAATACACGTTTCAAAACTTTAACATCAATTTTCTGAAATCAATCAATTTTCTGTGGTTATACATATTTATAAAACATGTTTAGTATGGCAGTATACATATACAATTTATTAAGGCTTAAAGCATTAAGAACTCTTGCGCAATTACTGTTTCCTTTAACTGCCTTACAAATTATAGCCAAAAGTTTAACATGCAGACTCTAAGCATTTAGTAACAACAAAATGAAGAAATTGAAGGTCAGCACAATTTTCTTTTTTCATAAAGAAGCTCTTGCTGATAAATTCCACAGCTAACTCCATTTTACACATACTCAGGTGAAAAATAGCTAAATAAAAATCAAATTTGGCGAAACACAAAAAAGTAACATCATTGCCAATGCATAGTACAATATAGAAAATGTTACTAGATGAATTGGAAATTTTATTCATATTAAAATCTTTCGGAAAAAATGAAAAAAAAAAAAAAACACAAACAAATAAAAGTAAACACAAATACATAATTTGTTTAGCTGTTCATTTATAGATGTCTCGTCATTATGGGTTCCAGGTTGAAGTTAATATTTGCATCACATCAAATTGGCGCGTTTATCAGCCAATTTTGAAAAACCGCAAAGAGTGCTTTAGATGAGTCATCTGATATACTTATCTGTGCTAAAACTTTTCTTTTATCTGTAGCAGTGTTATATGCGATATGCCGCCCTTTAATCTTTGTCAAATATACTACTGTATATCTTAATTTTATGACGAAAATCCTTGCTAGAATTGGAATTTTTATTTTTATTTGTGTTTTTTAATTTTATTATTAACTAGCGTGAAACCTGTCAAAACATTTTTGGTGATCCATTGCTATTTTAAAAAGACAATAAGATTCTTTAGGCTTTTTATAGACAAAATATTTTAACAATAATAGCATCCACAACATTTTTCTATTGGTTAATCCGAAAAATGAAGAGGCCAATCAATTATAATGTCTACCAAAAAAGTAGAAATATCAAAATCCCCCCCCCCCCTCCCTATGTACTTTAACCCAAGAGTCATACAAAGTGGATCGACCCTGAACAAAAAATGAGTACCATCCCTGAGTTCTCTATGTGGTAGTTTAGTTTCGTACTGAAAAGTACGAACAAAAGTTCGGTTTACTCTTCAGGTAGCTGTAGCTACGACCCACAGTACACATATGCAGATAATACACTGCGCATATGTCAAAAAATTACAAACACAACAAATTTAAAGATGGCGGAGAAAGATATCAATTTCGTGTTTTCGATATGAAAAAAATGTAGTAAATAAAGTTTTATTTGTTTTTCTTTGTTTTTTTCTGCGGTCGTCTATTATAATAGTATTAAGATGTTTAATTCTAAAATACATTCTTGATCTGAAAAATTTTTTTTGTACTTTTTGTGCAAAACTAACATTCGTTGATAAAGCTAATAAAGTTTTTATATATAGTTATGACAAAACTTAATTTCATCACCGTTAACTCGTAGATATCACGCATCGTTTTGTCCAACAGTTTTTGAAGAAACCCTTCGGTTAATTAGTTTGCCCACGTAAATGAAGTGTCTTGCGGTGTGTTGACTATAGAAGGATCCACCGCTAACTCTGGATTTTTAATTCGGTGGCAAATATACCCAGCCAAATGTTCTAATCCATTATATTGAACAGATTCCAACTCGTCCAGCTCATTCTCATCGTCTGCTACATTTATATCAGAAGTTAACATATTGAAGATATTGTTGCTCTAACTGCTGACACTGTCTATATCGGTTGTATCGTCTCGTGTTCCCATTACATAAAATATTTCCCTCATTTCTTCGAAGAATATATGAACGAAGCCTATACATAAATTCTAAGCGATCAGTATGATCGTACAAACCACGTTTAGAGCGAATAACTCCGAAAAAATTCTCCAGTACATTCTGATTTAGACGATGAGTCAACAAGTACGACACACCGTACTGCGTTTTTAAATCTGCATACAACATTTTGAGAGCGGTGTTTTTCATAATGATACCTATATGGATGACAAATTAGAAATTGTTATAGACAAATTACAAATTAGAAATTGTATCTATGTACGTTAGAACAAATTTCAACTATATACCTTTTTGGAATGTCATTAATTTTCGTTTAACCCGCATATTTAACATAATTTCGGACATTTCATCCACAATGTCGAATTGTATTGTTTCGGAAAGCTTAACTTCTTGAATGCGTTGCCGGCTCTCCTTATAGGTCACTCTCACATTGAGGCAGTCGCATAAATAGTATAGTACAATACATAAATTTCAATAGAAAATTATTAAATTTACATGTGTGTATATTTATTACCCGTTTGAAAAATTCTGAACATTTGAGACAGTTTTCTGAAGTTAGCAGCCCTAAGCTACCCGTACAGAAAATTGCACTGGAGACAGCGTAGGGGAAAAGCTTTGTTCCAAGCTTAACTTTTTGCCGTTCAGCGCCTCTCACGTTTAAATTTTCTTCTAATATCTTTTAAGCCACGGTTAAATGAGATTTTTCATTAGTTTTTGAAATGAGCTCTTCAATAACCCTTTTGTCAATTAGGCCCCATCAATTTGAAAGCCGTCATAATCAATAAAATGGTTTCTAAGTAATTTTTTAAGATGTGGCACATCAGCGAAAACATAAATTTTTTCTTGAATCATTGGAGGGGTTATTGAAATATGGTGATGTCTATAAAATTAACTGTTTAATTCTCGTTTAAAACCACAATCCTGAGCAGATTTTAACAGACCAAACAGGATGTCATTTTTTGGTCGAAGTCGTAGTAAATTGGCTGCTTCCAATTGCCGATTAAACGTATCATTGCCACTTGTACGTACTTTGTAGCTTTCCGTGTTTGATCTTTTGACTTATTGTATCTACATATTTTATCTTTGACTATCATTTCGTGTGAACGAACACAAATTTTTTCTTCAACTGTCATGTGCACTTTTTTTTAAATATTTAGTACGCAGTAGTATGTCTCTGGATACACTTTTATTTTAGCGCACCATTTTTTCCAAGTTACCACAGTTGGAATTGGGTACTTTTGTTTTAATAGCAAACGATATGCTCGTGCTCCAGCCGCGTGTATTCTAATTGCATTTGCATCGTCTATTGTCCACCTCGACCGTTTTTCGGGAAATTCCAATTTCTTTAATTAACCTTTAGTAAGCATATGCTTTACGGAATCAATAGTGTTATCTTTTCTCCAGCATTGTTTTTTAACTCAATGACCTGTTGCTATAATCTACAAAGGAAACAGTAAATTATTAAAATTAAATTATTAAATTATTCATTCTACCCCAGAACCCCTATTTTTTACTCACTGTTCATATGAAGAGCTAGGTAAATCGGATCGGTTTGAGTACAGCACTCGACAATACTGGGTGACTCGGTTTGAGTACTAGAATCAGCGTTGCTACCGATGGTCGACCCTTTTTCAGCCTGGTATGCAGACTCGTCATCCATTGCTAAAGAACCACAAACATTGTATGAACATACAGGATCATTTTTAGATGACGCTGATTGCTATGCAGAACTACCAGGTACATCATTTACAGTTGCACTGTTAAAAATAAGCGCATTTAAAATATTATTAATATATTTAAAAATAATAAATGTATACCCTTATCGAGTACGTCGTGCTTAGCTTCTAGCATGTCTTGCTGTTAAAGTGCTTAATTCTTTTGCATTGGCAATGAAAGCGTCGGAGCAACGTTTCTTTTCAGTTATGCTTTTGCTTCTAATCCATATTGCGCGTAAAGGGGGTTTAGAGAAATAAAATCACCCAGTGCGAATTGTTTGGAACAAATTCTAGCAGTTTCTGTGCCATTCCTGCGGTACAATAATACCCACTGTTTGCAAAGTTTTCTTCTTTTGGGAAAACGTGAAAAGATATTCTTGTGTACAGTATCACCTCCCGCTGTTACAACCAAACACTGCACAAATCATTTTTCAAATTACACTTGAGTGCAACTTTTGTAATTACATTTTTTTTTATTTAGGCCTACTCCTGAGAGTTTTTTGAGTGGACTGTACAAAATAGGTCACCCTATATATCCTTCTGAGCTGGAAGGTATCCCCACCATAAGAGGGTAACGAAGTTCCTTGAAGATTATTGAACACTCTTGAAGATTATTGAACATCCTGGAATATTCTAGAACATTCTCGAACATTCTGAAAAATGCTAGGAAATTCTGGAAGATTCTAGAACATTCTAGAACGTTCTCGAATATTCTGGAACATTCTAGAACATTATTGAACCTTCTGGACAATTCTATAACATTCTAGAAACTTTCTTGATTCTATAACATTCCGGGACATTCTAAAACATTTTACAACATTCTCGAACATTCTAGAACATTCTAGAACATTATGGGTTTATTCTGAAACCTTCTAAAACAATAAGGATCATTCTGGCCAGTCTCGACCACTTCGGCACTCGATTTCCAGCTGTTCACCAACTTCCCATAAGAAGTTTGTTGGTGCGATGCCCTTTTTGACACCTGAACAAAAGTGTCTATAATGAGCCTGGTCTCCAGTTTCTATTTAATACGGTTGTAAAACGCAATTCGCAGTTTTCGAAACTCAGATACCTAAGGCTCATGTATAGTTATGTAGAATTGTGTGTATTTCTCGTTTTCACTTTTAAGCACTGGGGGCCTATTATGAACTTGATGCGAAGCGGATCGCATTTCGCATTTTCATGCGATTTCGCATTTTTGTATTATGAAACGCACTTCTCGCATTTAAACCGCTCTGTGTCGAATGATGTGCCAAATTATGGAAAAACAAGGCGGATTTTTCAAAAATAAAATTGACATATTCGACAGCTCAAAAGCAGTCGAATATCGTATTTAAATTTACGATTGCGTTACTCAAAAATAATTTTTATTGAAAACAATAAACAATTAACAATAATTTGACAGAAAATAAATTTTCCAAAAATATATCCGAAAGGGAAATGCGATACGCGATAATGATATTTCATAATAAGCTCTTACGAAGCGGATCGCATTTGTTGAATCGCAAAAAATGCGAAATGCGATCCGCTTTGCATCAAGTTCATAATAGGCCCCCTGGTTAAAAATAGTTGTAAGCGTTCTCTTCGTGTCCAATGTGAGCCGTAGGCCCAAATAATCAGATGATCAACTGGAAATTATGACAAAGATAATTCATCACCGAAGGAATCAGCAACCGGCGTGAGCGAAATCAATAAACCCACGATTAAAAAAAAGGAGCACCAGATTAAAGCATGTAACTTCAAGATAAGGCAATGTGATTGAAGCAAAAATTGTCCGTAATACGCGAATCTCGACTAGATGTTATGGCGATTTTACAGTGAGTTCGGATAATGTTCATGCAAAATATATTGAACGTCTACATCGCAATCAGGTGGATAGTCGTACGATATCACTCGAACGGTCAAATCCAGATTTACAACCTACAAAACGTTCAATTGTTCCAATTTCTACCAAATCTGCTGTATCAGCGAAGTTAAATCCGTAAACATAAATTTATGTTTTGGAAGTATAAACTGATTCACGGAAAAAAAATAAACTGGTCCTCAGCTAAGAAAACGGACTTTTAATTCAAGAAAATGTAATTTTTCTTGATTTAAAAGCTAATTTTCTTATTTCTTTCGAATTTTTCTTCATTTCATGAAACACAATTCTTACATGAAGAAAATCTCGAAAGATATAAGAAAATTACCTTTTAAATCAAGAAGAAGTACATTTTCTTGAATTAAAAGTCCGTTTTCTTAGCTGAGGACCAGTTTATTTTTTTCCGTGTTGGTGTTGAAATTACTGGATAATGGATTGGCCGTCTTAAACAACACCGTTATCTTCGAGCCCAACCAATGCAGTTTCAAACCAAAACCTTCTTCATGGATAGTTGATGGAGGGCGCGGAGTTATAGCGGCACGCACCGACAAACCACGCGTATTGATTTTTCTGTTAGATACCGAATTACAAAATAACAAAAAAAAAATAAAGCTTCCTAAAAAGCTAATTTTCCAACACTAATACTAAAGGTTTGGAATTTTCTGATGATTATAAAGGATTCCAGCTTTACTTTCGTATTTAATATCGGTCAATTCGAATTATTCATTCAAATTTTTTCCTTAAAAAACCGATAACATATGAATTAAGTTCAGGAATATTAAACAAAGTTATCGCTTTGAACAATATTTTTGTGTTAGGAACTATATTTTTCTGTTAGGCCTATTCAGTTTTACGTATTCTGGCTTAAGTCTAGTCTCCTATCTTGGAGATTTTATAATAAGAAATATAGAAATTCTGCATGGATTCAATGTAAAACTAATTGAAAAGTTCGCAGGAATCACAAACGAGAACAATGCTCCTGGATACACCTGGATCTTCGTTTTTCTGTTTGTTCATTTAGCACTTGGCCTTACTTAATTAGCCTTAGATGACTAACATTGAATTCACATCTCATAGATAAACGCAAAACCACATTACAATCTCACAGAATAAAGCGATTCTTGCTAGCACTTAACGGACGGGTTATTTTTTCTCTAAAAAATGTAATTTCAAATGTTGTACACTCCATGTGACAGAAGACAATCTTTTTTTTTTACATGTACAATTAAAAAATGTACACAAACCTAAATCTACATACGTATGGCTCGCCTTAGGATGTTGGCATGAAAAAACGTAAATCTGTGTACCGCCCAGTCCCCCACCCGCCATTCGGTTCATTTCCAGTTCTACAATTCTACAAATAATTCCAAGATAACTTAAAATGAGTAATTTTTGTAATAAACGTAATACCAAATTAGGCCAATCCTATATGACATTAGTTGCTCTGAAACTATAAATTCCCTAAGTGCGAATTTACTGTAAATATTCTGCTGAAAAATTTTCAGCAAAATCGCATTAATTTAAAAATATTTTATTCGGAAAGGGAAATTTGTTTACGAAATAGACTACGTTGATATGGTAATTCAGATGAGTGTGTTTTATGTCAAAAACTACAACGAAATAGAATGTACCCCTCCCCCCCCCCCCCACAATTGCGGGAATCCGCACAAAAATTAACACTCAATCTCTTACCTGAGAAAAGTAAACTACGGTACGAAAAAACGTACTGGTGCTCTAAAAAGGGGGTCCAAATCACACTTCTCAGAGCGTTATACTTCCTTATTTTGGCGACGTGGCTAAACTAGAAAACCATCCTCCATGTGGTCTCATTATTCTATGACGAAGAGTACAAAATGTGGGACATCAGATGAAACGACAAGCATATTTACCAAAGAAAATATTGAAAACTTTCTAAACTTGTTTCCTTTCAGATAAGGTATGAATCGTAGGTTGCTTTGGTTATTGGTATCTCAGGTGCATGCCGTAGTAACGAACTATTCAAAATGAAAACTGGTGATGTAGATCTACAACAACAGAGAGCAATTATTGTGCTTCCAAACACAAAACTTACCAGCCAAGATTATTTGTTGTAACTGATATCGAATAAGTAGGAATTTTGCAATATTACGTTAATCGAAAAATGTTATTTTAATTTGGCAAATTACTAAAAAAAAAACATAAATTATTTACAAGTAAAGAACGTAAATACATACACTGGCCATTGTTTTCGCCGCACACCAGCAACATTGCTTGCAAATAGTGGTGGAGACATCCTTATTTAAAAATAAAAAAAATGGAAGGATGGTAATCGTGTACGGTGGCAGAAGGTTATTTGGCTAGTTCCTTAGATGGACACCTAAAAATTGAAAGCATGCTTTCTGATCCTATAAGTGTGCAAAATGTGCCCAACGCATCTGTCGCTGGCTCATCGTCCCAACAGCTTCATTTCCCGAAAGGAAAACTTACATCAAGGCATTTCTTTTCATGTTGAAGGTCGTGACAATGCTACAATTACCTAATTTGTATCTTAATAAAATGCCATAAACTTTGTTATACAGGGTGAGGAAAAAGTATGGAAACCCCTAAAAATCTCGCGGAGTTCAGTTCAAAACAAAATGAGCAAAGTTTATTCTTAGGTCATTTTCAACAAGGAATTTAATGGTGAGCTTGGTTGTGACCTTGACTCTCATTTTCAAGGTCATTTGGAGGTCAAGATCTTTTTTTAAAATTAGAACCCCTATTTTTGATGACAAAATCGGAATGAGCGATCAATTTTACGTCCGAGTATGTATTTTTCATGACCTCCCATGATCATCTGAAGCAGAGCGATCAATTGTGCGTCCGAAAATGTATTTTCCATGACCTCCCAAGGTCACCTGAAGGAATACAATGCTTATGACTTGCTACGAACATTCAAAAAAATTAGAATTCAAAAAAATTATTTCTTTATTTTTAAAATAATTATTGTTTTTATAATTTTCATAGTAACACAAACATTATTACAATGTTCTGTTATTTATGATTTTTTTTTTTAATTTTCATAGCAAATCATAAGCTTTAAGGCCGATTTAGATGAAGAAAAATGTTTGGCCGACAAAATTTTTGCATGACGGTTAGAACTGCACGCAATAGAAAAATAACCACTGGTTAAAAAGAGAAAGGATATGTAAACAAAAATGGCGATGCTATAATTTTAGGAGGCTGATAATTTGACGCCATCTTTTTTTACATTTATCGGTAGTGACATAAATTAAATTTATTGGGGGAAATTAATCAAAATAAAATAATTACGAAAGCTCTTAATTAAATTTTTGTATTTAAAAATTTTCAAAGATAAATGGTTAACATTCGACATGTCTGTTTTTGGAAATTTTGTTATTTTTGCCTCCTATAAACTTTTGACGTTTAGTCATTGTATGGGTATTCATAATATACTTTTATTGTGTTGGGATTAGTTTGTTACTATAAAATATCAAAAACTATTATCGGGTCGAATGTATTTTATAGTTAAATTTTCATTTCTATGGTAACAATTGCTCAAAAAAAAGAAAAAACTGCCTTGCAAAATTTTGCATGTTCATATTGTCGTTCTTGTCATCCAAACGAAAATTGTAATGTACTAATCTCTTCTTTTTTTGCAAGGCAAACATTTTTCTACATCAAAATCGGCCTTTATAATTAAAATATATTCCTTCAGGTGACTTTGGGAGGTCATGGAAAATACATATTCTAACGTACAATTGATCGCTCTTTTCGAATCCGATTTTAATAACTGGGGTTTCCCTGTAAAAAATGACCTTGACCTCAAAAAGACCTTGAAGATAAAGGTCAAGGTCACAACAAAGCTCACAATTAAATTCCTTGTTGAAAATTACCTAAGAATAAACTTGCTCGATTCTTTTTGACCGAACTCCGCGAGATTTCTAGGAGTTTACATACTTTCACCTCGTAATGTAACTTAAAGACCTGCAAAATGAAATTTTCTTGGCCCGGGCCCGGCCCGCCCTGCAAAATCCAAGAGGTGACCCTGCCGGGCCCGGCCCAATTTATGGAAATGAAAAAAATGGCCCGGCCCGATTTCTCAAATATAAAAAAAGCCCGGCCCGGCCCGACCCGGCCCAGCCCAGCCCGGCTCTACTGTAATATTTAAAGAAATTTTTCTCTATCAATTTGGATAAAATGAATAAAATTTTAATGCACGAGAAGGTAAATAATTTATATTATTATTATTAATAATATTAATACTCAAAAAGTCACGTAAGTTCATTTTTTGTATTACAATTCTAGCTTTTCAGCCCGAGATGGGCATGACAAACGTGCGAGCCCGGCCCGGCAAATTTTTTATTAAAACCAAAAAGCCGATATGGGTTTTACATAAATAAAGCCCGGCCGGTCCCGTCTTCGGGTCGGGCCGGGCTCGGGTCGGGCCGGGCTCGGATCGGGCCGGGCTCGGGTCGGGCCGGGCCGGGCCGGCTCATGCAGGTCTCTAATGTAACTAACTCCCTTCAGATGATCATGGGAGGTCATGGAAAATACATACTCGGACGTAAAATTGATCGCTCTTTTCGATTCTGTCCAAATGACCTTGAATATGAAGGTCAAGGTCACAATCAAGCTCACCATTAAATTCCTTGTTGAAAATTACCTAAGAATAATCCTTGTTTATTTGTTTTTTGACTGAAATCCGCGAAATTTTTAGGGGTTTCCATACTTTTCCTCACCCTCTATATTTGTATTGTACATGAATATACTATGCGATTGATTAGTATTTGTGATGAGAAAATTTATGGTAACGTTTATGTTTGTTGTAATATAAAACCAAGGAAAATTATTTTTTTGAATTTTCTTTTTGTCTTATTTAATTCAATTATAAATAACGTTTTATTTGAATTAAATTTCATAAATAAATTCATAACTGTAATACAAATAAATTCAATTAAACTTGATTCAATAGTATTTGTGATTCATATTTTTGATTCATTAGTATTTGTGATATGCAGAAAAATTTAAAAATAATTAGTAAATCAATTATTTTTAAAATTATTTTTGACTAATTAAATAGTGAGTAAGTCACTTATAATTTGTGAACCATTGCAACATTTTTATTACGTCTCCATCACGTCTCGGAAGTGACCAAACATTTTGTTCATAAAATCGCAGGGAATCTTATCCCACAAGGTTTTATAAGCACCCCATTATACATTTTTGGTCTTGCTAGATTGCGAGTATCCTCCGCTTTCATTTAAACTCTCGCAAGGACAAATAAAAACGTTGCCTTGGCCTAGGCAACTAATTATGTTCAATATTTTTATAAAATTTCGTGCCAAATCCTCCTTCTTGTGTGTGGCAGCATTATTGCGCTGAAGAGCAAATTGAGGCTCGACTGTTTTCCAACAACTGGGAATACTGCCTCATTCATAAACCGAAATTGAACATGGACCTTGAAGTGTTGTAATTTATACAGCCACATAAACTTTTATTTCTTCCGCAAGAAATGCTTACGGAAGAAGTAACCACCGTATTTGATATTCTCAGTAGTACCAACATTTTTTTTCTCCATATTTTCTAATTGTCATCACAAAACGCACTAATTTTGACATAACAAGGTTCTCCAGAGTTCAATTGGCAATCCAATATAATTACGTTTACATTTTGTTTCCTCACAGTAAATCATATTCTGGTTGGCTATGTGTTCTATAAGCTACAACTCTTCAAGGCCAATGTTTAATTTCAGTTTATTGCATGATATAGCATTCTTATTTGTTGAAAAATTAGTCAGCCCTAAATTTTCTCTTCAGCACAATAACGCTCCCATATACTAAAAGTATCATTGCTTCGAAATTAAATAAAAATATTGAACATAAATGGTTGCTTAGGCCAAGGCAGAGTTTTTATTTGACCTTGCGAGGGTTTAAATGAAATCGGAAGGTATTCGCAATCTAGCAAGACCACAAATGTATAATAGGGTGCTTATAAAACCTTGTGGGATAAGATTCCCTGCGATTTTATGAACAAAATTTTTGGTCACTTCCGAGACGTGATGGAGACGTAATAAAAATGTTGCAATGGTTCACAAATTATAAGTGACTTACTCACTATTTAATTAGTCAAAAATAATTTTAAAAATAATTGATTTACTAATTATTTTTAAATTTTTCTGCATATCACAAATACTAATGAATCAAAAATATGAATCACAAATACTATTGAATCAAGTTTAATTGAATTTATTTGTATTACAGTTATGAATTTATTTATGAAATTTAATTCAAATAAAACGTTATTTATAATTGAATTAAATAAGACAAAAAGAAAAATCAAAAAAATAATTTTCCTTGGTTTTATATTACAACAAACATAAACGTTACCATAAATTTTCTCATCACAAATACTAATCAATCGCATAGTACATCATTTCTCTTCTTTCCTTTACAAAATTGTATGTAGAATTAAAAAAATCAAGTGGATGTTCAAAAAATTGATATTTAGTTTTTGTTTCGTTCATTTCATTCATAAAATATTTGTCGTACTTTTCTAAAAGAAAATTGTCGAAAAACAAAACAAAAAAAATTTTTTATTACCATGGTATAAAAACGTAGTGGAAGATATTGTTCTGTATATAATTGAATATGCAATTTCGAAAAGGGCACATCTCGAAAATTTTGACAAAACCGTTTTTTCACGTTAATGTGATGGAAATATATCACCGCACCTATTTGGTTTGAAATAGGCACATTTCTTATGTTAATACGGCCACCAGTGTCGGTTTGTATAATGATAATTTCGAAAAGGTCACAACTCTTGGAGATGTGCCCTTTTCGAATTTAATACATTTTATTAATCGGCGACGGCGATATATCTCTATCTGTCGCTGAAGTGATTTTGATGCTTATGATAACAGTTTCATAAAGTTTATACGTTGTGTTTTTAATTAGATGTACTTTATATTTTATGAATTTCGAAAAGGGCACATCTCGTATGCATATAACACATAAAAAAATATATAAAATAAAGATTAACATTAGATATTTATATAATTTTCCATTACTTTTTGACCCTAGACTTAACCTTAAAATAAATTGTATAAATTTATATACTACTTTAGAAAATAGATAGTTTTCTTTAATTCCTGAAAAATTTAATTTTTCAGACATGTGCCCTTTTCGAAATTGCATATTCAATTGTGCTTCTATGTAAAAATTTTAATTTTTATCTGTTGTTTAACTATTTCACTAACGGGCTGAGTAAAATTTCATTTTCTGAACAATTAATCGTAGCGAAAATAAGTTCAAATACAACGGTTGACAAAAAATGGCATATTGTAAGAGAAATTGGCTGTATTAGTTTAATTCGCTAATACCGCTTGTATACAGTACATTCTAGTGGCGTAGGGAAGGAGGCGAGAGGCCCCTCCCTCCTAAGTTTCATATATCATAAAATCATTACATGGTAAGAGAAATAATCAACACCTCTGTTTATGTCCTTGTAACCTATATTTCATTCTTAACTTTAAAAAAAAAGTAAACACAGCCACATAATATTAACCGTGTTTAAATAGATCTGAATAGATCTTTTATCCAGATTAAGTCGAAATTAGTTTACCTAAGCGTAGTTAATTAAAATGTTTAAAAGCAGTGGCGGTGCCACGTAGATTTTGAACGCTTCTAACTATAATATCAAAATTAGCCGAAAATATTTGTCAGACTTCTCGTATTACCTGGATAATCACTTTTATTGGAGAGATCCAGGATACTTAGGCTGCTTAAAAATTATCTACGAAGCACAATAGGCGAAGAGCGACTTGGATGAATTTGGATGAATTCACATTATTAAATATTTCCAAAGATGTAAATATATTAATAGACGGCGTTCTCGATTAGTGTCATCCACTGAATTGGTTCATAAATCTTTCTGAATTTAAAACGAATTTCTCACAAAATATTCGTAAATTTTCCATTTTACTCATCACTTGAATCTTATGAACCTTTTGAATCTCATCAACTTTATGAATCCTATAATTCTTAAGGTCCTTAGATTCGTTTAACATCTTACGAATCATAGGAATCTTATGAATATTAATTTCATGAATCTTTTAAATCTTATGAATCTTATAAATTTTATGAATATTGTGAGTCGAACGAATTTAATAAATCCTGTGTATCTTACAAACTTTATGAGTCTTATCAATTATGAATTCTATGAATCTCTTGATTATTATTGGATCTCACGAATCTTATGTATCTTATGAATCTTATTAAACTTTTGCGTCTTACGAATTTTATGAATCTAAAAAATCTTAATGAGAAATACGAAAAATTTAATTATTTTCCAATCAATCTCATTAGGCTATAGCGCCTGAATTGTTAATTGCCATTGATTACTTTCTAAAAGTAATCAATGGTAATTAACAATTCAGTCGCTATAGCCTGATGAGATTGACTGGCAAATAATTAAATTTTTCGTATTTCTCATTCAGATCGAAACTAAACTTGTAATTCTTAATAATTTCGCTCGTCGTAAAAAATGTTTATCTGGTTTCAGAAGAACTTTAAATTACAATCTAAAAAATCTTATGAATTTATGAATCTCTTGTATCTATATCTTATTAATCTTGCGAATCCTTTGAACCTTGTGGATTAACTAAATCTTATGAACCTTTGGAATCTCAAAAACATTTTGAATGTTATGAATATTTTAATTTTTTTAATTTGAATTTTATTAAGTTTATGAATCTCATGAACCGTATAAATCTTATGAATCTTGTGCGTCTTTGTTATGGTTTTCAAATTATTTCATTAAAAAAATCAGTTCTCTCTTCCTGTTACTTTTTGAGTTAGCTATCATGTCTAAAAGTCGTATCCCTCTCAAGGATTGAACTGTACGAAACTGAAAATTCGACAACCTAAGCGAAATTAATTAAAATATTTAAAAGACGATCAGGTAGATCTTAAACGCTTCTACCTATAATAACAAAATTAGCACACAACATTTGCCAGACTTTGACAAGGACCCTTAACCCGGACAATTTCTCCAATTAGAAAGTTCCAAGGCGCTCAGCTGCCTTAAGAATTGCCTACGCAACACAATTGGCGAGGAGCGGCTAAATGGATTGGCATTATTAAATATTCACAGAGATGTGGATCCCACCCCCCCTTAACAAATTTTTGGCTGCGCCACTGATTCATTCTGTGTATCTAGAATATAAATAAATATGATAATATTTACGTTGCCCTGTTTGATACAGCCACAAATTCCATAACCAGTCCAAATAGGTTTCAATATTTCCTAATAAGTTAGAAGTTTGTTATGGGGAGGAGTTTCTCCCCATCAGCTAATACATCTTTCTGTATATACATTTGTCTTAGTTCTTCCCTTTCCTTTTTGACGCATGTGCTTTCCAGCGACATTTAGAGACATGGTATAATTTCTCAAATTACGGTAGCATGTGCATATGTTTTCGAGTCGTTCGTTTGTAAAATTAATGTGAACTGATTTGGTTTCATTTAGTTTTATTCGCCAGCTTTTGATCAAAATGTACTTGAGTAATAAGCTGATTGTACTTAACTTTTGTGTTTTCTCTTCTATTATATTTGTAAAAGTAATAACGGCTATAATTATCTATAAAAACAAAATTTTTGTTGTTTTTTTTACAGTTACGAAATAATCAACTATCAACTATTAAATGAATCATACAAATATGTTAAGGTGGGCGAATGGAAAAATGGAACGTTAAATTTAACAAAGCCGCTGTACCGGTTTGATAAAATGGTAATCGAATCCGTTTGTTCACAACCATGCGACCCAGGCTATTATCGAGTATGTATATTAAATGATCTAAATATAAAGTTGGTGAGGTTTAATAAATGTTTTCTAATGTAGCAACATCAAAGCGGTGGCCAAGAACAAAAATGTTGTTGGGCCTGTGTCCCGTGTGAATCTCATCAATTCCTTCTAAATGTGACACACTGTCAAAATTGTTCAAAGGGTGAAACACCAAATGGTAATAAAACCGGATGTTTAGAATTGGCTCACGAATATGTAAAGTGGGACGATATGGAGGCTATTATATCAATGTGTATTGGAGTTTTTGGATTTATTTTCACATTATTCGTGCTACTAGTTTTCGTCCAATACAATAATACACCAGTAGTAAAAGCATCAACACGTGAATTATGCTATCTCATCCTAATTGGAATGATGCTGAGTCACGTATCAATTTTATTTTTTATTGCCAAACCAAATGAGGTACGATTTAGAAATTTTTTTCTGTTTTTTATTTATACAGATAAATAAATACAAATACATACTTATATATAAATAAGTGACATTTAATTTTGATTGATTTTTCTTATCTACAGAAGAAATTTTTCTATTTTCTACATCCATTTTTCGTTGTAGATTTTTTGTACGGTTAATCGAATTTTACCGGGAATTTCATTTTCAATGATTTATGCCTCACTTTTGGTAAAGACGAATCGAATTGCCAGAATATTGGCGGGATCAAAAAAGAGGTTTCCAACACGACAAGCAAGATTTATGTCAGCCGGGGCGCAGGTAATGATGACCAGTTTATTGATTTTAATTGAGGTGGGCATTTCAATATGGATGGTTATTTCGGAGCCACCAAATGCAACATTGGTGTTTCCAATGACAAATTCCAAACCACGCGCAGTACTTGAATGTAATACAACCAGAATGGGAGTACTAAGCCCGCTAGGTTTTATATTTTTACTCATCGGATTGTGTACATTGTACGCATTAAAAACAAGGTAATTTTTTAATTCCATTGCGATCTATATAAAATATTAACTTGATTTTCTTTTAATATCAGAAACGTTCCAGAGAATTTTAACGAAGCAAAATTCGTTGGATTCGCTATGTACACAACTTGCGTCATTTGGATCGCATTTGTTCCTATATACTTTGGGTCAGAGTCAAAAGTAAGTATCAGTAAAAAGTAATAAATAATTTTGCCCAAAATTAACCGTTCTGTTATTATTACAGATAATCACTATGTGCTTGTGCATTTCACTCTCAGCCATGGTAACACTAGTCTTCCTGTTTCTACCAAAAATTTACATAATTTTGATACGACCCGAAAGAAATATTCGAGCTCTGTTCACAACGTCAAAAATACGGTGTCATATCGGATCGCGTGTTGCATCGGCGGTATCACATAAAACATCATCATCATTTTCAAGTGGACCAGAACTACCGCACGAATATGAATATGGTGAACGGGCCATACACCCGATCGTGATTCCTAAACCAAAAATACGTTCGTCATCTTGTCAAACGTCAAATGAACTTTTAAACGCAATTTTAGATTTAGATTTTACCTCAATTAAAAATAGTGTTAATAATAAAAGTAATCCTAGTAGTGGTAATAAAAAATACGAAATGAATCTAAAACCGTCAATCGGCTGGTCCGAATTGAATATAACAAATTTAGCAAATTATCAATTAGGTTATAACGATTCAATATCGCCGCCCCGACAAGCTATAAAAAATATGGTTGCCGAGACAGACCATTATTCACCGCTTATCGAAAGTACCGAGATACATAATGTTGCAGATGACACACCAGTAGTAATTAATAGACATTCACCGTTAAAACGTTACAATAAGGTGTACGATGTGGAAACAGTTAAACCGAAAATACTACGTCCGAATGGAAACATTGAATACAAGAGTGACGCGATTAATCTTTCACCCAATAAATTAATATTTAAATCATCATCGACATCAAATTTAATGGCACCGTTCATATTACCATCATCATCAATCACAACACCCATTGCCGCAATTGGAGTAACACCGACCGTTGCAATTGTGTCACGAACAGCAAAAAGCCATTTGCAAACAGCTCGTGACACAAATAAAACGCTAAGGAATAATAAAAATAAATTTATCAATAACAATAATACCAATAGTAATAATAGAAATATTAGTAATAAATTGTTAACGCCTTCAAAATCTCATCCTAATTTTTTGAATGCTAGAAATCGTATCAATATTTGTGTTCAATGCGCTGAACTACAAAAAAGTAAACAATTATACAAAATTAATAGTAATGGCAGTAATGAAAGTATTGATCACGATTTAAATGATAACGATCGGCTAATAAATTGTAAGCCAGTTGATATTCCCATTTTTACCATACATAATAGTAATAGCGATATTACGCTTGTTAGTTCAATTGAAACAACGAAAACAATTTTAAAAACTACAATTAGCGAGGAAAGTCTTTCGGAATGCTCGGAAATTAGCGAACAGTCTTGTGATTGTAAATTAAAAAGTATTACAATACGTATTGCTAGTCCTAATCTGAAATTATAAAGAATTCGTGTTTTGTATAAATCGGTTTTTTAAACAAGAGACTAAAGTGTCATATAGCTAGTTATTTGTATTGCCCGATACAATGTTTCACTGCCGAAATCAATTAAATTAATGAAAGCTATGGATATTGTGGCCTTGATTAAAAGTTTTATTTGAGTTAAGTTGGAAGTGAACTTTTTTAAAGAAAGCATGAAATTAATGACCAAGTTCGCCAAAAAATTAATTCATTTAAATATTTATCTTTAGACAAAAAATTGTTATTTAGTTTGAAACACTGTAAAACAGTGGGGTGCAACATAATAGGTAATTTAAAATTTTTGTTTGTTTTTAGTTTAAAAAAAGAAATTCGAAATAGAGCATAATAACAAATATTTATTTCAAATTTTTAGTACATAATATGACGTTAAATTAATTAATCACAAAAGTTTGTTTTTATCAAACAAAAAATCAAAACCATTTAGTTAAATTATAATAAGTATTTATTAATAAGGATCAATTAGTAATTATAATTATCAACAAAAATTTTATTGCAACTATCGAAATGCGAAATAGCAACACCCAACACTGACTATCAGTGTCAATCTTCAACATAGGTGGTTTTCCAGTTGACACAAAAAAAATATCGGAGCGAAAACAGCTTTGCCAGCACCAGCAGCTGCCACTCGTCGCTCGGTCAAATTTTTCGGAGCGATTACTAACACGATTGCGTCATTCATATGTCAAATAAACGTCAAAAAAAATTTAAAGAAAAATATATTTATAAAATAATTAACAAATAATTTTATTGTAAAAAATATTTGCTATGGGAAAATAGAAATGTCACCCGATAAACAATTGTTAACCGCAACAAGATTCACGGTTTCCAAACCGTAAAAATTCGGTTGAAAAATTAAAGCAAAACAGAAAATATCTACACGAAGCCTATCCGATTTAAAAAAGACGGAGAAAGCAAATACTAAGCGAACACAACTAGATTATTTAATAAAATTTATTTATCGACAGTAACCGATTCAAACACGAAAAGAAAACGCAACCTAGTCTGTCTAAAAACATAGGATATTATTGTCTTAAGTCGGTTATAAATCAATACTAAAATGTTTATTTAATAGGTACCGCAGACAATTTTAGGTCCGGTAAAATAATTTACATTTTACGGCCAAGTGGGCTGTAAAGTATCCCGACAAAGATCATTATTAAGCGCGCCAAGCTTCACGGGATTAAGACCGTAAAAAGCCGGTTGAAAAATTGAAGCAAAATCAGTACCTACCCGAAGGGTATCCGATTGTAAAATGATTAAAAGGAAAAATAACGAGCACGACTAGACTAACAATTCACGTAATACATGACTTAATAATTTATTTATTTATTTCAACTGAGTTTGGTTTGGTCGTTCGACGGCGACGTCGTAACAAAAATTCTGTATTATTTGATAAAAATAAATTGTGTACTGTGCTAATAAAATAAGTATGTATTGTGTAAAATTAAAGTGAAATCATTTAAGTAAATATTTATTTTATTTTCATATTAATTTTAATGTTAATAGTTGTATTAAATTTGTGAATTATTTAATGTAACAAGCATAAAAACTTAGATGAAAATGGCGGCTGGATTTATTGTGAGGGCTTTCAAGTGCGTTTTTATATTTGATACGACAAATAATTTACTCATATTATATTGAATAATGTATATTTATAATTTACCTGCTTTACAAGTATGTATGTACCAAGTCGAAACCGCATGCATGGTCATTGCCATTTTGTTTTGGGAATTTGGTATTGGAAAACAACCGATGTGAGACTATAGAGACTGTACAGTATTTTTTCAGACTTTACTTTCCTCAAGTAAAACCAAAATACAGTATTTTGGAAAGCATTGGGCGGTCCTTAAATTTTCACCACGAAGGCTGAACTGGTATTTTAGGGTCCACTAGCCTGCAAAATGTAAGTAAATTTATCGAACACAAACCCGTCTTAATGCAATTATAATTTTGGAATTGATAAATAACCGACATGAGACGAAACACCGCATGGTTTTCACAGATTATTTTTGCTAAAAACCGTATAAAAAAACTTTCTTATGAATAAAATAGGAATTATTAAATATGTATAAATTAATTAAAATAAATATTAATTAACAGTATCAAAAACAGCTATGAATTTGTAAATTATTTTCATTAGGGGCATTTTTGACAAAATTACAAACCAACAAACTTCATGACGAAGGACCTGACAAAAACCGGAGGATTTTTCAGTTTTACGTCGATTTAGTCAATGCTGATGGTATTACTAATTATAGTAATTTTGCGTGTCTTCATGCCAAAAGAGTCTCGCAAATAAACCGTGAACTACCTGGCGTACGTCGGTTATTAATAATTCCTATGTTATCCCTAAGACAGTTTTTTTATACGGTTTGAAGCGAAAAAAATCTGTGAAAACACTGCGCTTTTTAAGTCTTACATCGGTTATAAGTCAATACCAAAATTCTGCTTGCACATATATTAAGACGGTTTTATGTTTGATAAAATTACTTACATTTTACAGGCTAGTGGACTATAAAACACCGGTTCAGCCTTCGTGTTGAAATTTTAAGGACCGCCCAAGGTCTTCCAAAACACTATATTTTGGTGTTACTTGAGGAAAGTAAAGTCTGAAAAAATACCGTACGGTCCTTTAGTCCCACATCGGTTATTTCCAATACAAAATTCTCAAATTGTTTGTCGGGTCAAAAAACTGTCATTTTCAACTCGGATTCGACTCCGATTTTTTTTGTGTTAACTGGAAAACAACAATAAACTAAAAAAATATATTGATGTAAAAATAGGAAATTTACCGTTTTATTTTGGTTAAAATTCAAACGTTTGCTAAAACAAAGGAATTACCTATATTTTGCACACCACTGTATATGACATCGACGGGACCAAAAAATGTGTCCGTTATAGGGAGGTGTCCGTTGAACTGAGGTTTGTGATTAATTTTTTACAAAAACTTTATTGGGATTCTATTACTTGTCCGATTTTGATGAAATTCAGCATTTCCAATGGAAATGGGATTCTTAAATGATTTCTACACGAAATTTTGGAATATGGCCAATTAGGAAGGAACTTGGCCATTTCTTATACGATCTTGATGAAATTCAGCATGCACGCTAGAAATGGATTTGTAAAATGAATTTTAGATAAAGTTCTGGAATATGGCTAGTTAGGAAGGAACTTGGCCATTTCTTATCCGATTATGATGAAATTTAGCATGCACGATGGAAATAGGATTCTAAAATGATTTTTAGACGAAGTTCTGGATTGTGGCTAATTAGAAAGAAACTTGTTAATTTCCTAATTGATTATGATGAAGTTCAGCTTGTACGATGGAAATGGGATACTAAAATGGTTATTTGATGTATTTAATGACTTGTTCTATAAATTATTTTAGAATCCCATAGTATATACTGAATTTTTAATATGATGATAATTGGCCAAGTTTCTTACTAATTGGCTATACATATTCTCATACTTCATCTAAAAATCTCTTTTTAATTCAATGTGCATCACATACATGCTGAATTTTACCATAACTGGTTTTTCAAATAACCGAGTTCTTTTATAATTGTTCAAATTCCTGAAATTCATTTTGTTTTTTAACCAAGAGCAACATAAAATTTTCTTGCCTTTCCCAATCAAGGAAATCATAAATAACATAGAAAAAATTGTATTTTAGAAAAGAAATCTTTTATATTTGTCTGACGGAAACGATTTTCCAAAACCTTGTTTTGAAATAAATTTTATCGACAAAAGCTCCGCATCACCTTTCACTGTGGAAAACTTTAGCAAGGGTTGGAAATTCTCCAACGCATCTTTAAAGTTATTATGCCGATATGATCTTGATTTTCTTTATTAATTTCTCCTTCTCCAATCTTCGTTTTGTTGAATTTCATCTACAATGGAATTGAGGTCTGGCGAATCATCTTCAATTATGACATTGGCGTCCTTATAAACAAATTCGTTAGAAATTAAATCACTGTAGTTGCATACCGCCCCGGTGGCACAGTTGCCGCCCCGGTGGCATAGTTGTTAGCATGCCTGTTTTAAGCTCAGGAGGTCCGAGGTCCCGGGTTCGATTCCCGGCGGGTGATGAAAAAATCACGGCTGGTTAATGTAAGGATCAATGAATTAATCACTCATTATCCGTTGAAAAAATGATTACGAAACTTCACAATGAAGCGGCCAAATTCCTCTATGGGATGTAGTGCCAGCGAAAAAAGAAAAAAAAAAAGTTGCATACATTTAATAGTGATTGTGGGGACAGGTAGCTCTGGACTTACAATTTTAACTTCATAATTTGTAACAGGAAACCAAGCATGTTTAAAACAGTTAGTGATGGTAGCAACAGATACATTTTTCGAAGTGTACTCTTTTCACTGTAACGATTGTAATAAATTTACTGCCATATTTTTATTCAGTGTGGTTATTTCAGTACAAGCAATAAAATAGTTTAGCATTTTCTCTCTGTAAAAACGCTTGAAATTTTAAATTATTCCTTGGTTCAACAGTTGACACGAGCTGGTAGTGTTAGGTGGAAAATATATTAATTTAATGTTGGAAAATTCTGGCATTTTATATAATGTGATGTCATCCATGCTTTCCTATTGGATTTTCAATCTACTGGAAGATTTTCCTACTTCAAGCCTTTGAAACACCTTGGCTTTGACGCGATCACCAAAAAGGCTTTATTTTTTCTCCGGTCATACTAACACATAACAAAAGCATGACTCATTCTTTCAATGCCTCGCCACCTTGGCCTGTATATGCCAAAGTTTTATTCGGCGTTGCTTGGAAAAACAACGCGGTTTCATCGAGATTGTGAATGCAATTTTCGTTGTAGTTTTCAGTTTGGTCAACGTTTGCACCTTCTCCCTATAAACGATATTATGGCGCTTTTAAAACCTCTGAAGCCAACCATTCGAAGCATGGAAGTTTGTAATTTAGCACAATTCCGCTATTTTTTTGACTTTTTCCTGGATAATCTGGCCAGTTATTGGCAAATTTAATATTCGCACATGACAAAACCAGCAAAATACTGCGTCATCAATATTTTTTAATGGAAATGATTCAATTTTTCTCTGTAAATTTTTATTAATATTCATTTTCCACTGTTTGGTAATGTCATCAGATTTAATTAAAATGGTTGAAATCTGACTCTTACTGACATTGAATCTTTCTGCCAGTTGACGCCCACTTAATTTTTCTTTTTAAATTCACCTGAACAACTTTACATTTTTTTTCTAAAATATAAGAATCGTTTTTACCGTGAAGATGATGATTCTAAAAATGTTCAATACGTAAAATCTAAGTTAGTTGGCTTAGTTTTTATTGTACAGTAAAATCTCGATTTTAATGGATTTTTTATTTAACAAATATTACAACTGAATACAATTTCATCTAGTAATTTATCTATATTAAATGATGTTAACTGTTTGAGGAGTATAACCCATCGGTTAGCTCCAGGTTGGATACTTCATTAATTTATATGTCCTAGTTCTAAGGGCTTCGTTCTTCGAAGCCGTCTTACTGGATTTTGGTTGTTCAGCATACGACGCAAATCCACATTTTCATGTTGACTGAGGCGCTGTACATGTTTCCTAGCATATTTCTTAATTTCTTCATCGGCGTACTCCATTTTTAGATCCTTATGAAGGTTATCATTCCTTATGTACCATGGTGCGTTGACCATACTACGCAGGACTTTATTTTGAAAAGTTTGAATTACTTTTACGTTAGTTTTCTTTGTACAGCCCCATAGCTGTATACCATACGTCCATACAGGTTTCAATATCTGCCAATATAATAGCAGTTTATTATGTAATGTTAGCTCAGATTTCCTTCCTATGAGCCAATACATTTTTCTATATTTGATGTTTAACTTTTCTTTTTTCTTTTTAACATGCTCTTTCCACCTGAGTTTAGCATCAAGGGTCATTCCTAAATATTTTTCCGTGTTTGCTGCGAATTCAGTCGAACATGTAACCAATTATGTATAGATTTAGTTTCGTTGAGTTGAAGCCGCCATTTCTTTGTCCAATTACTCAATGAGTTAGCAGCATTTTGTAATTTGCTGGTTGACTCCTTTATGTTGTTTCCAGTTGCCAAGATTGCAGCATCATCGGTAAATGTTGCAATATTTGTTCCTTTTGTGCTTGGCACGTCTCGCGTATAAAGTATATAGAGTATCGGCCTCAGAACATTCCCTTGTGGAACTACTTATGTTTTACACGAAAGTGTCGATCAGCTAGATATGACTTTAAATTCAGGTAAAACTGCTTCGACAGATCTCTGTGTAGTTTATATTCCAGGCCTCGGTGCCATACTTTGTCAAAGGCTTGAGATACGTTCAAGAAGACACTTGAGGATATTTTTTTATTTTCCAGAGCATCTTCAATTAGATCTGTGATTCTGGGCACTTGATCTATGGTGTCTCTCTATAAATCCAAATTGGTGAGGAGGAATGAGTTTTCTGATTTCTATTACTGATTTTAACCTCTTGAGTAGTAACTTTTCAAATAATTTTGAAATTATAGGAAGTAGGGAAATCGGCCTGTACGATGTTTTCTTGTTTGGCAGCTTATTAGGTTTTAGAATCATTATCACCTCTGCCACTTTCCACTGGAATGGAACGTATTTTAATCTAAACGCTGCATTGATTACTTACAGTTATTTTCGTACTCCTTTTTCTGGAAGAGTTTTAACTATAAGTCCAGTGATTAGGTCATAACCAGGGTATTTTTTTTGAACTTAAGTTGTTTTTAATTTCGTCTTTTAGCTCTTGTAGTGGTAGAGGTCTTATGTTTAGGTTATCCATATTTTCTGAAATTATATTTTCTTCAGCTTTTTGCCTTGGAAGGGGTTGAAATGTGTTTTCAAGATAGTTTGCAAACAATGCAGCTTTTTCTTTGGCACTTCTAGCCCAAGTTTCATCATCATTCTTGATAGGAGCTATTTGTACTTTAGGCCTTTTAAGACCTTTAGTTGCTTTTCAAAGGGAATAATTAGTGTCTTTGTTGCTAGAAAGGCCAGCCAGGTATTCACTAAAAGATTTGTTCTTGATTTTTTTGATAAGCATTTTTAATTTGTTGCTTAAATAATTAAGTCGTGATTTGCTTTGTGGTGCTCGATTCCTCTGCCAGATTTATCGCGCTTTCCGTTTTTCTCTAACCAGATCTCTCACTTCTACTGGATAGTTGATGTGACTTTCCGTTTGATTACAAGTAGGAGGAGTACTCTGCCACGCTACTTGCAGAATACTGTTGTTCAGCAGCTCCAATGGAACCTCAAGTTCTGCCGGAGTTTTAATTGGTACTTGTAGTTCAGTATTGTCTTCGACTATTTTCCGGAAGAGATCCCAGTTTGTTTTATTATTTGTTAACCTAGGCAAATTTTCTTATTTGATAATGGTATCACTGAGTGTCATAGTGACAGGTGTGTGGTCATATGAAATTCCTTCTCTGTTTTCGAGTAATACGTAGTTTATAGATATCCGTTTTGTTTCAAAGAAATCTATCAAATCTGGTATCTTATTTGTATGAAGTTAAAACCGAGCGATTTCAATTATTATTCAATCGAATATTCAATCGAACATTAATGTTGGCTACTTGCATAATTTCTTTTTCAATTTTTACTCCTTCGTAATGTTTGATGTTTTCCTTCACAAATATGGTTGAACCTCCTCTTGCTTTTCTTGACGGATGGATGGCGTGGTAGCACTGGTATCCTCGAATTCTAACGAATGAATCTTTTGTCAAATGAGATTCTGAAATTAGTATATCTATCTTGTCTATATTTAAGAAAATTTCTAACTCTGGAATTTGTTGCAACAGCCCATTTGCATTCCAATTGGCGATTATCAATGTGTTATTCATCTTCATAGATTAGTACATCATAGAAGTGATTTCATTCACTGATTCTTGCTTATTTAACCGCTTATTTAAAGCGTCCAGGCTTCTTTCTTGGTTTAGTAGCCTTATGTTTAATGCTTCTATATTTTTTCAATTTTTTTTCAAGAATTTGGCTTTGACCGTCTTCCTTGTTACTTACTACGTCCCGCTGTTGTACAATCTGGGAGTATGATTTTCGGCCTGCTATTGCACTTGTTAGTGGTAGTTCTACCACTGGATTTTTAGATATTGTCTTATTATTGAGCATCCCACGGTTTAGCGTGCCTTGTTGTTTATTATTTCTCAAATTTTGTAGTTCCCTGGCTACTTCACATCCTCTATAATCACATCTAGGCTCTCGTTTGCAATATTTCTGCGTGTGATTATATCCTTGGTATTTCTTACACTGAGTTATCAAGCCTGTGGATTTTCTTAACGCTTCTATTCGAACTCTCATGTTAAGGACTGCCCTAATATTGAATTTTTTTTTTACTTTTCCGTGCTATTTAAAGTAAGCATAAACAATGGGAGCCCCCTTTTGTTCATTTTAACCCCTTGATCAGTTACAGTTTTTTCTTCCTTTAGGATATTTACCGCATCCTCTATTTTGAAGCCCTGGTATTTAAGGTCTTCCATTATATCCTGCTTTGTACAGGTTGGATGAAGACCTCTGGCCATCACTTTGATCGGACGATCATTTTTGTCCTCGTATGTGTACCATTCCTTGCCGTGATCTGTCAGCTTTGAAGCGAAAGCTCTATAACTTTCAATATCTGTTGTATTGATGTTCCAAATATTATTGTTCAGTGCTACAACTCTGTATTCTTTTATAGTCACCGATTTCATTAAGGATTGGATAGTACTATATTCAGTTACGCCAATAATGTTGATTGGTGGTGGAGCCTTTTCCTTAATTTTGGTAGGTTGGTTTTCCTGAGCAGGTATATTTTGCTGATTTTGATTTAATACAGCAGTTATTGAAGTGCGGCTTGAAGCTACAATCTCTGGAGAAGATTATCCCTTCTTCTTTCTTGCAGCTCTTTTTTTCCTGTTCTTTTTTAGGATCCAATCAGTTTCTTCTCTTAATTCTTCTTCGTCAGTGTGATACTCTGTAGCGCACTGTTCTTCTGGCTTCTTGGGTTGCAAAGCATTTTTCTCACGGAACTCTAAAGCATCCTGTTCCTCAGGTTCCTTTGATTGTAAAGAATTTTTCAGTTTCTCATTTTCTAACTTAAGAGATTTTACTTCGTTCATTAAATCCGATGTAATTTTTTCAATATTACACAGTTGTCTGCGTAGTTCTGCATTTTCTATCTCAACTGTTCTAGCTGAGGACGTTGGTGATCTTTGCACTATTGAACTTCTTCCAAATGGGTCAGAGTTCATCAGCTCTGTAGTATTGCGGTCATTGGATATCGACGACTGGGAGCCCGCTTGCTCACCCCTCAAAGTCGCCGGCACTGGGTATCCGATTCCCTGCGCCGTAAAGTTTTCTCGTTTCGAGTCCCCCAAATTGGTTATTATATTCAGGGAACCACCCTTAGCTATAGTTTTGGTCCGCGAATGGTATTTTATTTCCCATCTACCCGCCGACAAGTCAGTAAGGGTTTTCCCCTATCCGCCACCCGGGGACACGCCCGATGGGAGTCTAGCAACTCCGCACGAGTTAATGGACATAATTCAGATTTAAGCGACAAATTGTTGTTATATTTTATATGATTTTTCAGAATATCTGGTTAAGTCAAGATTGTCAATTTTATGTTGCTTTCGGTAAAAAAACAGAATGATTTTCTGGAATATGGCAAATTAGAAAAGAACTTGGCTATTTCTTATCCACTTATGATGAAACTCGACATGTATGGAAACGGGATTCTAAAATGATGTTTGGAAGAAGCTCTAAAGTTCATATTTCTCAACCTATAATGATGAAATTCAGCATACACGATGGAAAAGGGATTCGCCGAAGGGAAATGAACTTCCTCTAAAAATCATTTAGGAATCCCATTTCCATCATGCTAAATTTCAACGAAATCGGAGAAAAAATGGCCAAGTTCCTTCCTAATTGTCATATTCCAAAACTTCATTTAAAAATCATTTAAAAATCTCATTTCCATCAGACATGCTAAATTTCAACAAAATCGGAAAAGAAATGGCCAAGTACTTCCTAATTGGCCATATACCAGAACTACATCTAAAAATTATTTAAGAATCCCATTTCCATTGGAAATGCTGAATTTTATCAAATTCAGGTAAGAAGTAGCCAATTTTCTTCCTAATTGGCCATATTCCAGAACTGACTAATGCTCCTATCATCGCAGAAATGTCTGTCCGTATCCGCTCTAAAAATAAAGTGTCTGCTTAACTAAGGGTGGTTTTCATGGAAAGCTTCAGTTTTGCAAAGGGACTTAAATGTACGTCCGTTGCAGTATGGGTGTCTCTTGAAGTGAGTGTCCGTTGAAATTAGGTTTCACTGTATTTGTTTTTCGAATTTTTATTAGATTTTGCAATTGTACCACAGAAATATATAACCAACGGTTCGACCATCTACAATTTGAGAATTTTATATTGTCTCTTTCCGTTTTTCATTATATTGAATATGATCACACGATAATCATTTATTAAAATAAACATTTTGAATGTGTGCAAAGTTCTTTATAAAATTGTATCAATTTTACCTATAATACTGCTTTCGATGTTAAATTATTTTTTTTTTTTAATGGAGCGCTTATTTTGATGGTTACTGTAATATTATCTATTTGTACGGAATTGTGGGTGGCTACAATAAACTTAAACCAACGACGACACAGCGAAATCTGTTTCGTTGACACCAAATTATAATATTTTAACTTCTCGTACATTATGGAAAAAAGTAAAAGGAGAATAAAATAAAAAATCTATCGAATGGGGATGAAATACACTTATAAATAAAATACATACAATCAATTCAAATCTTTTAGGTTTTGTTTGTTTATTTTTCACCTGATGCGTTTATTCATTTTAATATTTTTTGTACGTTTTGTTAACAGAATAAATGTCATTTATTAATTTCGCACATTATATTAAAATTGCGTTTAAATTATGACAGTTTACAGGTTTGTATGGATTTCCAACATAACGAGCAGAAATGTTTATTCGTTTGAAATGTTTAAAGTTGAAAATTCATACAAACCTGTAAGTAAAAAGTGTTTTCATTGCGAATGCTTTGTTTAGGGACAACAGTAAACTTCAACGAAAGAGGCACTGATTACGTTTTTATTACGTATAGTTTTAATATTTTGTTGAATAGCCTTTATTGTTGATTACAGTCAAACAACGCCGCCGCATAGAATTAACCAATTTCTGATATCCGTTGATTGGTATGGCCTCCCATGCATTCATAATTGATGAATGCCCATAGTTGCTTATTATTTGTTGAGTTTTTACCTCTTATAGCCACTTTGACCTCCCGCCACAAGTTCTCTATGAGGTTTAGGTCTGGTGATTAAGAAGGCCAACTTCGATGAGTATTTCGGCTCATTTTCCTGCTGCAACACGCTCCGAAGCGCCCAATTTTCCTCGGGATAAGGTAGCATAACGTTATTAAATATATCAACGTGTCCCTTCCTTTCATTGTGCCCTCAATATTAGTGACGGCTTAAGGTACTGGTAACCCGGCCCGTTACCCGGGCGCAGTCCTGCTTAGGGTGCCATCAAGATTCTTCGAAAAAAATAAAAATTGGGCTTAGTAATGAAAAATATTGCCTGATGAAAAGGAAAATAGACAGACTTTACATTTTCAATCAAAATTTTTTTAATTTTTGGTATTACTAATTCAAATATTTGAAGAAGTATAATAGTTAACTAGTATAATATTATAATACATAGTTACAATAAAACTTAAAATCACAGTTTTTGACTGCTAATAATTTCAGTTTCTACATCTGATGTTCTAGTAGTTTCATATTTTTGCTTCTCCTAAAATATGAATAGTTTAAATATTTGGTATTCATTAGTGGCTGATTTTGGTGTAATTTGGATTGTAGATCGAGATTTTTATCTATAACAGATTGATCCAAATGGTTCACATCATTTTGTTTCATCACGTCCGATGTAATAATAGAGGGTGCTATTAAAACCGGTAATTTAAAAGGAGTAACCGGGGATACCGGATCTCTATTAGGATTAGGTTGTGTTGGAAGGTCAAAATGTGCTTTTTGTATTAGCGTAACCATTAAATTATCAGATAATGCTTCTAAATTATTGTCATCCAAAGGCTCTAGAGGAATGAATTCATCAAATGTAAGTCTCTTCGTAGGATTTTTTTTAAACGAGTTCAATTTAGGGTTGGCTTTGCCCTTCGGTTTGATGGTTTTTAGGAGCGATTTTTCCTTTTTAATTTTTTAATTTTTTTTTTCGCTTCTGCTTATGAATTTTGACGTATCCTGAAGAGGTAACGATGTACGGTAAGGTTTCCTTATACGCTTTGTGATTTTTATTTCTGGTGCAAAATCAAATCTCATATATTGGTCGATGGTTTTTAAATTAGGTTCGTCAGGTTTTTCGTCGGTCGGCTGTAAAATCTGTGAAGTTTCCACACCGCTTCCGACTCTATGTCCACTTGTAATTCCGAAACTTCAACGGTTTTAATTGAAAACTCGTCTGGCAGATATATATATATAATCATGTATTTCCATTATGTTTGATGAATTTATATTTTTTAAAGATTATTTCTATGAAGTCACTGAAACTCCTCTGTCTTTAAAACTAAATCAGTTTCATTCACCGTCAGGAGTTCTAATATTTTGCTGCCGACAATATCGGTAAATTGCTAAAGGTTAATTGTTTATTCATTTTTAATATTCTGTTGATTAGATCTGTTGCAATAATACATAGTGGCATAAGTCGAGTTATGCCCTTTCCGTATTATCTTAAATTCGAAATTTCCGTAATCGATTTTATATCTTATCAATTTTTTGTAATATTTCGGCAACTGGAAACAGTCGTAGTAAGCCTTTCAAAAAAACAGAATTCTAAAAATTCTAAAATCTTACATACGATTTTGAGTAACTCTTAATTTTAAAATTGTTTTCCTGAAAAATGCGAATTTTAGACTTGTGTCACTATGTATTATTGCCACAGACCAATGATCCTTCCATGGTTGGTGTGTGCTATCGTTTAAATTTGATTTACCCAAACATTTTGGAAAGTTTATTGCCAATTTATTGAACGGATAAATTGCACATGTCCTAAATCCATTTTGAGTAGTCACCTTGTTGATTGCTTTGTTTATAGCTTGTTGTACTAGCGGCGCGATTTCCCTATTTATGGTGTTATTAATATTTTGACGCTTCCAATGTTTTGCCATGCAGATTTTAAAGGTTTAAATGCCGAGACATCACATGACTGCAAAATCCACATGGCATTCGGGTAAGGAGCAATTAATATTACTTTGCATAGTTTTGTGCATAAATTGGTCAGCTCATACGTTATATGATTCACATATCTATCCACAAATAAAATTATTGGAAATTTTCTATTATTTTTAATTATGTGCGGAGTATAAATGGAATTTGAGATATATTCAAAGAATACCTCCTTAGTCATCCAATGGCTGTCGCTTCTTTATACTCCCCAATGTTGTGGAACTGAGATTCTTATACCATCTGGAATTACAGTCGAACTTGGTTATAACGAACCTCAAGGGGCTAAAAATTTTGTTCGTTATATGGGAGAAACGTTATATCAAGAGATCAATTGGATTTTATATAGATTCCTTATAACAAAACTTTAGTTATATCCCGATTTGTTATATCCAAGTTTGACTGTAGTTCGTAAGGATAAATTATCATTAGTGTTGCCAAATCTACCGTGGCTGAAAAGCTGAACATTACGGTGAGACACGACTTAGATAGAGCGTGCTCAACTTCATAAACCTTTTCGCTGCCTACTTTTGCCAGAATCTTCTTTGTTTCCGAGCAAAACATAAAATTGATTTCGTCTCTGTAAAAAATACGGGATGGATCTGATAATACGAACAGACAATTTTTAACTTTTAGATAATTCTCAATTTGATCAAACCATTTGAATATACATATTTCCCGGAAAAATGTTTGAGCTGGCGGCAATTACCCTTAAATATATAAGTAGAAGTTATTAGGTAACAATTAAAAAAATTAATTACAGCTTAAGGAATTCTGGTAGTTATAGACGGAGGTCGCTTTAAAGGGATGGTCCCATAGACAGTCATCCAAGGAACTTTTTAGGGATGCGAGAACATCTTCTCGACGTTTAGGGAAACATTTCTTAGCACTGTCGATAATCCAGTCAATAATCGTTTCTTTCTCACTCCGCTCTCCGTTAAAACAATCATTAGGCCAGGTCAAATTTTTTTAAACATCGATGATAGCCTATATTGAGTAGCTGAACGTGGAACATTGAAAATTTTTTGAAAGAATAACTATACCAATTTTCAATAGTGCCCAATGCCCAATATTGTATCGTTTACTTTACGTGTATTTGCATCCACATTCGATGCTTTTTAGTTTTCATTTTATTCTCGCATTTTCTATTTCACTTTTTGATGTGAAAACATCTTTAGCGGCAGGAGTAAGTAAAAATTTGTATAGAAATCGGGTTACGGAAACAAAAATGCCGAACAAAAAATATTGCTGGTATGTGTGAATATCGATAAGAACAAAAAATAAATAAAACGTAAATTAATGCAAAATCTACGCATACTCAGGCAATATACAACATCATCCGGCATTTCAAAAACATAGTGAGCCGAATACAAAAAAAAATCTAAAAAAACCGCCTACTTTAATTTATTTTGTTGTGAAAATATCTGCTATATATGGCCGCAGCAGCAAGTGTTTTTGAAAATGAAAATTACATACGAGTAAAAGGACCACAAATTATGCTTGTGAAGTGTAATAGTTATTTACGTTACAAGGGCGGTAAATGAGTTGTTACAGTACGAGTTCGATGTTTATTTGAGAATTTTGAACGAGTACTGTAACGATCATTTAACGGACGTGTAACCTGATTTTGCTTTGTTCAATGAGTTTGCCGTGACCATTTACTACTATGGAGGTTTAGGTGATTAACTTAACAGAACTGTACTTTGCTCATGCTTAACTATTGTCAGTAAGGTTCGTCCTCCAAATTCAAAATAGAATTATAACTTACTGACTTTTTGAACCAAAAATGTAACTTAGTTTAAATACTGAGCGAACAACATCCATCTTTTTGGAGGGGTTTCTGAACCTTAACGAAATAGCTTGAAATGATTCAATAGTTACACAAAAAAGTTTTCACATAAATCTTTTGCGAGTTGAGGGTGAACTCGCTCATTGTTTTTTTTTTCATAATGTACGAGAAGTTAAAATATTATAATTTGGTGCCAACGAAACAAATTTCGTTGTGTCGTCGTTGGTTTAATTTTTTTATAACCACAATTCCGTACAAATGGATAACATGATAATAACCATCAAAATAAACACTCCATTAATAATTTCAAGAGTCAAATTTAACATAAAATGACGGGTCTAGAGACCAAGGGGTATAGCAACATAAATTCCATTTTGAGGTAATGAATTTAAAGTGCAAAAGCAACGGAAAATAAATTTAATGAAAATTGAGCCTGTTTATGTAATGGGTAGTAAAATTTATTTAGTCAGAATCTGTCTCTAAGATATTATCCAGCTCCTCATCAATATCAATCTCAGGCAATTGTATCCGCTGTCGTTTAGTTTCTTCGTGCGGCAATACATTATAAAATGCTTGGTGAATAGGAGGTACGGATGGCAGAAGTTCCTGCATGTTTTGTATTTCATTTCCTTAATTTTTCGCCGTTCTGTATTGAAGCTAAGTTGTGGAAGTAGCGTGATTTGCGTTCCATAACGAGGAGTCTTAAGCTGTAATTGCGAAAATTCCTTGACATCAATTGTATTGGTTTTAGAAACAGCGTCCATAGATAACATTTTTCAAAGTGTAACCATTACATATTTCAAATATCCTGAACGGATTGTTTAAAATATAGTTTTAGGCTATCCAGAGTAATAAAATCAGTGTTACACATCCGAATCATTGTAAATTTCCTGCTTGCCTTAGCTACATCTTCTTTCCAATCTTCACGAATAAAGATATCTTGTTCACTCCTCTTCTTGACAATCTCAATCAATCCAAAATGTTGATCACATTCCATATAGAAATGACCGGAGATAAGGAATCTGTGATCAACCGTTTGGATTTGTGTATTTTGAATTATATATATCGAAAATTCCACGGTTAATTTATTTTTGTTCTGCCTCCCAGCATTATCGCTGAATGCCATAATATGGGTCACATGAGCCGACAGTGATTTTAAGAACCTTAAGAGACAAGATACAATTTGTTTGGATGTCATTGTTTGGGTGTTTTTGCAGGTCAAAACATATGCCAACGTGACTATAATCAGCCTTTCCCTCTTCACGAATTTTGTCCTTTAGTTTTACGTAAACGTAGATCTTTTTGTTGATGGGCTGTAATTTGGGCGTCTGGCTGCCCATGTTCAAGGCTCAAGGGAGGGTTCCTTAAATCAGACCAAGTGGATTATATGTTTTTTAGGTCACTGAAACCGAATTCGAAACCTATTTTACCCCATCACGTCAGCGTGTTTGAAACTATAAAAAAAACAATTAACCCTATACCTTAATAGCTCAATAACCTTGACATCGATAACCTATAATGCTAAAACCGATAACCTCAAAATCTACATATAACCTCAAAACTCATAAACTCAAATCCTAATAAACTACAGTGGTAGACATTCAGCCTTGCGAACTAGACTTTTCTGGCGAGCTGAAATCTTGGATAGGCAATAGTCCTGATAGCAATCCCACCTAAAACCTTTAGAGGGCCTTCCCCGTAAAGTTTATGGAAATGAACAGCAATATAATTCAATTAAAGATTTGAAAAGTGCCATCCGTGAATGTTGGGCCACAATTGATCCGAAAACTCTCAAAAATTTAACAAATTCAATGCCTTCTCGAATTTTCGAAGTTATTCAGAAAGGTGGGGGTCAGACCAAATATTAAATAAAATAATATCTGAAAAATTGCTAGTTTTATTGTTTATTTTAGTACATTATCAGATGTGCGTTTATACGAATGTCCACCTGAAATTTAGATTTTTCTATTTATTAAAGTAAAACATTAAAATGTTTACTAATGGTTTATCTTAGCAATAGATTTAAGATGATAGACACAATTTAGACTACTTGTAAAAAATCAAAAGACTTTACACTTAGAACTATGTATATTCAAAAAACATAGTGCGTTTAAACGATTGTCTACCACTGTAGTTTCACAGTCTTCTACAGAATTAAAAAAATATGTAGAAATACCAAATAACAAAAAATATAGGACAAATAAGGAAAGCATTAACCCTTTTTTTAATTATTTTGAAATATTAATAATAAATAATAAATTCAGTTATTAGATAATTGAATTCCGTAATCAAAAAGCAGTCAAAACGACTTGAATTCCGAAATTCATGAAATTCGGTTTCCGGCATTGCATTCTATAGTATTCATGGATATATTAATGGTTTCATTGTGCCTTCGTCTCACACGATTTCAATTTTAAATTAGACAATTAGCTATGGAATATTTTTTAACACGGGAGCCCTGTAAATTAATTTAATAGTATAATTCTAACCTCAACATGATTGGAGCTAGCCAAGTTAAGATTCTGCAAAGTTGTAGAGTATCTAAAACGAATCTGAAACGCACAACACCGCAACAAAAGTTATCTAAAAATATCAAGAGTTTCCTCATGAATGTAATGCAATCATAATCAAAAATATGTAATTAAAAATCATGAAAAGTATGAAAAAATCATCTCAATACAATACATTGGGGTTATCAACAATGAATTCAATTTTTAAAGCCTTTAACTATACTTTAAGTGTTTCAAATAAAAACTTGGCTTTAGTGAGATTCATAAATCTCTTACGATACGAAAACTTTTGTTTGTTTAATTTAATCGCTTGGCAATAATGAATTAGTAGTTTTTAAAATAGTTACATACATCTTCCAAGTAGTTTTAAAATATTTTTGTAAATCAAAATAGTTGTATTACATATTTAATAAAATATAAAAATAAAAGCAATAAATATCATATAAACAAATCCGTATCATTCTTACCAAAATTTTCACTTTTTAGTTATAATTATCGCTATTGAATTTAGATGTTGATTGATATAAAAAATGTTCCTAAAATGTTTTCTTGACCGTTTTTATCGTTCATATCAATATTTCAACATTTTTGGAAATAAATATCCGCAAAAACTCGGGTTTAAAAAAGTTTTTAGTAATTTGGATAGGTACGCTCATGAACACATATTAGGAGCTATTTTAAAGTTAATGAATGATTCTCTAAAAATAAAGGAAGTAGGCAATAGGAAAACGGAAAACAACGTAGCCTTCACGTTTAAACGTTATCTCACTTTATATAGAGAATCAGGATTCATGGAACTATTATTAATGAACCAATTAGAGAATATATTAATACAAATCTTATTTTATGCCATAAACATAACATTACATAATTTTTAATTTTTAGTAAATATTAAAAAATAATCAAAACTACATACATATGTATATAATCAAAAATCAACAAACGAATTAAATTTACCACCGATTTAAAATCAAACGTTATCTTATTTAGTAATTATACCTGCATGTAGTACATAATATCATTCCATTTCAACCAAAAAATGTAATTAGAATAACAATATAGCTAAATAGAATTTTGTAAATCTCTTTTAATTTTTAATAAAATTTGTAACTATAATTTGTAATAAAATTATCTAAAAGTGTTTCATTGAAATGATGATACTCGTAAAAAAGATGCGCTATGCACAATTCGATAGCACAGCGTTCTAATTATTTTTAAATTCATTCGAGAAATTTAATGAACTAATGCTAAAACGTGATATAAGTTCACACTTCAATACCGTTTAACGAGTAAGTAAAAACATCAAGAAAGAGCCTGACTCCGTGATCGACTGATACTTAACAGAACAGGAGCCGTACTATAAGAAAAACCTAGCGGAGTTTTGAAGCAGAGACATCAGACTATTGAAAAAAAAATCACGATCACTTAATTCAGTTAAAAAAGTATATTTGCGCCGTTGAAAATGACGAAAATCCGAAAACTGAGAAGTGGGGAAAATCATTAAAAAAGTAATCAAAAATTGTATTTTAAGGATTTCTTTTATTATAAATTAGTACAAAAAGTTAAATTGATTTAAGGGGGTAACCTGGTGGTTTTGTTACAACTGAAATTTCCAGATTTTGCGGGAAAACGTTTGTTTTATTAAAATAACAATAAAGTTAAAATTTTTATGTGAAGGTTTTTTGAAAACACAAAATTTTTGTGTTTTCATTTTATTTTGTTGATTTTTAGTTTTAAAAAGGTGTTCACCTAAAAATTTTTTGAGAACTTTTTTTTTTAATTTTGTCATGGAAACCACGGCAGCTCATAGTTATAAAAAATTTAAAACAGTGGTTACTAGGGCACCCAATTTTTGGCCAAAACGTAATTCCGGAATTTTCGAATTTCAATTTTCTCGATTCCGGAGTTTCGGAATTCATTCCGGAATTTGTTTTTTAAATAATCTCCGAAAAACAAAAAAAAATTAATTTTTTTTTTGTTAAACACAACCAATTTCTTTTATTTTGCTTAAAATATTAGATATTTTTATAATTAATGCTCATACATAATGTGTGTATGAACTGCATCGTAGATACGATATAGACAAATTGATGCAATTTATAAAGTTTATTGAATTTGTAGTAATTATATAAATTCTTAAATTTAAAAATTTTTTAAACGCTATAAAATATATCAATCCTATAAATTCATTAAATTCTACAAATTCTTGAAGTCTAAAAATTCAATTAAGATTCTTATAAATTCTGTAAATTCTATAAATTTTATCATTTATTTAAATTCTTTAAATTTTGTAGATTCTTTGAGTTCTATAAATTATTTCAAGTATGTCTGTTTTATATATTTTACAAACACAAAAATTTCGAAAAACCCCAAAAACTTCAATAATTTTGTAAATTCAATAATTGAATGTGTAACACAATCAATTTTAAACACACCCTTGCTACCATGCCCGCCACCTACCTGGGTAATGAATTAATTAAATTATATTTTTATTCTTTGAGTGCTATTTAATAGATGGCACTAAAACTTTTATATAAATGAAAAACAAAAAAAAATAAAAAATTATTACTGTTATGTCTCTTGTCGAACCACGATATACAAAAAAAAATAAAATATATTAAAAATAATAATAATAATCAAAAATTAATAGTGTACTTTTATTTTATACATAAACGCAACAAAATTCGATGAAACCTAATTTTGTGTATACGAACTAAAACAAAAAAACAACGTGTAAACGACCCTAAGAAGAAAAAAAAAAAAAGAGTAATGTTACACTGGCGCTCAACTAGTGGTGCATAAAATCGTGTGATTTCATCGAAATTATTAGTGTTCGAAATAAACTGCTTAACGTAATCAAATAAGCATATTTGTTTATAAAATATTTTATACAAAAACAATCAAAACAATTGTCTGCTGAATTTTTGCCATCGACATCACGCCGATTTGAGGTTATGTCATCTACGGCGTCCCTTCGAGTGAATTTTCTTGAGAATTGACGGCGCTCATAGCTCATTAATAGATAACGATCCAGTCATATTTATAAACGCGTTATTATACGTAAATCATTTTTGGGGATTTATCAATAAAATCTCGTGATTTCAATTATAAATGTAAATGCTATTTTGCATTAAGATCGTCTATCGAAGTTAAGTCGCAGAGCAGGTTATTTACGTCATTTTAATCAATTCAGCTGAATGGTTACAACAAGAAGCAGCACACTCAACAAAGGTATTCAAGCAGAAAAAGTAAGAAGAAACAGAATCCGACAAAGCACAATAATTACTCGAAGAGTAATCAGCAAAACTATGGCGACAAACGTGGTGATGACAGATGTCCAGTTCCAGGAATTAATTACATCAATAAGAAATGTAAACCAGGTAAGTGATGCGTTAGGTAGTAATGGTGTTGAATTAGATTCACCCCGCATTTCGGGGAACTTTGCAGCTTGTAAAGCTCGTTTCGATGGGAAGGCTAAATCGAGTGTAGACACATTTGTGGATGCAGTCCAGATTTACCGAGATTGTGTCGGTATTTCGGACGAGAATGCGGTCAAAGGTATGGCAATGTTGCTTGTTGATGAGGCCGCGGTTTGGTGGAAAGGTGTCAAAGATACTGTCGCTACATTTAAGGATGCCATCGATCTTATTCTTTTAGCATATTCACGGAAAAAAAACCCATATCAAATTTATAAAGAAATTTTTTCCCAAGCCAAGACGAAAATACAAAAACGGATCTATTTATCAGTAAAATAAGAGCACTGTTCGCACAATTGCCTCCCGCGGATCTTACCGAATCTATTCAGTTGGATATGGCTTATGGTCTATTGTCTCGTAAAATTCGTTATCGCATTAAGAGAGAAAACATTAAATCATTTAATGAACTTCTCCAACTTGCCCGGATCGAAGAAGATTTCTTTGACGAGAGGGTAAAACGTGAGGTTTCAAAACCAGATTTCTCGGCTTCAACGACAAATACCCAGCAAAAGAATACGAAATTTTGCAGATACTGCAAAACAAAAGGGCATGACATAAACGAATGTACAAAACGGAAAATAGTTCCAACCTCAATCATCAAGAACGAAACGCCGGTGATTGAACCACAGAAAGTAAAATTTGAATTATCATGTTACGGTTGTGGCATGAAAGGCGTGATTAAAAGTAATTGTACTCGTTGTACAACTTCAGTGTTGGCTATAAATACGGCAAGCGTGGAGGCTGACTCATTCGATAATGTCAATAGTTCATATGATGAGTACTCTCTTGCTCCGATTGATTTGTATTCAGTAACATCGGAGGGAAAGGAAATTTCTCAATCCAGACCTCAGTTAATCTTAAATATTTTTGGTAAGGATGAAGATGCTTTAATTGATACAGCTGCTAAGGTCAGCATTGCAAGTCAAGCGTTACACAAACATTTACAGAATAATAACGTAAACTTTAAGCAAAAATCCATAGCGATCAAATTGGCCGATGGCACTAAAAAATTGGAAAGTGTTCAGGTGTGTACTGTAGATGTGATTCTTCATGGAAGAACAATACCCACCAAATTCATATCATTACCGAATTCAGGTCCTGCACAAACCCTTCTTGGCATTGATTTTATTACTCGTTCTGGTTTGATTTTGGATTTTTCACAACACATATGGAAATTCTTTGATTCTGCAAAATCCCATCGATTGTGCTATGAACCGGAAAGTTCCACACAACAATCGTATGAAGGGTTTTGCCCTGTGGCATTGAAATATGAACAATTGAGGTCCGACGAAAGAAGTTCTCTAAATTCGGATCAAAGACAAAAGGCCAATGAATTACTTAATGGTCATGAAGAAGTTTTCACAGTAGGGGGAGATCCAACTACATATGCTGAACATCATATTGATACGGCTGAGAGTCGACCAATTTCGGTTCCGCCGTATCCAATGTCAAGGAGAAGCGCGAGATATTGAAGCTGGAATTGGAAAAAATGTTGAAAGACGACATTATAGAGGAATGTGAGTCTCCTTGGGCAGCATCGGTCGTGCTTGTCCCGAAACCCGATAAGACGTATCGCGTCTGTATTGACTATCGGAAACTAAATTCATGTACTACTTCCGATAAGTATCCGATGCCGCGCATAGATGAAATACTCCATTTAGCTAAGAAAACCCTATATATGTCCACAATTGATTTGCGTTCAGGATATTGGCAAGTTCCAGTACGAATACAAGATCGTGATAAAACCGCATTTGTGTCACAATTCGGTTTATACAGGTTTAAAAGAATGCCTTTTGGGCTGAAGAATGCGCCAGACACCTTTCAAAGGTTAATCGACCGATTCAGGAATGGGCTTCCGAATGTTATAATTTTTGGGTACCTTGATGATCTAATTCTTCTCTCCGAAACGTTTCAGGAGCATATTAGTGATCTCAAGTTAGTCTTTCAGAGGCTCAACCAGTTCAATTTAAAAGCAAATAGAGGGAAATGTGTGTTTTTTCGAAATAATATCAAATTTTTGGGACATATTATAACCCAAGACGGTATTCAAACCAATTTCGAAAAGATCGAAGGTATTTCGAAGATGGAAGAACCAAAGAATGTTCGTCATCTTAAGACATCTCTTCAGACGTGATCATGGTATCGCAAGTTTGTACCGAATTTTTCCAATGTAGCGCGTCCACTGACTGATTTAACAAAGAAAAAATCAAAATGGGAATGGAATTCTAGTTATACTGGCGAGTCGTCCAGTATATAATTATTTTCTGTATAAACAAATTGTTGAATTTTCCAAACACAATTAAAACGCGTATTTTTAATGTTGCAAAATGGCGGAATTTTTCTTCGTAAAAGAACAATTTTGTTTTGATTGAAAACCGCACTATTTATAATTTAGATACACAATTTTATTTATATAAATTTTCACCACCACCATAAAAATAGCTGCGCGTATTATTTTATTATTTTACCGAATTCAAAAATTAAAAAATAAAAATAATTTTTGTTCGCATGAAAAGCAAAAAAACGAACAGTTGAAGTTGTTGTTGTTGTTGCTGTTGCTGCAGCTTGTTCGTTATAATATTTTCTTGTTGGGTGAACGAAGACGAAAGTAAAAAAGTCAAGTAAAACGATATGTGTCGCGCCAAATGTTTTGACAGCAGTCTATTTCGAACAACGTGAAGTGCGTTGCGTTAGTGTGGATGACTGCTGGATTTATGTAAATCTGTTGCAGAGTGCGGATGCGTGCACCAATATACTTGATTGGTGTATTGTGGCGATGAACGAGTGATGAATATTTTAAATTGCCAAATGAGTGAGTCGTCAATTTTACGACAGGCTGACGAAACAAAACCATATATATTGCGAACCGATGCGAGTAACTATGCGTTAGGGGGAGTCCTCTTACAGGGCGAAGGGGATGATGAACGTCCAACTGAGTATGCAAGCAGGTTGCTTACTCCAACGGAACGCAATTATAACACGACGGAGCGAGAGGCTCTGGCTGTTGTTTGGGCTCTTAAAAAATTTCGAGGTTATTTGGATGGAGCTGAAGTTGTGGTTGGAACCGGCCACAAAGCACTCAAGTGGCTGATGAGTTTACAAACTCCTGCAGGACGACTCGCTCGTTGGGCGTTGCTCATACAGTCTTATAATCTTAGTATTGTGTATACACCGGGAAAGGCGAATGTGGTTGCGGATACTTTGTCCAGGCCACCAAGCGCGGATGAGACTGTATGTGAAGTTAGTTCCATACAAGTAGATATCCCGAACCTTGGTCTCCATAACATGAGACAAGCTCAAATCGATGACGGGGATATAATAAAAGCATAAAGTGTTTTGAGACACCAGGTTGCGCAGATCTGGACAACTGGACCAATCGAGGGTATCTAATGGAATCCGGTATCCTTTATCGTTTTGTTCCTGAAGAAGAAAGTGAGAATCTCCAATTAGTTATTCCTGAAAACTCGCGAATCGAGATTTTAAAGGCTTTCCATGATTCTCCTACCGCAGGACACTACGGTGTCGATAGAACCATTGCAAAAATTTCCAATAAATATTATTGGCCAGGAATGCGCAGATATATTACAGATTACATCAAAACCTGCGTTGATTGTCAGAAATACAAAGTAACCAATTTACGGCCAGCAGGATTGCTTAGAACTCCTGTATTAGAACAGAGATTTGAGGTCCTTGCTATGGATTTGTTTGGACCATTAGTTGAATCGACTAATGAATATAAATGGATTTTTATTATTGAGGACACAGCAACCAGATGGGTTGAACTAATTCCATTGAAGCAGGCCACCGCTGAAACATGTTCCAAAATTCTGATTAGCGAATTTTTCCTGAGATATGGACTACCAAGACGTATCATTTCAGATAATGGCGTTCAGTTCGTGAGTGCGGTTATGCAACATGTGGCAAGTTGTTTTGGAATTACTCAGTCATTGACTCCATTTTATCATCCAGCCGCTAATCCGGTTGAAAGACGGAACAGGGATCTTAAAACCCAGTTGGCTATTTTAGTAAAAAATGATCATCGATCATGGATCGACTTTCTACCTTCTGTCCGCTTCGCGATGAACTCTACCAAGTGCGATTCTACTGGATTTACGCCCGCTTATCTTACTTTTGGCAGAGATCTTCGAACTGTTATGGATGTGAATCCTGACTTTAGGGCGGTGGTGCAGAATGAAAATTTCGTTCCCCAAATCACACCGTTTCTTCTCCAAATGAATGACGTAATGAAAGACGTAAGGGAAGTTTCAGAAAAGAAACAAGACTATAGGAAAGTTCATGGTGATAAAATTCGGGAACACCGAACTTTTGAAGTAGGTGACAAAGTGTTAATTAAAACCCACATATTAAGTGATGCCAACCAAGGTTTTACTTCAAAATTTGCCCCTCGAAGAGATGGACCATACTTAGTGAAACAGGTGAAGTCAAGTTCCACTTACGGAATTGAAAGTATGGATTCCAAGTTTCTTGGTACATATCACGTATCACAACTTACGGCATATAACGGTTCGGATGATGATATCCCAATACACCCAATCCGGTCCCGAGGCAGACCAAAACTGGAGGTCAAATCTAATAAAAGCATAGAAATACCTCTCGTAACTCCTTCGGTCGATGGCAAGTCTAAAGAAAGTATTATGACACCCACGGTAAACGAGTTGAAAGAAAATCTCAATTAAAGTTACAATAAAACAACCCAGGTCGAACCATTTGGTGCGGCAAGACAGTCGAAAACACGCAACATTCGAATGCCCGTACGTTATCAGTAGTTTTCTGAATCCTCGTCGAGACGAGCTTCGATTCAGAGGGGGAGTTTGTAACACAATCAATTTTAAACACACCCTTGCTACCATGCCCGCCACCTACCTGGGTAATGAATTAATTAAATTATATTTTTATTCTTTGAGTGCTATTTAATAGATGGCACTAAAACTTTTATATAAATGAAATAAAAAAATAAAAATAAAAATTATGACTGTTATGTCTCTTGTCGAACCACGAGATACAAAAAAATAAAATAAAATATATTAAAATTAATAATAATAATAAAAAATAATAGTGTACTTTTATTTTATACATAAACGCAACAAAATTCGATGAAACCTAATTTTGTGTATACGAACTAAAACAAAAAACAACGTGTAAACGACCCTAAGAAGAAGAAGAAAAAAAAAGAGTAATGTTACAAATGTGAATAAAGTGAATAAAGTTTAAAAATTTAGTAAGTGCTTTAAATTCTACAAATTCCATAAATTCTTTAGTTCTTATAAATTCTATAAATTTTAAAAATCAAATAATTTCTAAAAATTTTATAAATGCTCTGAATTCTACAAAGCCTATAAATATTATAAATTCTAATATGTTAATAAACTCTATAAATTCTATAAATTTTATGAATTTTATAAATTCCATGAATTCTGTGAATTAAATAAACTCCACAAATTTTATAAATTTTAAAAATTCTTTAAATTGTATAGATTCCATGGGTTCTATGAATTGTTTCAAGCTTGTCAGTTCTATAAATTCTACAAACCCAAATTTTACTTATTCTAAAAATCCCATAATTTCTATAAATTCTATAAATTTTATAAATACTTTGAATTATACAAATTTTATAATAAAATTAATAAATCCTATAATAAATAATAAATCTTATAAACTTTAATAATTTTATAAATTCAATAATTTCTATAAATTTACGAAGAGGAGAAATTGTTAAGAGTTTTGCAATTCAGTTTCTATCTGACGAGGATTTTGATCTATCTGGCTAATTTCGGAATAAGCTAATATTCAAATTCTACAAATCCTGTGGATAAAGTTTCAAAACTGCTTATAAATTCTGTCAATTCGATGAATTCTTTAAATTTTAAAAGTCCAATAAATTCTATAAGTTTTAAGTCTTTAAATATTATAAATTCTAATAAGTTTTTAAATCTATAAATTTTCTAAATATTAAGAATTTCATAAATTTCATCTTCGTCTATAATTTTATTAAATTATTTAAGTCTTTCAGTTCTATATATTCTACAATCTCAAATTTGACTTCTGTAATTAACTTTTGAACAATTCTGTAATTTATATAAATTAAATCAATTATACAAATGTTTATGTTGCTAAAAATTTTTTAATTTTTATAAATTCAATAAATTCTGTGAATTTTATAAATCCAAAAATTCCTTTAAATTATACTAATTCTATGAATTATATAAAACGTAAAATTTAGTAGGTTATGTTAGATTAGTTGGAGTGGCACAGAATTTATCCTCTTCACCCTTACTGGAGCCATTTAGAGCTACTTAGGTAGCGAAGAATATCTCGCACCTTACTATTGTCGAGAGCCGGCGGGTTGTCAATCTTCGACTTGCCTAAGTATTTATTTATTGAAAATGATTACTACGCATTTAAAGGTGTACCAATTTGCTTCTACAAAAGTCATTTGCCTGCAAACCCAGCCTTCTTGCATGCTCTCCAAAAATGTTGTGTCCCATGAGTGTTCCTATGATCGTTCTTAACCCTAAACATCTTAACTTATTTTGTAGATATGTAAACAATACCAAACACAAAAATACGACGGGATTATTATCGAAAAAATGTGTTTGCTCTTTTTCTCGTAATGTTTGCGGTAAATTAAGATTAAATAAAATTAGCAGGCTTAAATAAAAATGTTTTGTAAAAATACACGCTAATTAAAAAATAGAGACTATCAGTCTCTTGTTAAGACGTTTAGGGTTAATTCACAAAAGCTTAATGTTCTGGTGCGCCTCAAATCTGGTTTTGGCTAGACTTGTCTTGCTCGATTTCAAGTAATGGTCTCGCGGAAAATCACAGTTAAAATTAAATGCTTGTTTAAAAATTTATTTTCCTACTCTCTCCTTACAAAAACATTTTTAAACATAAATTTTATTGCTGTTTTTCTCATTAAATCTGACGTATCCAGCCTTCCCTTGTGTCGTTTAGGCTAAAATTTTGATGGAGATATTTCCCGCTGCTAAATATGCTCGTTTAGCTTCGAAGTGCACTTCCGACCAAAAATTTGTCATAGTAGAAACCACAGATAAGAATAGACAGATGTGGATCTTGTATGGACTATATTTACATACCAAAATTTCAATACCAAATTCCAATCTAATCCTTTTAGAGCAGGACGTATATATTATAAAATAAAATTTTGCTTGAAGTTGGTTTATGTTTGCTTTAATATAATCAAAATAGCCATGCCATGTTTGCTTTGATATAATCAAAAAAACCATACGTAAAAAAAGACAGAAATGTACGTCCTGCTCTAAAAGGATTGGATTGGAATTTGGTATTGAAATTTTGGTATGTAAATATAGTCCATACAAGATCCACATCTGTCTATTCTTATCTGTGGTAGAAACATTAAAATTAACAAAATTAAATATTTTTTTTCAATTTTGAACGTTTTGTTGTCACAAATTTAATTAAAAAGACTAGCAATCACTAATTTCCTTATCGATAAATCAATAAAACGATTTTAAGGAATTTTGTAGTTACAATTTTCCACCATCATCAGCGATATGTTTATTCTTTCCATATTCGTTCCAGCAATAAGCATTCTGGGCCAAGGGACAAGATTGTTGAATTCATTAATTATATCATCGCCGCTCGAGCTTGAATTGTTTTCATCAAATTTATAACTGGAATTAGATGACGAGAAAGCTTCTGAATTTCTTTGTTTGAGTTTGAAACAAGGCTATACAGGGGGCTGTATGGTTATTACTACGTACCTTTTTCCAGTTTAAAAACTAACAAACAATGAACATATATTTGGCAAAAGTATTTTAGAGACAGGTAAAATTAAATATGTAAATGCATAAGGTACTTTTCATCGTCGAACGCAAAAGAGACATTCTGTAAAACTTCCAAAAGTAGCTTCTCTATTTTGACCAGCTTTCTAAATTCACCACGACTTGCCAGTCTCTGAAATATGACGTATAATTTTTTGTTACAATTGAAGAAAATTTTTCTTTTTAATCTGACTTTGGATTTTCAAATTATTGGGTTGTTTTATTCCTTTAACTAATCACCTCCATAGATTGACCAACATTTCTGGGTTCCTTGAATAATGAATTTAGAGAAGTTTCCCTGTATTTAGTATTTTTTTAGTGCAAGACAGACTATAAATACATAAAATTATGTTGGAATTACTTAAATTAGTGTGAAAATTGGAAATTCATTAATTCCGCGGAATTAGTGTTTTCAATTCCGGAATTATCGAAACCAAAATGTGGGCCGGTATTCCGGAATGTCGGAATTTAAAATTCCGAAATTGGAGGCCCTAGTTGTTACCAACCAAAGAAAAGAGCTTGATTTGTATTAGTCCAGTCAGTAACGGTTTTTCGCTCTGAATTCTTACGGACAATACCGATTTTCGTGAAATTTTTACAGTAAGTAGGGAATAGCTCAAGGAACAAAAGTTATATAGTGCCGATGTGTGCTTTTACCTTGCGGGCGGATGCCACCCCTTCTAGAGGGTGAAAATTAGTTCACTCAAAATAACCACAGAAAACGATAGAGGGATGAATTCTAAGCAAAACATATCGTAAGAAGTTTTTTCGATAAATCAATATTTTTCGAGTTATTCCCGATTGTAAATGTTGATTTTTCATCTAAAAAATGTATGTTTTAGAGCGATTTTACACGAATAACTCGAAAACCTTGCGTTGGTTTCATCAAAAAATCTTTCAGGACCAAAATAAAGCTTATAAAATAACAAATTGATTGGTTTATTTTATTTTTTTAGATGTAATACGAACCGAGTTATGGCTCGTTGAAAGTGACTGTTTGATCGCCGAAAACTGAATTCAAACCTTTCAACATTAAATAACGGAAAAACGACAAATTTTTGAAAAAGCTTGTTAGGTGATTTTTCATGTACTTCAAAAGACCTTTAAAATTAGCTTTAGTAGAAGTCAGTAGCATAATAACTTACAGAGTTATGACAAAAATAACATGGTGATCTCGTTTTTCGGAAAAAGAATCAGCAATGAAACAAATGGGTTAACCGCAAGAATTGAAATTAAACGTAATCCATTTGCAATGTACTTGATTTAGGTACTAACAATAGGTTATAGAAGTTTGAGTGGTTTAGAATGTCTAGATTTGAAAAAAAGTTTGATTCAATTTTGAAATGATTTACCAAATTTTTGAACAATAACTCAAAAACTAAAGAAGATACGTACAAAATGCGAAAGCACAAAAAGTAAGGGTTTTCTTGCAGAAAATTTTGTTATTTTTTTATTTCTCTAGGATGAAAATTAATTGAGATAACACCGTTTTGAGTTTGCATTTGAGTGCGAGGACCATCTTACCCGAATCCTTTAAACTCAAAAATCTCAAAAACAAAGGCTTTACGGAAGTTTAACCTTACAGGGCTTGTAGACCTTGAAATTACCTGCAAAACGGTTTTTAGAACATTTAGATATCTTTAAAATTAAGGAAGTTATCGTTAAAAAACAATCGCGTTTTCGGTGAAATTTTCGGATTGCTCTTAAACATATATGCATTTTTTATATGGAAAATCAACATTTTCAATCGCGAATAACTCGAAAAATTTTGATTTATCGAAAAAACTTCATACAATATTTTTTGCTTAGAATTCATCCCTCTACCGATTTCTGTGGTTATTTTTAGTGCACTAATTTTCACCCCTTAGGAGGGGTGGCATCCACCCCCCAAGGTAAAAGCACGCGTTGGCACTATATAGCTTTTGTTCCTTCAGTTATTCCCTGCTTACTGTCAAAATTTCACGAAAATCGGTGTTGTCCGTAAGAATTCGGAGGTAGCAACCTATTTTTACCGTCAATGACTGGACTAAATTGAAATTGAAAATAATCAACTTGAAAACAGCTATTACGTTTCTAAAAAGCTGCATTAGTCACCATCTATGTGTGTCCCAATTTTGCTTCAATGAAGATCTAGGGTAAATACAAAGAAAGTAAATTAACAGAAAGATTTGCGATACAGTTTAGGATTAAACGCAAATTAAAATATAAATACATTCAACTGGACAACACGGATTTGAAAACCTACTATGTATCTACACCACAAATTATTACGTACCTATTACAGTGAAAATGGATGCCATTAAGTTTGTTGACATCAATTTGAGCAATATGTGATAAATAGGACCAATTCTAGATATAAGGAAATCAACAAAATACACAGGAAGAAAATTGATAATTTGGAGAACGGTATATCGAAATTGAACATACAGGAAAAACAAACTATACGTTTCCAAACACAAACAAATTTCTTATGTGACAATTTTAGAACACAGGGTGGATCGAAGAAATGTAGGAATAATCGTATCACAGAGCTTCTCCAATCTAAAAATGTTGTTTACACAAAGGCGGACAAGAGAAATTTACTCGTAATATTTGACAAACTAGATTATGATGATAGTCCATATGAGAAAATGAAGTCTAAAAACGGTAATGTGAAAAATCTTCTATACCCTAGATAATTAAGTCGGCAAAGGAAATTTCAAATATGTTTGGGAAAATTTGAGTAAATTCCATACTTGCACCACCGGATGAATATGTAGAACCCACGGATACCTTATTTATATGCATTACCTAAGATGCATAAAGAAGGTAAAAACATGAGGCCAATTGTTTCAAATATTTGAACCCCAACTGAAAACTTGTCTAAGTGGTTGATGACTGAATTTAGCAAAATGTCTGACTAAAAAATTCCTTGGAGCTCGTGAACAAAATAAAGGATGTCACACTTGGAGTTGACGAAATAATGGTCTCATTTGATGTTACTGCTCTATATTCAAATGTTCCTGTAGACATCACTATTCAATGTATGGTAGAACAAATAAAAAACATCAACATTTAGGATAAATTGATTGTCATGTACGAAAAGGTTTCGGAATTATGTATGAGTATGAATCAACGTTTTTTTTCAAATTTAGAGGAAGAATTTATAAACAGACTTTTGGTATTAAGGTCACTAGAAACGAGGGTAAAATAGAATTTGTCATTTACCGCAAGCTAGCCAACACTTCAAGATTCATCACTGCGGACTCTCACCATAATTGATCCCATAAGAAGGCAGGTTTCCGCGTTTTAGCTCACGGAATAAACCGCATCCCTTTAACAGTAGACGAGCAACAAAAAGAGGAAAATTTTAACATAGACGCTGCACAAATAAACGGCTACAGTCAGATATTTTTCCACTCGATTTTAAACAAATACAGAAGGAAACAAGTGGCACGAGCACACACCAATTTGTCAAATTTTGCTGAACCTATTTCGAAAAAACATATTTGTGTTTTTTTGTTTCCTTCTTCTAGAAATAAATTACGAAATCTATTAAGCAAATTCAATACTGACATGGTAACAAGGAGCGCACAAGTTTAGATGAAACGACATACAAATATAAAGATGTCCTACCAAAATCGTCGAAATCCGGAAATACACAAAATAACTTGCACTAAATTTGATGGCGTATATATTTGAGAAACCTAAAGATCTATCGACAAAAGGCTGCAGGAACTAATCTGGCTATAAAAAACGGAGATCTTCACAAATCCAGTGTAGCGGATATAATACGGTCAATAATTACAACCATGAAATCGATGTCATCAATTCCAAAATCATCCGTAATATAAGTGAAATTATATAAGCTAGATGTTTACGAATCCATATTAATGAACAAATATAAGAATTTATTGATGAACAACGAAGTCAGCCCGATATCTTCGAATTTGTTTAATTGAATTGTTTAGAAAAGCTGAGAATTTTTTAAAAATTTAAAGTTTTCTTCCATTACACAATTTTGGCTTACTTTTTGTAGTTTAATCAATTTGACAGTCTTCTTCATTATTTGCAAATCTCTCAGCTCAATTACACCCACACATACTTACATACATAATTTTATTTATCAATTTAATTTTTTTAAATGTTTTCCCCTACTTTGTACATACATACATACATATCTTTTCAATAATTTATTTTTATTTTTCCAAACTGGATTAATTGTCTAAAATAAAAATAAAAATTTCAAATTCAAATAAAACCTATTTTGCATTAAACTATCTGAAACACCCAGCGTTGCACAGGAAAAATTAATAATTGTATTGTTATACACTCACTCCACCATACCATCGTACTATCATACATACCATCATACCATCATGCATGCCATCATACCCTCATACCCTCATACCATCATAAAATCATACCATCGTACCATTATGGTATCATATCATCATACCATCATGACATCACGCTCGGTTTATAAATGATTATGGTTGAAATCATCTGATTGACATAATAGAAAAAACGCTGTTAATGTTGTGCTCGGAGGATTTGTTGCTCTGTCCTTTATGTTTTCTTCCGTGAAATTCCGTTTTCAAGATGGACAGCAAGATGAATGACAGTTGGATCCCTCTCGCGGATTGGAAATCCTAAAATACACCACACAGTTTTATTACTGCTGATATATCTGCCGATATGATATTGAGAAATTTCATCTAAATTACTTCTTGTTGAAACTCGAAACATGGTCATTTCGCTACCTTTGTTAACGTTTTTACAAATGTATTTTATGGATTTCACAGAATTGCAATACTCAACGTTTTGAACTAATAACAATTTAACATAAACTAGTGGTCGCCCAGTGGGTCGAAATTCGACCGTAATTCATAAAATTTTTAAGTTTGAGAGTTATTGAGGTTCTTTTGTCAAAGAGTATACCTATTTGCATATAATTGTTTTGAATTTTACGTGTACAAATACGTCATTACGTGTATTCTTTGCCTTAATTCCCTGCAATACCTATGTATGAAATTTAAAATTAAAAGTTATTAACAGTTGAAAAACACAATTACAATTTGTATTCGTATTTGTTCTTTAATATAATTCTTTGTCAGTGTTTCATGTTATTATTCAATCAAATAAACGCAAATATTTTTGAGTTTTTTAATTGCCATACTGACCAGGTTTCCCCAAGGGTTCACAGTTATTTTGCCCATCTTATTGGAATGATATAAAATTTAAATAAAAAATACGTGCCTTATACTCTTTCAAATATTTTTCATTAAATCAAAAAAAAACTAAGAAGTTAACAAATTAAATATTGTCTATTGAATTTAAAATAGTTTGAAAATGAATTTAATGTTTCAGAACTTCTGTGTAAACGATGTTTTTTGTAAAAACCCTTTTATTATTTGCTAAATGCCCTTGGCGATTATATTCGGAAATATAAAATCTCAAACCATCGAATGATCGAAATTTACCTGCTGCGATGCACAATTGACCACATTTCTTGCCAATTCCTTAAACGATTAGATAAAACTCGACATGAATTTAATCAAAATCAGATAATAAATGGCCCAAAGCCTTCATAGTTGGTCGTCAAACTCCAGAACTTTATCTAAAAATCATTTTAGAATTCCATTTCCATCGTACATGCAGAATTTCATTAAAATCGGATATGAAATGGCCAAATCCCTTATTCAAGAACTTTATCTGAAAATCGTTTTAGAATCCCATTTCCATCGTACATGCGGAATTTCATAAAAATATGAAAAGAAATGGCCAAATTCCTTCCTAATTGGCCACATTCTAGAATTGTATCTAAACATCATGTTAGAATCCCATTTCCTTCGTAAAAGCTGCAATTGGCCAAGTTTCTTCCTAATTGGCCATATTCCAGAACATTATCTAAAATTCATTTTAGAATCCCATTTCCATCGTACATGCTCAATTTTATCAAAATGGGATAAGAATAGCCAAGTTCCTCCTATGGCCACATTCCAGAGCTTTATCTAAAAATCATTGTAGAATCCCATGCAGAATTTCATCAATATCGGATAAAAAATGGTCAAGCTCTTCCTTTCTTACTGGCCATATTTCAGAACTTCATATAAAAATCATTTTAGAATCCCATTTCCATCGTACATTCTAAATTTCATCAAAATCGGATAAGAAATGGCCAAGTGCCTGAATTTCATCAAAATCGCATAAGAAATGGCCAAATTCCTTCCTAATTGGCCATATTCCCGAAATTTATCTAGAATTCATTTTGAAATTCCATTTCCATCGTATATTCTAAATTTCATGAAAAACGGATAAGAAATTACCAAGTTCCTGAATTTAATCAAAATCGGATTAGAAATGTCCAAAAGCGTTCCTAATTGGACATATTCCAGAACTTTATCTGAAAATCACTTTAGAATCCCATTTCTCTCGTACATGCGGAATTTCAACAAAATCGGATAAGAAAAAGCCAAGTACCTGAATTTCATCAAAATCGGATAAGAAATGGTCAAATTCCTTCCGAATAATTGGCCAAATTCCAGAACATTACTAAAAATCATTTTAGAATCCCATTTCCATCGTGCATGCTGAATTTCATCAAAATCGGGTAAGAAATGGCCAAGTTCCTTCCTAATTGGTCGTGCTCCAGAACTTTATCTAAAATCATTTTAGAATCCTATCTCCAAATAAAATTCTTATAAAACTTATAAAAAAAAATCACAAATCCTCAGTTCAAGGAACCTCACTACAACGGACACCATTTTTGGTCCCGTCGAAGTCCGTTGTAGTGGGTTTCTAAGTATAAAGAAAACTTTTAAATTACATTGGAGTTACATGTATATATAAAGCTGCCCATACACGGTGCAACTTGGTTGTACAACTGGTCTGCAGACTAGGCAAGTTGTATCGTTTGTAGGGCAGTTGTACAACCATTTTGAAGGTTCGAAGCTAAGTAGGTTGAAACAAAATCAAAAAATTTTGATTTTTATAGGCGGAGTCAGTGGTTGTACGACCAAGTTGCAATGTGTGTGGACAAGTTGTACAACTTAAATGACATTTTATGTTTATTGGGAATTTTAATACCGTTATTGACGAAGATTATAACTAAACCACATAAAACGAGCTAAATATTTTATTATAAAAGAATAAGTTTCTTTAATTGCAATGGCGTAGTTAATAATCAGTTGTGGAGAGACTTTTTCGAAGAACTCGAACAATGTCCAGAATTATGGAAAGTTAAAAGTTCTGTGTACAAAAATAAAGATAAAAAGCAAAAAGCATGGGAGAAATTGTTAACCATATATAAAAACTTAGATAGTGAGGCTGCAATTTCAAGTTTAAAGAATAAAATAAACAACATAAGAAGCTGCTATCGCCGCGAACTTAATAAGGTTATAAAAAGTGAGAAATCTGGAGCTGGTGAGGATGATGTATACGTCCCATCATTGTGGTATTTTGAAATTTTATATTTCCTAAGGGACAATGAAATCCCAACTGCTGGAATTTCTAGTGTGGATACCGATGATGATGTAGAGGAAATTGAAGTAAGTTATACATTTTAAAGATATTTCACATTACTGTTAAATTTCTATTTTAGCTTGAAACAACCCTCCCAGCTTCGAAAAAAATATGTCGAAATAAAAATATTCGGGACGAATTTTTGCAAACAGCTGTCGATCATTTAGTTCGACTTAAAACTAAAAAAGATGAGTCAGAAATATTTGCTGAAGGATGGGCAACATCTTTTAAAAAACTGAATGATAGACAGAAACTTTATGCCAAAAAAGCCATAGATGAAATTTTAATAATGGGACAATTAAACGAGCTGACACTTAACACAGTTTCTCCATTGCCCAGTTCCAGTAGTTTTTCCCGTCCTGATTCTAGATGCTCAACACCTTACACATCAAATCAATTGCCTAGTACCAGTAGTTTTTCGCATGCTGATCCTAGATGCTCAACAATCTATGGATCAAACCCACTACCAAGTACCAGTAATTCTTCACGAGCTGATGACTCTAGATGTGTAAAACCTTATACATCAAATCACATCGTTGTTGAGGAAATTGTTCCTGTTAATTTTAATATTTCTAGGTCATCACAAAATCCAAATCATATAACTTTTAATGATCTTTTTAATGACAACCAATACTCATAAAAAATTTTAATAAAAATATTATTGCTTTTCTATGTTTAAAACTGTTTAATTTAATGAATATAAAAAAAGTACAAATAATTACAAACATTTATTCGGTGCTTATCACGAGCTTAGCTTGTGATGATGAGTTTCTTGATGCTGCTGGTTGCATTTGCAATAATGTTTCTGAAAGCCGAAACGTTCCTCCCGATTCATTTCTAGAGTATAAAACGCCTCTACTCTTTTTTAAAAAATTATGTAAATAGCAACAAGCTATCACAATCTTTGTAACTTTTTCAGGAGAAAGAGCAATAGTTGTTAAAAGAACTCTAAATCTAGCAGCCAAAATGCCAAATGCATTCTCTACTTTTACTCTCGCAGAACTCAATTTTTTGTTAAAAAGTTCCTGTTCTTTTATCAGATGATTACCACTGAATGGTTTCAGTAAGTTCTCTCCCAGGGCAAAGTCATCATCGCCTATTAGAACGTAAGGTAACTTCCGGCCCGTAGAATCCACAGTTTCAGGTTCAGGAATATTTAATTCTTGGTTTAGTAATTTTTGGTAAAATTTTGTATTATTAAATACACCACCGTCTGATATCCTACCATTTGCTCCTACATCAATCATTATAAATTCGCTATCGGCATTAGACAATAGCCATAAGTACAATACTAAACTGTTTTTTATAATTAAAATAGTAGGAACCAGATTTGGCTGGTTTTCTAATATTTATATGCTTGCCATCAATGGCACCTATACAATGAGGAAAACCAGATTTTGTTTCAAATTCGTTTGATATTTTTTTCCAATCATCAGAGGTAGCTGGAATCTGTATTTTAAGAAAATTATGTTAGTAAAATATTATGCAACTAATTATTTTGGTAAAACTCACCTTAATATCGTCGTTATACTAGAAGAAAAAGTAATCATCTACATTTTTTTCAAAACTGAGGTTTTTATATTTTCTTAGACTATTTTTCATTACCTAACAAATACTGAAAACAAAATTTGTCTATACTTATTAATTACTGAGAATTTTTTTTTAAAAAGTCACTAACTACAATTTTGCAAGATTGCATGCATAATATCAGAATTTAGTTCATGCAAAACCAACACAAATGTCCTTATACAAGCCATATTATTTCCGTGACGCACGCATATTATTAAATCCAAAACCTACTATTTTCGTTTAGTGTTAGTGATATTTTATACTGGTTTTGATACAAACTACAATTTAAAATCAAAGTATGTAAAGATTATACTGTATTATGACGCTAAAGGTGCTATTCCACTTGACTGAATTGGCTGATAGTAAAAAAAGAGGGAACGAGAAAACAGTTTGAAACTTTATGTAATAGATAAAGGCAACGTTTTTTTTATTTTTTTATTTTATAGCAAAATTTTGAGGAGACATTTTGACAGCATACAAAAACATAACCAATAATTATTAAAAAAAATTAAATATTCCTATTAATTCAGTTAATTTTGTATCTCAAAATTATCTAAAAAATTAAATATTATTAATAGTCACATCAGAATTATAGTTTTTAGTATATTTTCCGTAAAAATTAAAAAAATCTCTACCAAAAAAACGCCATGGGTTTTTTTAGTTTTACTTTTTTATGGCAAAATTTTAAGGAGAAACTTTGAAAAATATATTAACCATAAAATTATTAGTGTGCGGGAAATATTTCTCATCATATACTAATTTTATGCATGTGTGTTAGTGTGACTGCTATAAAATGTTCTCAATTTGATATTTTTTATTGCAGTCACACTACTACAGACACAAATATTTCTTGACTGGGAAGGGTTTTTGTTTCATTCGCCCATCTAGCAAATGTATATTTTTATCTTCCTTTAATTTTACTATCAGTCAATTCAGTCAAGTGGAATAGCACCTTAATACTTACAGAAATAGTAGGTTTTATTTTGTATTTGTATGGCAATAATATGGCTTGTATAAGACATTTGTGTTGGTTTTGCATGAACTAAATTCTGATATGCATGTATGTATGTAGATGGTGATTTGTTCTTAATTTTTCTTGCAAAATTGTAGTTAGTGACTTTTTAAAAAAAAATTCTCAGTAATTAATAAGAAATATTATATCTTTTTTTATTCAATAAAATCATTAATATAAAATTTTTGTATTTACTTAACGATAAATCATTATCTACAATCGAACAAAATTATTTTGAAGAAAAAATCACTATCTACAAATTTAACAAAATTATCTTGAAATTCTTACTTTTTATTGAAAACATCATTAGCATTAGATATGGCATTAAATAATATAAAAGATACAGTAATCAAACTATTTAATTTAAAAAAATTGGATTTTTAATAGAAAAGTTAATACTAAAACCCTTATAACTCGAAATCATAAATATGTAGATGATTACTTTTTATTCTATAACGACGATATAATCCTTTAAAACTTTTCGAATTGCTTCACATGTTTCGATAACAATTTTTCCAATGGATTGCGCTGATACTACATTCGAAAACTTTAAATCTTCAAAAGAATTACCGGTAGCCAAAAACCTTAAAGTTATGGATAATCGCGTTTCTTCATTAATGGCATCACGCATAAAAGTATCCTGCTTTACTATCAATGGCTTTACTTTATCCAGAAGATATAGAAATGTTTCTTCATCCATACGCATGAAGTTCTTAAAGTCATCTGGTTGACTAACTTTTAATTCTTTCAAAAGTTTTTGGTTAGAAAACGTATCTTTATCTTTTAACAAGCTTTTCATCCAAATTTTTCTTTTTCTGCGTTTCTCTTGTTCTTTGTCTTGAAATAAAACTTCCGCAATAACAATTAAAGCAGTAATGTCATCACTTTCACTGAAAAAAAAGATTTGCGATATTTGAAAAAAAGCTTGGTAAATATTGATAAAAAAACGGTAACTTTTGCGCCACCTAAGCGCTTTTCAAATACTGAATATATAGCTTATCAAATATTACATTGCGCTTTGTAACTTCTATATATTTTTACATTTTCAGATTTGCTATATTTCCTAAAATTAAATGATATTTACTTTGCATTTGTACTGGGCATTAGCAAATATAGAATGGGGTTTAATAAAAGTTACGTATAAAATTTGCACTGCTCAGTAAATTTTACTATTGCAGTTTACGTAAATTAAGAATAATTTAGTAAGCGCTTAGTGATAATCAGAAAGCAATTCACTCGGAAATTTCGAGCATGGTGAAGTTTATTAAATGATGAGTAATATTCACGATGAGAAATTTACTAAGATTCTGCATTTCGTACTAAGCAATTGTAATATTAGCATTGGCATATATATATATATATATATATATGTATATATATATATATATATATATATATATATATATATATATATATATATATATATATATATATATATATATATATATATATATTATATATATACATATATATAATATATATATATCATATATATATATATATATATATATATATATATATATATATATATATATATATATATATATATATATATATATGTATATATAACATATAGCATAATATATATTTATTTGTATTGTTCATGTCATAAATTCACTTGAAATAAAACTATTCACACATTTTAAGATATAATAAATAAAGCGATTTTATTTTAATTCTATTATATACATCGGCTTACACAATATAAATTATCTTCTTATTTCATATATTTTTTTGGTCACTGCAGCAACTTCTGTAAACCAGAGAAAGCTACCCTTTATGTTATATTGGGACTCTAGGCAAAATTTTTTAAGTGTTTCACCGAATTTGATAAGATGAAATTCCGATGTAATGGTTCTGTGCTAAAGGAATCTGCTACAAAAAAATAAGAATTGTATATTAGACTCACATAAGCACTTTTTGTAATTTAAATTAAATTGAGACAATAATATTTAATTTACCTAGATAAACTGCAGTTTTTCAAGCATAATGTTTTTCCAATAGGATCCAGTCTGCGTTAGTCAAGCTTTGAATAGTGCTGTCAAATTTTCCCCAAAACTACACCAAGTCAACATCAATCTGTAGATAAAAAAATTTATTTATAAAAATTTAAATTCTATATATATAAGAAAAAGGTTTACACAATTGTACATGCATAATAATTGAAAATATATGTGTGCACAATGCATATTATACCGCTTATGTACATTAATAGTTATAATTTTAAAGTATACTATAATATACATAAAAATATAACACCGGAATGTTCATAACTGCTAATAACAGTTTACACAGCGCAGTGTAAGTCTTAAAATGCCTTAGTTGATTTTACTCAACAAAAACCAAAACTCGTGCAGTTTTGTAATTAAATGTGCGTTATATACTCGCACATACATATAGTGTGTATTAAATATATAATGCCCTAGGAAAAGGGTCGCTTTGATTCTAGAAAATGTGTTGAGAAACTACAAAAACTTTGAATAATTTTAATTTTAACAACAAAATCTTGGATTAGCATTTCTACAGCATTTCGAATATTTATAATTTCACTGTTAGAAAGTCGAAATGATATGTGCTTCACCGTCAGGACGTGGCGAAACTTAAAATAAATAAAAATGGAAAAGACGGGAATAATATGCACTTTAGAAAATTTAAGATAGTATTGGTCACTTTTATTAATCACTAATTTATTAACTATTGTTAAATATTATTAAAATCGAACTTACCTTTGAATTGACAAAAATGTAGAATAAATAGAACATTTCTACAAACTCCTGTAGTCTGGTAGGCAATCGTAAACTATTTTATTATAAACTTTTTATCTTATATTGTATAAAATATCACCGAACAGATTTAAGTTCACAAACAGAATGATGCTTATTAATTTTTAATGATTTGAACACCCAAAATAAAACCAGAGACTAAATCATACAAGTTTTCATAAGATTGTCATATAATTTACGTAGTATGATTGGTTCGTTTATTAAAATAAAAAATCTGAATGCTCTTACTACCAATAACAGTTCACACAACCCAACGTAAGACTTAAAAAGCTTTTACAAATTTTAAAAAACCTTAGTAATTTACTATGAAAAAAACTAAAATTAAACTCGCCCTGCATTTCATTTATTGAGATATAACATGTTAATATGTAAATATTGCACTTGCTTACTAATCCTAATAAGTACATTACCAACAACAAATTTTTATTGTACTTACATACAGTACTTTCAAGTACTTATAATATTAAATATACTCTGCCAAAATACATTTTACACAGCTCAGAGTAGATAATAAAAAGCATTTCAAATTTAACATAAGTTTTGTGAATTTCATTTGAAAAGAAATTTAACACCTGCGATATTTGTATGTGATCTAAAAAAAACTAAGTTGCAGCATGTTGTATTAACATTCAGTTTATTGAAATTTACTAAGCTATATTGTAATACCATTATTTCAAATCATTTATAAAATTACTCGGCATAGTTATTTATGATCAACAATGAATTGTAAATAATACTCTGCAAATTTTTACACTGCAATGTGTCCTTTAAAATTGATTTGTGATACTTAAACATTTCGTTTTACTCAGCCAAAATAGTAAATAACGCAAAGCTTTTTTTTTCAGTGTTCACTCATATTTATAATTTCGTTTTTTAATTTCACTTAAATAATTTTGACTTGGAATAATTTTACTTGATAGGTATTTACTTATATTTGGAAAAACAAAAATTGTATACGCTCACTATAAAAAATAAAATATTTTGACTGTTTCTACTTTCTATGTTTTCAAACTTGTTGTTGTACAACAAGTTGCAAAGTGTGTGGTGTAGTCTGCAGACTAGTCTACATACCAGTTGTACAACCAAGTTGCACCGTGTATGGGCAGCATAACATTTTCGCTGATTCGTAAATAAAAATAAAATCTATTTTATTTACATTCATACAAACAAAATAATTTTCATTCATTCATTCACTGAATAAAATTAAAGTATTATTGTACTACTTTGATCGTTTTTGGCTTTTATGTGTATGTATTGTAAAGGAAACTACCTCAGGCGATTTTTCCTTAACTATCCAACCGATTTTCGTTTAAGATTGCGCACACCTACAAAAGAATACCTTTCGAATGGTGTAATTTTTATAAAAATCGGTTGGGTGGTTTCGGCGTAAAAGGGGTACAAAGTTTTCTCTTCACGTATTAATATATAGATTATTCAAACCAAATGTTCTCTTATGCCCGATTTCAGAACAAAACAGCAATTCGTCAGTTAAATAATATTTCCTCTCTTTCTTCTTTTATAAAATTACAATTTGTTTCATAATTCAAAATCAATGCTGTCTGGATCAAAATTCTTTTTTACACGAACATTTCAAAGGGAGAATTAAATTTTTATTTGAGCAATATTGAAAAGTCAAATATTTAATTCTCCCTTTAAAATTTTCATGTAAAAAAGAATTATGATACAGAAAGCATTGATTTTGAATTATGAAACAAATTGCAATTTCAGAAAAGAAGAAAGGGAGGAAATATTATTTAACTGACGAATTGCTGTTTTGTTCTGAAATCGGGCCTAAACAAAGCAAATTTTGGAATTTAAATTCAAATTAGCGCTGTAAATAAACATTGAAACAATAATTGGTGATGCTAGATAGACCTACGGTATACTCACATATTTTTAAATGTTAATGTATGGTATAGGTTGAAAATAAGATTCACAACACAGCGTCAAATTTTGGAGTATTTACTAGACAGGCACAGGAATTTGATATTTGTGGGGGACGTTAACATAGACCTTTTAGGATCCTCACAGGTAAACACATATAAAAAAAATTGGAAACAATAATTTTTTATCATAGTTTCATTGAAATTCCTTAGGATAATTTTACAATTCGTCAAAAAAAAATTGTTTTAGATCCGCAATAAAAATATTGCGTTTGTACGGGGAATCAAAAAATATAAATCACATGTAAATCAAAGAAGTTGTCCAGGATACTTTGATTTACACCAATTGTTTCCAATTTTTTTTATATGTAGTTTACGATCCGCGATAGATCCGCAGCCGCGAATTCTATAATCGACGTGAATATCTACACCAGTTACAGGTTTCTGGTTTTAACATACTAAACAAGGTTGACAATTAGTATCGAGCAAGATCTAATTTAAATGGTAGCTCGATCCTAGACCATGTATTTTCTAATATAGTGAGGAGTAAATTTCTGAATTTATCTCTTCTTGAGGGGCGAATTGTCGCCTAGGCACAGAACGTGCCTAGGGCTCGTAAATTTTGAGGACCCGTAAACTTCGAGCTTCATTATTGGTGTAGCCGTTGTATTTTAAGAACCACCATATAATCATAAAATATTCAAGTATCCGAATACATGAATACAAAATAACCGAGTACTAGAAAGTACATCAGCAACATTGTTGGCAACACTAAAAAAGCAGAAAATAAATTAAATAAAAAAAACTTTTTAATATATAACGTTTTTAAAATGAACTAAAAAGAAGAAAATAATTTATCCTTGCCTCATAGTATAGAAAATTCTGAGAATTTACGATTGTAAGTTTTCATCAACTATATGAGAACATTTGGAAAATTTAAAACGAAAAACGTGGAGCGCATATAATGGTACAATACAATTCTGATGGCTACATAATACATACTAAAGAAAGCTAACTATGGTATTAAAGAATGATGTTAACATCACTTGTCATGGAGCATAATTAAATTGTTAATGAACGAAGTATCAAAACTTCGTTAGATGCGCTCCACGTTTTTCTTTTTAAATTTTCCAAATATTCTCATAGTTGCTGAAAACTTACAATCGTAAATTCTCAGAATTTTCTGAAGGAAAAATTATTTTCTTCTTTTTAGTCCATTTTAAAAATGTTATATATTAAAAAGTTTTTTTTATTTAATTTTTTAATCAAAAGTTGTTTCCGAAATTTGTGTGTCCATTGATTGATAACACTTTAAGTTTTCACTAAAACAAGAAAAAAAAATGTTCGCAAAGGTTTTTTTTAATAGTAGCTCCCAAGCACTTAAATAAAATGCAATTATTTATTTTTTATATAATAATTTTTATTTATTTATAGATTTCAACACAAAATATATAATTAGTATTAATTAATATTATGTATTTAATATTATTTCGATTAATTATTATTCATTTAAATTCTTTTATTTGTTAATTTTATTTAAATGTATAAACTAATCACTGTCCTATATAATATATACTCATTTATTATTTATTATTAAGTAAATAAATATCAGTTTAATAATATTTAATTACACGTATTTAAAAATAATTAGCTTATTACTAAAATAATTTATATATAGAAATGAATTTAATTATATAATTTAATAATTAAATTTTGTATACCTTATATCTTTTAATTAACTATATGCAAAAGTTGTCTTTGGTTACAAAAAATTTAAATTTTAAATATTATTGTTAATTATTATTATTATTTACACAATGAGAAACGCAAATAATTCTTTATGCGAATAATTTTACTGAATTAAACAAATAAGTTGTTACGAATTATACATACCAATGTACCATAAGTGTTTCCGGTTCAAGGAAAAGCTTTTCGATTTCAATGGAAAGTTTTTCTGTGAAAGCAATTTTAATTCGTCGATATGCAGCTCTAGGACTAATTAGGTTTGTCACCCCCCAAGTAACAGTTTAGTTTTAATATTCCTGTTATAAAACCTAAACTACAAAATTAATATTGACATAGAAAATCAGTACAACGGGATGTTTTTCGTAACAGTCATCTAGGGTTGGTAGAATGAATATTAAAACTTGACTGGTAAGGGAATAGGACCCTGAAGCTTACGTACATTTCAGAAAAAATATATCAAATCATGAAAAAATAAGTTCGTTGCTTTTATTCGGTGAATATTTATGACAGCAAAGTCCAAAAAGAAAGGAAGAGTTTCTCCGAGCAACTGGAAAATATGTTGAACCAAGCAATGGAACAGCTGATGAAAGAAGGTTCTATATGCATAAAATCATCACAGCTATAGAGAAACCTCATCGGCGAACGTGCTGACTTCATTAAATGTCAAGTTAAGGATAATAACAAATGAATTCAAGAAATGATATATAGAACAATCAAGGACATTTTAATTCAATGACAAATTAACACTGTAGTATTCGAACGAGTTCCGTAATTTCTAAAAGAAAAAAAAAACGTAGTGTGACGTTAAGTAAGGTTAAGATTCATGCGGCACGTCAGAAAAAGTTCAACTACGTGTTTGTAAGAAAAAACTAAAATTTATGGATAATCTACCCAAACTGGTAAATATGGAGCCATTTAATCCAGCGAAAGACAGTTGGGAATTTATAAAGAAAAGCTAGATTTTTTTCAGAGCGCAAACAAAATTAATGATACCACACCGAAGAGGGATACGGTAAAAAATTTTATGGACTCAAATTTGTACAAATTAGTAAGAGATTTGTGTAGTGCGGTATTACCCAAGGACTACAACTATGGCGATATTTTTGAGATCTTACAGAAGCATTATTCTCCACAGGCAGTAATTTTCAAAGAAAGTCATAAATTCTTTAACGCCGAACAAAATGGAAACGAAACGGCCGATGAATATTGTGCTCGTTTACGGGGATTACCAGTCAACTGTAAATTTTATTCAATTTGCTAAATAAATTAGTTACTTCAAAGGAGTGCTAACGAAACTGGAAACATCAGGTTATGATAAACCTTTAGTACCAGTGTTAAAAGAAGATGGTACAATTCCTATCTGCGGAGGCTTCAAAGTAACCGTGAACACATTTTTGAAAAGTTTAAACCATCCGCTTCAACCTGTAAAGTCAGCCGAATGTAAGAAAATGTCGGTAATCCAGTTAGTGTACTGGTTATCCCAGCCGACAGATACCAGCCGACATTTTTCAGACGAAACCTATTCCATATAAAATTAAAAATTGCCAAAATAACCAAAAAACTGGTATTTCCATATCGTGATTTTATGGCTGGATTTTGGTTTGCCACTGCTTGCTTAAGTGCTTACTATAGGAATTACACGTTAAGCTTGATGAGCGGAGCATAATATAAAATTTGAATAAATTCTACCTTTAAAGTGCAATATCTCGGAACGTGGTTTAATTAGTGTGCCTAGCAAACAATTATCTCTAGAAAAATTATCAGGTCGAGTTTCATGTGTGGAGCGTGGGAAAATTGGTTTCAATGAAACGACCATAATAAACTTAAACATATAAATTCAAACCTCTAAAGTGTCATTTCTGGAAATTATTTCAGTTAGTGCTTGGCGAAGAGGGCTCTAATTGATTGGCCACGCACTGCTATTGAATAACTTTTCAGACATGATGCATTAAGGATTGAATTTATACAAATTTTTGTTTAATTTTTCATTCTTTTTAAAATGTGTTTCGGCTGAAATCGGGTGATAATTTTCGGCTGAGATAGCCAAGACACTATCTGCATTATCGATATTTTTAATTTCAGCTGGTCACTTTCGGCTAACTTTGATAATAGTATATGATATAATCTATACCTTTGGTAATGGTGAAACATTTACAAAACTGGATTTATCGTGTGCTTACAATCAGCTGGAGTTGAATGAGGCAAGTAAAAACATATATAACATGGAGTAGGCACATGGGAATTTGTCAGATGAATAGTTTGTCATACGGTGTTAAACCTGCCAGTGAGATTTTTCATTTAAGAATTTTTGGAGAAATTTGTTCGTCTTCTGGAAGACACATATGAGAAAGGTGGAGGTGTGCTAATTGCTGTTGCGGATAAATTGTCGTCTGTATCTTTATTATTGACGGATTGCGATTTGGACATATTCGCAGTACGAGTAAGATATCAGTCGTTTTGCAAAAGTGTAATTGCCGTTTATGGTATGTGAAATTGTCAAGGATAAGTTAACTGTTGAAAATTTTAATTTTTAAAATTGGGGGCTACGATTCCTTTAATGCTTTTCTTGACAAACATAATTGGAGTGCATTTGAAGCTAACGATCATTTAGATGAATATTTTAATGTTTTGAATGTAGGAATGGAGAAAGGAATCGTGGCATAATGAAAAGCTTATTAATTTGAAAAACCGTAAAGACAAGGCTCATAAGAGATTTAAACTTTTCCCTATTTCTGATTATTGAATCCTGGAGAAATGAATTCCGAATATTGGATAAATTTCTTGACAACAATTACATTTTGGAGATTGAATCGAATATAAAAGGTAGACCTGATAGCTTCTGAAAATTCGTAAATTCGAAAAGGAAAACAAAGGGATATCCGTTTACTATGTTTTGGATGTTCGGGCTGAAAAAATGTTTCCTTGCAATTGGAAGTTGATACTGTTTTGAATGAACTACTCTCGCTTGATACAAATCAAAGTGCTTTTTATCCTAAGAGGAAATAATTAATTTCAGCTACTGAAAAGCGTGCAAAAAATATAACCATAAAATACCACATAAAAAATGTTTGAAGCAACCGGGAAATAGTCTGTCGTTCCTGTATGCAGAAAAGTGTTTTTAGTTCTTAACGTCCCCAAATACAGAGTTAATATGGAATGCAAGCATCATTTGGAAACTGGAGAACCAGCAAGTGAGAAAATATAAAAATTACAAAAATTCGCGGATAAAAAAATCAGTAAAAGACTTTATTGAAAGTTTAGCGATGATCGAATCTCATTATTGTCGAGAAAATTCAAAAAGGCAATATTTATCAAGCTATTTCAGCAAACTATGGCGAATGCACAATGAGTTAGCTACATTTAATCATAAAGTAACTCATTATTTCTTTAGCAAAATTTTCAATACCTCGTATAATATTGGAATTGGAGCTCCCGCGACTGATGCGTGCTCGTTTTGTACATATATCGTCGCGTGAAAAAATTAAAGATACTTCCAATCCAGTAAACTAATTTGATGTTCAAATTAAGGCTGCAAAAGTGTTTTTTTGAATTATTAAAAATTCAACGTGATAAGGAAGTGAACTTGAGTGACGATTGCCAGAAAAATTTAGTTTTACCAAAACTAGCTGACCAAAATACAATTTTACGGTTTGTGAAGGCTCATCTAAATCAACTCAGACGACTGAATATGTGCATATATATCTGTGGCAATAACCCAAAAAGGCATAACTCGAGTTATGCCGATCGATCGATTAACAAAAATGAGCTTAACGCACGTCAAGAAAATAAATTTTTTCGCCGATGGCTGTGGTGGCCAAAACAAAAACCACAATAACGTTGAAGGGGTTGAGCTAGTATTTTCCGTTGTTGGTCATTCCCATATACTACCCGACACAGGGTTTTTGGAAGGATTGAGAAGGAACTAAGAAAACGGCCAACCATAATTGATCCAAAAGAATATTTGGAAATATTTGAAAAACATGGAATGATTTCCAGATTAGGCATTGATTGAAAGTTTTTGACTGGAAGCAAATGGCAAAATAAACTTCAAAACTTCCTGCGTTATGGTATTTTAAATTTAAGCCAAGTAAACGGATTTCCATTGAGAAATCTACATGATTACTTAAAAAGAGAAGGTGCTTCAACGATTGGATACAATTGAGAGAATTTTGATTGATACTAAACTTAAGTATGAAAAGCTAAAGGACGTCGAGAAATTATTAACTGAACATTTCGGGAGTAATTGGTAAGAAATGGAAAGTTTGTCATATTACAACGAACTAATCAATATTTCGCAACCGCTAACGAATGTCAAGATTCATGTGAAGGCCACTTTGATGAAGAAATTTGTATTTAGCTTTAGGATTTTTATTTAAAAAAACTGAATTATTCAGGTCAAATAATTTTAAGATAACTTAATAAATTTGAAATTTATTAAATGGAAATTTATTTGTTATAAAGTTATTTTTTATTTTGTTCTTCCAAAACTAACTTTATTTTTTAGTATTATGCCATAACTGCATAAACGTATATGTTTATAGCAAACCGGACTTTTGATTTTTTTAAACATCATTTACTCTAAAACATACATATTAAGATAAACTACTGAAAATTTATAAATAGAACTCGTAAACATATTAATTCAAATTAAACTGATAATTAATAAAGATTTTACGGTTTGATTAGTCTATAGACATATTTTGTAAATCTCTCGAAACGGCTTTATGAACAGATGTCCAGTTTTGGAATTATAGGCCTCACTTAGTTGCAAATACCGTTAAATTTCGATATAACGAAGCCAAAGAGGCCGGATAAATTTATTTATTTACACGTATTCTTATTTGACTTGCTTACTGATTTGGCTCATTTGCCATTGTTATTTTGTACTGAAACTGCCATTGTTCCTTATAAAGAGATTCACTGTATAGTGAAAAATTATAGTTATCATAATGTTACCAGGCGGCTTCAAAATTTAATTTCGTGGATTTCTAAAAAAAATATTTGAGGCAAGTTAACACTTAGACAGAATAATATATAAAAAAACATATTTCCAAAAAGACAGGTCATTTTAGTGGGAGACTGCCAGATGGTACAATTTTAAATATGGAAAAAATATCGTTACCATAGAAAATTAAAAAAACTTCTGATTTGCTGAAAGGCGTATGTACGACATCACAAGTAATAAAAGACTTTTTTCGGCAGTATTGCGTGGTGGTCGTTACAAAAGTATAAAGAGCAGTGAATGCGAAAGAAAAACGTTCTTCATTGGCTGAATAGTTAATTTCTAATGCTTCACGCGGAAAAATTAAAACTACATAGTAAACATTTTACATGAGCAGTTACGAAATTGTGGCTCCAAATAAACGTGAAGAACAGGGTTAAAAAATTTGAGTTTGATACGGGTAGTCTGGTTTCGATTATCGGAATAAAATTAAATGAGCATATGCTCTCTGTTTTGGAATTACAACCTACAGATATTAAATTAGTTACTTACTGTACGAAGCTGGAAGTTCTGGGATACGTGTCAACCCGGGTCGAGTTTGAAGGCAAACATTTACAATTAAATTTATATGTGGTTAACGAGGATCGCCATCCGTTATTAGGACGGGAATGGATAAATAAATTAAGCATTGATTGGAATAAAGTACTCAATAGTGAAACGGTAATTTCAGTCTCGGCAGGAACAAAAGACATTAGGGTAAAACCTTATTGACAAATACAAGTCAATTTTCGACAGTTCAATCGATACAATTGAGGGACTACAAGCTGTCTTAAAAATCAAAGAGAATGTGCAACCAGTATTTTACAAAGCCAGAAACGGGGCATTGAGGCTTTGCGGTGATTACAAGGTCACAGTGAATCCAAATTTAATTATTGACGATCATCCACTTCCAAAAATTGGTGAGTTGTTTGCATCAATGGCCGGGTGGGAAGGGGGGGGGGGGCGAGAGATATATACAAAAATTGATCTGTCAAAAGCATATCTGCAATTACAAGTGAGACCGGAGGATCGTGACGTGCTAGTGCTGAACACACATAGGGGATTATACAGACCGACGCGACTTATGTATGGTATTGCGTCGGCCCCTCGCCCCTGATATTTGACAGAAATAGATCGAGATGATTTTGCAAGACATAGAAGGCGTGTCAGTTTTCATCAATGACAGAAAATAACAGGTCCAACGGATGAAATCTATTTACAACGATTGGACAGTGTTTTGTCAAGGTTACAAAAACACAATATGCGGGTTAAGCTAGGGAAATGCCAGTTTTTTACAAATAGAGTATTGTGGTTATCTCATCGATAAACGGGGAATCCACAAAATGAATTAAAAAATTGAGGCTATACGAAATGTGCCCGTCCCTGAGAATGCGAAACAAGTTAGGACCTTCGTCGGGTTAATAAATTATTATGGCCGAGTTTTAAAGGATTTAAGTTCCACATTAAATCCGTTGAATAGTCTATTGAAGAAAGACATCGAGTTTATTTGGAGCCCACAATGCGAAAAAGCTTTTCAGAAAGTTAAAATTCAGATGCAATCGAGGGAGGTTCTTGCACATTACGATCCGAAACTTCCTGTGGTATTAGCAATGGGCGCATCTAGTTACGGGGTTAGTGCTGTGCTGAGTCACTCATACCCGGATGGAAGTGAGCGTCCTATACAGTATGATTCTCAAACTTTGTCAAGTACACAAAAAAAATACGCAGATCGGCAAAGAAGCTTATGCGATTATATTTGGAGCGCAGAAGTTCTCGCAATATTTATTTGGTCGAAGATTTACTTTACCGCTATGAGAATGCAGCACTACGATCTATTACGAAGTTTTCATTACGACATTAAATACCGTTATACAGGGGAGCATGGAAATGCGAATACAATGTCCAGATTACCAATTTAATCTGCGGTACCAAATTATCGGGTGGAAATTAATTTAATTCAAACCTTACCAGTTCGGGTATCCGAGTTAGGGGAAATCACTTCTAAAGATAAGGATGTCAAGTCTCAATCGTGGATTAAGAACTGGTATCGAGGTACCCAGTCGAGATAGGTTTGGTATTGACCAAAAGGAATTCACACTACAATAAAATTGCCTTATGCGTGGTTTAAGAGCATACATGCCTGAACCTTTACAGAAACGTGTTCTTGAAGAATTACATTCGTCTCATTTCGGGATTTCACGCATGAAATTTTTGGCTCGTAGTTATTGTTGGTGGAGTGAAATAGACAAAGGCATTGAAGAAGTGGCAAAAAACTGTACAAAATGTCAATTACACCAAGTAAATCCTCTAAAAAAAACACACTGTTGGGAACCTGGAACCAGCAGGAAGGCCATTTGAGAGAGTTCATTCTGATTTCGTAGGACATTTAATGGATGTTTATTTTCTACTACTAATCGATTCCTACTCAAAGTGGCAAAAGGTTCACGAACTAAGAAACATTACAAGTTCAAACACAATTGAATGTTGTCGGAAAATATTCGCATGTTTTGGGATACCTTGCACGTTTGTAAGTGACCACGGTTCCCAGTTCACGTCAGCTGAATTTCAGAATTTCCTTGATTTAAATGGCATCGTGCATAAGATGGGTGCACCCTACCATCCTGCAACAAACGGGCAGGCGGAAAGATACGTGAAGACAATAAAGTTAAAAGCTTTGGATTGTGGCCAAAGTGAGATAAACAAATATTTATGCAATATACTTCTGGACTATCGAAAATTCGATCCAGATTAGACGTAATGATACCGGGGAAACAAAGGATTAAGCATGAAACCTTGCCTAAATCACGAAATTTACAAATAAAGGTGAGGGTTGCAGTACGGGAATACGTAAGTCAGGAAAAATGGCGTTTCGGCTATGTTCTGGAAAATGTGGGTCAGCTACATTATTTGACAAAAGTGGACGATGGGCTTATTTGGAAATGACACATTGATCAAATTAGAAAAATTAGACAAAATGCAGGAAATGTAGAAGAACAATGTTAATGTGGGCATATTTTTAAATAGGATAACTCAGAATACAAGACATTTTTGAAAATTAAAGCATATTCCCGAAACACTCAGGATTTCAGGAAGGCGATACTACGAGAACTTTGCAAAGTACATTTGGAAATAGTGAAGACACAGTCAATGGCGTTCGTGCATTCAAGTTCAACCAAATCTTCCAAAAGCTGAATTAATTTAATGGGAGATTCCGCAAAGAAATTGGTCTAGAATACATTGTACAATACAAATTTTTATTTTTTTTTTAAAGATTGATGCTTACTAAAACTGGGTGGAAGTGTTCACTATGTATTCAACAACACGGCAAAGACGAAGGGACAAACTATCGAAACGAACTTTTAAATTATTTGAATCTAATGAAGTAAAACAAATTCAACTCAATTCTAAATCCTGAATTTTGATGAAGTAAACTGATTGAATTCTGAAAATGTTACATAAGCAGATGGCCCTACTAAAACTCTAGTAATTAATGATAACCATATCTGTCATTGCCTTAGAACAAAATAAACTTGCGGTCGAATTCGAAAAACATCCAATTGAAATTTTATGTATACAAATTTTACCAACAGAAAACCTCTTTGCTTTGGAATCAGTCAAACTTTAATAACTACAACAAAAAAAAAAAGAAACCAAAACCAAAATTAATTGAAAACCCCCCCAAAAAATTAAATAAATTAAAAACAAAAAATAATTTAAAATCACCGCCAGCAGCGATATCACCACTAAAAAAAACAAAAAATTATAACCATCATCAGTCTCAACAATAATCATATTTGTGTATACAAATTACAAAAAAAAATCAATGAACATATTCATTGGACATATGATAATTTTGTGGCTCAACTATAACACTAGTATACTGTGGCCCAACATTTGCCACCGTTTTAAAATCATCACCATATAAATGTCCATCATTTTGTAAATTTTCTACCAAACCATTTGTCCCGTCATTACTACCGGTACCAAAACATGCCATATTAAAATGATGATGATGATGATGATTATTGTTATTTGTATTATTATTATGCAATTCATCAAAAGATGTCACTATATTTGTTTGGGCGTGTACTAAATTTGTTGGTGGTTGGTTTATATGGTGTGTATGGTGTATCGGCTGATTTATTGTCGACATCTGTGTATCACCTTCTGAACTACTACAACTATTTGAGCTTACCGAAAATGGGCGTAATGCGGCGTTACTTGTTGTATCATGCGATGAATCATAATAAAATTGTTCATAATATTGTTGTTGGTCTGGTGTTGTACCCAAATTTGATTGATAGTGTTGCTCATTTGACTGGTGTACTCCTCCCGCGTTATGATGATGTAAATTATAATTATGGTTACTTGTATAAACAGTTTGGTCAAAATCATGGTACGTATTTGGTATATGATGATGATTATGCATTTCTTGTTGATGATGATGATGATTGTGATGCATTTGCTGTTGTTGATGATGATGATGCGGCGGTGGATGTTGAATATAATCTGGTTGTGGTATATTCTTAATGTGTTGATGATGTTGTTGTTGTTGCTGTTGGCGGTGTTGTTCATTTTGTTGAATTGTCGTGATATGATGCTGCATCGGAGGTGTTTGTGGAGTTATCGATGCTGCTAGCAGTGGTGTAGTTGGTGTTGGTGTTGATAATTGAGGCGACGGTGTAACCGGCTCAGGCACCGGATTAACTGTTGGCGGTATCACACTTGTAGTTCTTGGATTTAATTGCACTTCATTTAGCGCCAATTCCTTACATTCTTGATCACTGCAATTATAAAACGTAAAAACCCAATTTTAATGTATGACTGACACATTACACGCGCTCGAGTTACGCAAACCACACTTACCTCAATACATAATTCACACTAACAATACAATGTGGTCGCGATGATCGGGTGTTATGTACAACCGTGGCATACGACTGTACCCATGCCCAACCACCACCTTTTGTTAAAAATCTATAATACTTTGTAGTTACTTGTCCCTTATACATTACTGTAAGTAAATAACAATAGAGTTTATTATTTTATGAGTTTTTATTGCCGTAATGTAATTTGAGTATCGAGAAATTGTTAAATAAAATAAAAAATAAAAAATCTCAAATGAACAAGAAAATTTGTTTCTTACATATTTGATGTGAATACCGCATGTGAAGTATATCAGCTGCATGAATATATTGGTAAAGTGTTTTTTCTATTAAATCTTGGGGCTCATATCCTGTTAATTGTGATACTCTGTAAATATAAACAAAAACAAAAGTAAAGAAATTGGATTTATTATGTGTTTTACACATAATTAGGCGTTGAGAATTTATACATAGGAGACAATTGCTGCGTTTATACCACGGTTAAATTAGCACTGCTAGAATTGTCAAAATTATTTAGCTTATGTTTATACCGCAAGTTGCTACAAATGTCAAAAAATAAAAATTGTTTTTTTTCTCCATTTTAGTTTGTTATTGTAAACTTGGCACACACAAAAATTAAACAATAATTATAAATATATTAGTTAAAAATAAAAATGTATCCCGAATTTTAATACCTACGACTGCCTATTTCCAATTTCTTTTGATCTGTGAATATAAACAAAACACAAAAATAACAATTTGGCATTTCTAGTAATATAGCAATGTTTATACCGCAGCTATGTAGCTCAGCTAACTACGTAGCAACGCTAAATTAGCTATATGTCGCGTTTATACCATTGCTACAGTTGTCATTTCGGTTTAGCATTGCTAATTTAGCTGTGGTATAAACGCAGCAATTGATTCTAGCATTCGTAAGCTCTTCAAAATCGTTCACACAAATCTTAATTTCAAATAAGTACAAGTTGTTGACATCCACATTCCTAATTATTTACGAAATCATTGCTTTATAAAGTAAAGCTATTTTCTAATAACTATTATTATTCTAATTCGAATTAAATTAGTTAGAATGTAATTAAATATGTATTTAATTAAATTTGAGTAGAACAAGAATTTAAAAGCGTTTTGATGTTTATCAATTTTGAGCTGAGAGACTCCAAAGACAACGAAAATTGAAGCTGGTTATCAGCGGCGGCTGCTGTCTTAAATGTTCATGCATGCAACTAATTTTGTTTTGAAATAATAAACTTTCGTTATATATATGTTTTATTAAGAACCCCCAGCCAACTGCTGCACGCGATTCCGTTAGGAAAATAAAAACTGGTTAAGGCTAACTTTTCGAACATTAACCGATTTTTACTGATGTTTACAAAATGTATAATGAATTATTTATCACACCTGATTAGTGCTGCCGGAGAGTTCCAAATATCTTACATAATATCTCATTTTGCCATTATTTTGGAAATATTCTCGGACCTAGAAACACTTCCATAATCGACCACCAGGATACTCGATTTTTGGATTTGCTGTTTTTTTATTTTATTTTACATAAAATTTAATTTTATACATTTTAGAATAATTCGGTTAGGTATTCTCAGAAAATGGCATTACAAGAAAAAAAAAAAAAAACAACGAGCGAGTTCACCCTCAACTCGCAAAAGATTTATGTGAAAACTTTTTTGTATAAATATCTATTGAATCATTTCAAGCCATTTCGTTAAGGTTCAGAAATCCCTCCATAAAGACGGATATTGTTCGCTTAGTATTTAAACTAAAAGTCAAAAAATCAGTAAGTTATAATTCTATTTTGAATTTGGAGGACAAACCTTACTGACAATAATTAAGCATGAGCAAAGTATACAGTTCTGTTAAGTTAATCATACCTAAACCTCCATAGCAGTAAATGGTCAGGGCAAACTCACTACACAAAGCAAAATCAGGTTACACGTACGTTAAATGATCGTTACAGTACTTGATCAAAATTCTCAAATAAACATCGAACTCGTACTGTAACAACTCATTTACCGCCCTTGTGACGTAAATAACTTAGAGATGAGTCATTCAGTACAAAAAATAAAAAAGACTAGGAAACCCTCCCATTTCTTTATATAGGGTACTTTTGCATAACATGTAGTAGAATAGAAACCGGCACATTAAAGTTAAACTATTTGCAGGTAATTTGTATGCAAAATATTTACGTATATATCAAAGGAACCCTATATATTGCATCGGGGGACCCTATTTTTACCTCATATTTTTGTACGGAATGAATCATCTTTAACATGGGATTATTTTTGCTATTACACTTCACAAGCATAATTTGTGATCCTTTTACTCGAATGTAATTTTCATTTTCAAAAACACTTGCTGCTGCGGCCATATATAGCAGATATTTTCACAACAAAATAAATTAAAGTAGGCGATTTTTTTTTAAATTTTTTTTGTATTCGGCTCACGATGTTTTTGAAGCCGGATGATGTTGTATATTGCATGTATATGTGTAGATTTTGCATTGATTTTACGTTTTACTAATTTTTTGTTCTTGTCCCGATATTCACACATGCCTGGAATATTGAGATTATTAAGAATTTAATATACAATTCGCTAATACTTTAACTACATGTTGCTTTCTATATAGAAAGTAATCAACAGCCTGATGAGATTGACTGGAAAATAGTTAAATTTTTCGTATTTCTCATTCAGATCGAAACTGAACTTGTAATTCTTAATAATTTCGCTCTTCGTAAAAAAGAAGATGTTTAATAACACAAAAACAAACATATTTTTTAATGCTTGAACTCCAACAAGCATAATTTTGGAATCGGTTATAGTCAGGGATATTGCTCCAAATTCTCAAGTGACAGTTGATGATTTAATTATAATGATTTATTTGCAAACATATACACTAACAATTTTGTATATGGTATGCCGTTGTAAACACCTTGAATTCCACATAAAATTACATTTTTTGCCTTGTAGACATTTTCGCCTTCCACAAAACTTAGTCTCTTATGGCCACCGCAATAATCAATTATTAATGAAATTGAAAAGAAATTTTTTTGCTAAAATAGCAAGCCTGTTAAATCAGTCTATTTTGAGTCACGTGTACGAAATAAACCAATCAAAATAACATTACACTGATAATTTCCCTAGCGATGTTATCAGCAGTAATATCGCAAGAGCATTGATAATTTCCCGAAATAATTTTATTATATTTTTCGAAAGCACGTTGCTTGGTAACAGCCCGAAGCCGTAGACTGATGGCCGGTCTCCACTTGTATATTTTCCTCTTGACAAATAAAAAAATCTAGCCCATTATTTTTCTCGTGACAATTTTTAGTACATTTTGCAAAATACATACACAAAAATGGTTTTGAGCATGCGCATTGAAATTTTGTCAAGAGAGGAAAAGATTAGATTATTCAATATTTTTGTCAATTGAGCATAATTTGTATTTTATGCTCAATTTCTTGTCATTTTATGTTTAAAATTTTGATAACCAAAATGAAATTTTCATGTATTTTTGGGAAAATTTTGGCCTTTCAATAAATTTTAGGTGAAAATAAAATAAAATAAAATAGAAATTGTCTTATTAAATTAAAACATACATAAATAATAAATTGTGGAATATAAAATAATTTGCCAAAAATTATATTAATCGAAAAAGGAACAAAATTCAAATTTGTTTCTTATTCTCAAAGAGAGAATTATGTGAAATTCTTTATGTTAGTAGTTGTACAAAAAATGTCATGAGCCGAATGTCATTTATTTTTTGTCAAGAGAAAAAGACACAAGTGGAGACCGGCCATGAGACTGAAAATAGACTCATGGCTGGTCTCCACTTGTGTATTTTTCTCTTGACAAAAAATAAATGACATTCGGCTCATGACATTTTTTGTACAACTACTAACATAAAGAATATAACAAATTTCTCTCTTTGAGAATAAGAAAAAAAATTTGAATTTGATTCCTTTTTCGATTTAAATATAATTTTTGGAATATTATATTTATATTCCACAATTTAACATTTATGTTAATTTAATAACACAAATTTTATTTTATTTTCATCTAAAATCTTTTAAAAAGCTAAAATTTTTCCAAAAAACAGAAAAATTTCATTTTGGTTGTCAAAATATTAAACATAAAATGACAAGAAATTGAGCATAAAATACAAATTATGCTCAATTGGCACAACGTCATGACAAAATTTTTGAATGTTCTGATCTTTTTCTCCCTTGACAAAATTTCAATGCGCATGCTCAAAACCATTTTTGTGTATGTATTTTGCAAAATGTACTAAAAATTGTCACGAGAAAAATAATGGACTAGATTTTTTTTATGTCAAGAGAAAAATACACAAGTGGAGACCGGCCATGATGGCCGGTCTCCACTTGTGTATTTTTCTCTTGACAAAAAATAAATGACATTCGGCTCATGACATTTTTGGTACAACTACTAACATAAAGAATATAATCACTTTCTCTCTTTGAGAATAAGAAAAAAATTTAAATTTGGTTCCTTTTCGATTTAATAAAATTTTTGGAATATTATATTTATATTCCACAATTTATTATTTATGTTTTAATTTAATAAGACAATTTCTATTTTATTTTATTTTATTTTCACCTAAAATTTATTAGAATGCTAAAATTTTCCAAAAAAAACATGAAAATTTCATTTTGGTTGTCAAAATTTTCATCATAAACTGACAAGAAGTTGAGCATAAAATACAAATTATGCTCAATTGCCACAACGTCATGACAAAAATATTGAATATTCTAATCTTTTCCTCTCTTGACAAATTTTCAATGCGCATGCTCAAAACCATTTTTGTGTATGTATTTTGCAAAATGTACTAAAAATTGTCACGAGAAAAATAATGGACTAGATTTTTGAAGTTATACTTCTTTAGGCGCGTTATGAAAAACTGATGGCCGGTCTCCACTTGTGTAGTTTTCTCTTGACAAAAATAAAATCTAGTCCATTATTTTTCTCGTGACAATTTTTAGTACATTTTGCAAAATACATACACAAAAATGGTTTTGAGCATGCGCATTGAAATTTTGTCAAGAGAGGAAAAGATTAGAATATTCAATATTTTTGTCATGACGCTGTGCCAATTGAGCATAATTTGTATTTTATGCTCAATTTCTTGTCATTTTATGTTGAAAATTTTGACAACCAAAATGTAATTTTCATGTTTTTTTGGGAAAATTTTACCTTTTAATAAATTTTAGGTGAAAATAAAATAAAAATTGTCTTATTAAATTAAAACATAAATAATAAATTGTGGAATATAAATATAATATTCGTAAATTTTATTAAATCGAAGAAGGAACCAAATTTAATTTTTTTTTCTTATTCTCAAAGAGAGAAATTGGTTATATTCTTTATGTTAGTAGTTGTATAAAAAATGTCATGAGCCGAATGTCATTTATTTTTTGTCAAGAGAAAAATACACAAGTGGAGACCGGCCATGATGAGAGTGAATTTTTACGATTCAACAAAATTTAACAGGATGAAGTTGTTCGCTGAGCAATTCACAAGTAATGTATCGATCAACATATCGTTGAAATTTCAATCATTAAAATGTTATAAAATGTCATTAAAACGTCACAGAAATGTCAATGTCATAGAAACGGTAATATTATTGTTATATTTAAAAGCTCACTTGATATAATTATTTTTAAATGTTGACGATATTGGGCCAGATACTCGATACTCTAGCAATTCGCAACTCTGCAAATATGGCGGATTTACTGATCGAAAATTTGATTGCGTAAACTACTCGATTATTTTAGCAAAGTAAAATATATTTTTGTATTCAGCACAAACGTTAAAGTGCATTAAAGTTACCCATTTTCTGAAATTCAGAAACAAATTGGATTGCTAAATTATCGTGCATAACATTTCTAGCAAATTCGCAAAAAATAACTGCTTATCTGAGTATCGAGTATCTAGCCCATTATTTTCCACCAGCAAAGTATTTTAGGTAAATTTAGAAATCTAAATTTCATTTTACACAGTAATCTATTCATTTTATCATAAAGACACCTAGGGAACAATTGTTGAAATTTGCAAGGTGTATTAACTGTAGAAAAACATTTCTTCGGAAAGTTTGGCATTACCTCGGTAAACAGATAAACAAATGTATATTACTCCTTTTTATTAAAATGACCCCACGCAATGATTCAATCGATTTCAAATTTTGTGAACAAGTAGATGATGAATTGTTAAATTCATTCTTCCACTGCAATCCCCTTTGTTCTATACTCGAATGGATCTAAAAATTGACACAAACTGCTTATTACTAAAATCTATCTTTGCACAAAATTTCGACCAAAACTAGCAATATTTATGAGAATGGGAGGGAGAACAAAAATAATAAAAATGTGCGACTGGAAAGACGGAAGGATGGAAGAACGGACACGACAAATTTCTGATCGGTGTTTCGGGATCCTGGTACAACAACAACATTTTTTTCGCGATTACAATACTTACCCAATATAAGTGGGCAAAGTAAAAATAAAATAAAAGTTCAATAAAACCAAAATAAATAAAAATGGTGGAATTTGGAAAATTAGGGAGCGTTTCAAAATCTCGGTTTTAAAAAAAATTCGGTTTTAATCTCGGTTTTAATTTATTTTTATTTTAAAATTAAATTTCCTATTTTCCAGAATTTTTAAGTTTTAGTTATTTTCGTTTTGAAATTTAAAATCCCCATTTTGCAAAATTAATAATTTTTGGTTATTCCATTTTTCAGAATTTATGAAAACCGTGATTTTGTAGCCAACCCGGAAAATTATATAATATACAACAAAATTGAAAATAAATTCGGATAAAAAGTTTTCAAAATCAAACTTTTGACAACCGCCGTATTAAAGAAATTAAAAAACGTATAATTCCAACAGGAATCTCAACATAATAATTATTGACAACATATAAGAGATCAGTGAATACAAATCAAACAATCTGAAAGTTTTCCATTTTTAGATATAAAAAATCATATTGAACGTAATGATGAAGGTGGAAGTGAACGTTGTATGACTTGATTTTCTAGACTCTCCAAATATTGGCCAAAAATAAAGAAAAAAAGTTGCTCGACTACATATATGTAGCTGCTAATCAAATTAGTAACACTGCTGTACCAATATGAAGAAGATCAGCAACTATTCCACTTAATAACAACAAAACGATAAATGTTAAGCGATCGTATCTACCATTAGTTTGTGCTTCTGCAACTACGATTCAAAAATCTGAGGGAAGCACATAACCTATGAAATCGTTTATGAATATGACAAAAAACATCAATTGCCAATAGTTTATGTTGCTTTGACGTAGGTGACTAGTCTTCAAGGTTTATATATTACAACAATGGCAAAACTTTCTATCATGGTCGAAGAGTGTCCACAGCTATAACTAGTCTTCAAGATGAATTTCGTAGACTTTCGCTTAATCGCTTACAGACTATATCAACAAAGATCTGTTAAATTTTATGCGCCACAGAAAAGGATTGATAGTATATAGTTTTAGTTGTCAAAATCTTCGTGCTCACTCCATTGATCTCACTGATTCCATTATCCAACAATCGAATGCTTTACTTTTAAATGAAACTTGGTTACTCAATGAAAAGTCAATCAGTATCCCTAATTTCAATTGTATAATTCAGTATAAGCGATCAAGCGTTCGAGCTGGAGGCATTGCCATACATCAAAATGCAAACGACACTACCAACATTATTACTCCAAATATCGATATAACTGTGAGACAGTCTGAATTTACAAGATCCGTAGTGCCTCAGTTGGTGAGTTTTGTATTGCGGATTGCAAAATGGAAGACGACAAAAAAAATTTTAAATAGTATAATTTACATAACTCCAAATGATTAGTATGGCCAGACACAACAGCCGGAGGAGAATTTCTTGGCAGAGCAGAGAATAAGTTGCCAATGGTTCTAAGTGGGGACTTCAACGTCAATTTTTCCCGAGAAGATGCTGCTGGTATTGACTTTCTCCAAAAAACATGTAAATTTAACTATCAATAATGATCCTAAGATTTCAACAACACGACATGGCATCAGTATTGATGCTGCATTTACACGATACCTTGATGCCGTCAAAACAAAACTCTCTACATTTAGTTAACATAAGCCACTCGTAACAGATGTCCCAGTTCAATCAACACCGGAGAAAGCTACGGCAGTGGAGGCAATTTAGGAATTAAACGTATTTGTTTCAATTTTTTAAAATTAATAATTAATATTATAATCAATATTAATATAAAATATATTTTATAGAAATATAGATGTTTATGTATATCAATTTTTTTATTATTAAATTGTTGTAGTTTTAGATAATAAAACAAAATTTATTTAATCATCTGTATATGAGAAAATAAATATTAAGTTTTGAAATTTAAATTATTTGATTGAATTTAGACTTTACCAACCGTATCTATAATCATACTGTAAACTTTTAATTATCGCCAAAGAATATAACTTCTAACGCGCGTACATAAGTACACACACAAATTTTTTTGTTTGTCAAATACACAAGTGGAGACCGGCCATGATTCAGGCTTGCTATTTTAGAAAATCATACTCTGGCTACTAGATGAAAAGAATTTATAGTTTTATTTTACAATAAATACTGTTTCAAAATCACACTTTCATAGAACAATTTACAATCTAGCAGCCTTACTACTAGAATGAAAAAAAAATTGCAAAAAATTTTCTCGTCGAATACCCCTCGAGCATTGATAAATACCTCAAAATTTTATTATATTTTTCGAAAGCACGTTGCTTTTAGGTAACAGCCCTCAGTCTTCGGCTTCGGGCTGTTACCAAGCAACGTGCTTTCGAAAAATATAATAAAATTATTTCGGGAAATTATCAATGCTCTTGGGATATTACTGCTGATAACATCCCTAGAGAAATTATCAGTGTAATGTTATTTTGATTGGTTAATTTCGTTAAACGATTATTTTTAAACAAATTCACCAAGAAACATGTCTAATTATACATTTATTAACCGGTTGATCACCTTTGGCTAAGTTGTAAAACCATTCACCAGATGTCAAATACTCTGCGTGAAAAGGCGAATAGAGTAAAATTAGTCTGGTTGAAAAAAAAACCCAGTGTGTTATTTTGACAACGCACAGCTCGCTCAGGTTGAATTAAAAAATAGACCCAATATTTCTCCAATTTAGGAAACATATATTCTCACCATGAAGCAAGGGATATAATTTTTAGCTGTGTTTATTATTACTGTATTATAGCCTGCGGCTTCCACGCGTAGGAATTATGAACGTGACTGTGCACTTAATAAATGTTATCGTAGATTAACTATTTATCAAGTTCATAGTCACCACAAAATTGGAATATTTAGGAGAAGAAACATTCCGAATAAGTGAGGTTCGAAAGATCGATTCATTTAGAAAAAACCAAGCTTTTTTTAACCGGCTGTAGTAATAAACATCAATAAAGGGTTTAACAGTTCTGCAAACCTTATGAACTTTTGGATAATTTTTTAATTTTTTTTTTATTTTTTATTAATAACTAGCTGAGGTACCCGGCGTTGCCCGGAGTAAATTAAATATTTTTATTCTAGCAAAATGGCACCAAAATCTCTTTTTTTTTAAATTAACTTATATCGTTTTTCCAGTGTACTCTTCAAAAGGTGGTAAAACATATTTTAACTCCCCTAAATCAAGAAAACCGCCCCTTCGGATACGAGTATGTATATGATTAATTTCATTTAAACTCAGTCATGTATTTTTTTTAAAATTGGAATTTTGGAAAAATTATTGGGGGCACCTAGATGAAGGGACTAGACCTTTTCGAAAATACTACGAAAACCTACTAATTTTCGTGTGAAACCACTACACAAACTTTAAATCTGGTGTGATGAATGGCATGGAAACGTGTAAAGAGCATAAACACTTACATATAGATTTTCATTTTTATTAGTATAGACAGACAAATAATTTGTATACCCTCCCATAATGCAATAATGTGCTATTTGCAAATTTTGCTTTACACGATTTGATATAAAGACAGTTTGCGTGCCCTAGTATAACGCGGTTAAAAAACTTAATTCTATCAATTGCATTGGTGTAAACTTTGAAAATGAAAAAAATTCAAAGTTTCAAATTAACAGTTAAAAATTTGAATTTCGATTAATTTTCGGAATTGTTATATGTACCATTTGATATATATGTCGGTTTAAGAACAAAGGTCCAAACAAAATATTTTAAGTCTCGAACCATTAATTTTTCACAAATAGGTACATTGCCGTAAAAGTCGGAATTGAAAGATGCACGCTACTCAATTTGCTGACCAATCATAATAGCGACGAAGCAAAATGGAGCTTATAATTTGTGATGATTTTAAAGTCACAACTAATCTGGAACTCATCATGCATTGACATCCGGTAGCCATAAGATAAAAGAACTTTTTCATATAAGTAATGCGAGATGCATAAATTCAGCAGATTAAAAGCAGGGTTTTCAATTGGTGTACTTTAACAGGTGTTTTCATTTTAAATATGTATATGTACATAATTGGAAATACAGCAAGGCGCATTTGAATACAATTTCCAAGACAAAAATAATTTGTTGTATTCACCGCAATGCTTGCTTGTAAACCACATGTTTTGATTTTGCTCTCGGAGCTAAATACAAATATTTTGAAGTTCCCACTCTCGGAATGAAGGTGCGTTCTCCGTACCCAATGAGAAGGATCGAGTTCTGTCAATCTGGTTGCGTCTCTAGGAAGTAAATATTGAATATGAGCCTGTGAGATAAAACTCCCATACCATAAGACCCTCATGGTTCAGGTAATTGAGTTCTATGCTTTAAAAAAAAATTCCCTCAAGTTCTTCATTGTGCTTACATTCTTGCTTTACTTAATCGGAGAAGTTGGCGTAAAAACTCGCGTGTTGTCATTGAAATATACTTGACAAGCCTCCAAAGACAGATTTTGCAAATGATATCGTTACCATTAATAATCAAACAATTATAACATCATACTATCGTATTATCATACAACCATACCATATTATCATCATACCATTATAACACAACACCCTCATACTAACATACAAACATACCACCATATCAAAATACAGTTACATCATCGTGCCATCAAACCACTAGACCGTCTTACCGACATATCATCACACTACCATACCATAATAATATCATACCAGCTTACCATCATACCATCACACAATTGTACCATGTTACAATCGTACCTTGATACCTTCATACCTTTATACCTTTTATCAAACCATCTCACCATCATACCTTTATATCATCATACCATGATACTATCAAACCATCATACCACCACACCATCCTTCCATCATACCGTCAGCCATTGTATCATGTTACCATCATACCTTCATTTTATCATACCATCCTTCCTTTATACCATCATACCAATATACCATCACAATCACAATCAAAATTACCATCACCATCCCCCATTACGATCAACATCACCATCAACATTACAATCACCGTTAAAAAATAATGGAACACGTGTTAATTTTTTTTTTTTACTTTGCAGTAAACATGCAAAAATCAACTCAATCGGTGAAGTTTTAAAAATACTTCTTGTAAATGGCGTTTCACTGGGGAGCATTGGAAAGGGGTAGCATTTTTGATCATTATAACAACCCTATATTTGTTCGACTGTTACAAAATATTGGTGCAAAAAGACGCAAAGGAAGCAATCGCTCGAGTTGATCAAGTAACACACTTCTACATATACTTATGTATATAGAAGAAGATAGATTAAACCATCATACCGTCAAGCCATCTCACTATCATACCTTTATATTATTATACCATTATATCATCAAAACATCATTCCATTATACCATCACAACATTGCATCATGTTGATATCGTACCTTCATACCATCCTACCTGCATACCATCATACCATTATACCATCGCTATCATCACCACTATCACAATCAAAATCACCATCATCATCAAAATCACCAACCTCATCAAACTCATCATCATCATCATCAACATTACCACCAACACCACCAAGACCATCACCGTTAAAAAAATAACGGTACACGTGTCGAATTATTTTTAATTTTGCACAAAATATTCAAAAATTACCTCAATCGGTGAAGTTTTAAAAATCTCTCTTGTAAATGGCACCTCACAGGGGAGCATGAGGAAGAGGTATCAATTTTTGAAAACTAACCCTTCTATGATGTTTATCAACTGCTAAAAAGTATTCGTGCAAAATTTGGAAACAATCGTTCGAGTGGACCAAGAGCTTTTGTGGAACATACAAACACCAAATGGTTTTGGGGATTTTGTAATATCTCTTAAACTTTTATCAAGAGCAGAAAATACGAATTTATTTGGGATTGGAGCCACATCCCGTATAATTAATTTGGTTATACTTAACAGTTTTGCAAGGCCTGACTGTAGAGAAATGCTACATGTAGAGTTATCGGTTGCATTTAGCGGGATTTTAAATCTAGAATGAGCAATACGACCACCATCTAACAGAAGAGCCGCTAGGCGTGACGATGCAACAGCTAACGCTATAACACCATTTTGTCGTACTGCCCCAAGTAATGATATTGTATGGGTGTAAACCAAGATCCTTATGCAAAATTCGCCATAAAGTGGTCTGGGCGATGCCCACTTCTTGAGAACGCTGTGGAATTGACTGTTTTGGATCGTTTGCTACGGAAGCCTGAAGGGCAGCGATATTTTCGACACTTCGACCAACCCGTTATCTGACTGGTACGGCAACATCACACAACGAATATGTAGACTCAAATTTTTGCACTAAACTTGTTATTGCCTGTCTACTAGCGCGAGAATTACGACCGAAAATTGGAGTTAACGCTCTTAAAGTTGCGGTCACCGACTCCGCATTTCGGTAGTAAATTTTTATAATTTGCAGACGTTGTACGTTCGTGTACTTTACCACGATGAAAATGTTGAGTTTACTGAATAAATTGACAGTGACAGTTCGATGATTAGTCAAAGGGTGCGTTCACAAATTAAATTCAAAGTTGTCAAGTCCCCATTGGAAAACCCTATATTATATAAAAACCGTTTTCCAGTGCCACCTGGACCATCAAAAAAAATTACTTGATTACTGTTATTATCAAGACTGAATTATTATCAATTTGAAATTGATGGGCAAATTCTTCTTCGATTAATCTTACCGAACTGGACTTTATTAATACATTTGTCAGTATAGGAACTGGCATTGATCGAAATTTTGATAGTGAACTTCCATTTATTTGTAATAACTTTTCAATTTGTATAAGGCCTGAATTTTCCATTAATGCATCAAATTAAATATCAATATTGGTTCTTCTTCTTATCAAGAAAAAATCATAACACAAATTTAATGTGATTGTTTGTCACAAAATAATAAAATTCTAACAAAAAGTATACGCGCATGAAGATAGGAATTTTAAAAAACCGGCCTCTTCTAAACACAAATTCCATTCATTGTCATTTTCAAGCAAGCCTAGAGAATTAAGCCTCGTTTTCATTAGTCAAGTTACTTGATTTCAAGTACTTGAATTCAAGTAACTTGAACCTACTTGACCAATATGAACGTGTTATTTTGCTTGTATTCAAATTAATTTTATTTGACTTCAAGTTTCAAGTAAAGTAGAGGACCTTTAAACTTTTGTATTCAAGTCGAATCGTCTGAGAGGAACCATATTATAAAATTTAGTAGTGTGGTAAGTACTTTATCAAAACAGTCAAGGTAGAATTCTTGACATCTACAAAAATGAATTGGAGTAGTACAGTAATCATAATTTTTTTGAAAATTTATCAACCCTATGTAGTTTTTGGCAAACATTCGACGACATTTTAAACAATTACTTGACTAAATAAACTTGAATATATATGAACGTAAACTTGAATTCAAGTTACTTGAATTCAAGTACTTGAAATCAAGTAATTTGACTAATGAGAACGAGACTTTAGCTGCCTCGCGAATATTTTCAAATGATGTTGGCCCTTTGACATTATTCAAAAGCGTTGGCAAGTAGTATTTTTTCCCTTCATTTAGATGTGATGAATACATTCGACCAACAGTATCCCCTAAATGTAATTTTCTTTTATTCCACTTTTTATTGCAGTACGTAAACTATTTTTGAAATTCAGGATAAGTATAACATCCTGCTTCCGGACATAAACGATTATAGATTCGGAATAAACTGTGAAAGTTGTATTTAGGTTATCGTTATTGATACCAGAGGTAGAATTAAAATAAACATATTGATGATTATCTAAGTGTACAGCCAATCTATATAGGTATATTTGGATACTCTCAGTGAATTTTAAATCCAAAAATGCGCCATATTCCTTCAGATGCTGATATGTAACTGAAAAGATGAAGGCAAAATGATTCGTTTACCAACGTTTTCAATTTGTTTACCACTATCAATTGCGTTTATCAAATTTTTATACAATTCGGTTATTAAATCTTTCTGATTATTTTTTTACAAAATCTAATCTTGACCTTTCAATTTTTGCAGCAGCGTCTACTATAAATTCGCGGGATTGTCGACCCGACCGATTAATGACATCGCTGTTTTCACGAACCATCATTCGATAAGGATAAAATTCCATTTGACTAACTCTTTTCGTCGAATTATTAAAAAATACATTTAAATCCAAACCATATTCTCCAGATGGAAATAATAATAGAAAATGTAGTGGATCGCAGCAACCATAGTTTGAGCAGCAACCATAATAACTGCTATTTCCGATGTGTCTGGTCTATTATATCGTCGTCGATCTAAATTTCCATCAGCACGCATTTTTAAACAAAAGTTTTGTGTAGAAGAACCTTTCATTACAGTATATGCTTGTTTGAAATTTTCTACAAATGGATTATGCTCAGGTAGCATAGTTTTGAAGCATGGCTAAAAGTGTTTTATTGAGGTAAGGTGCAATTTCCTGTATATTATTTAATTCGTTTTCAATATCGGGAATGTACAGCTGAGCAAATTTGGGAACAATGTTTTCGGGTAGTACGGATCCCATTAAGTAATATAGAGAACCTTGAATTTTGAAAGAAAATGCCCCGTGTCTTGCTTGTAAAAGTTCTTCAATGACTTTTGCTCCAATGAAAGCAAAAGTTGGAATAATTGTAGCCTCGAATATTTCGTTTATATACTCCTTGCATAAATCATCATTCTCCGATAATAAATCTTCAAGAGATTGTGGAATTGGATTGAGAAGTGGAATAGTAAATTTACACCCAGCACAGCTCATCGAAAATGTATAGGATTTTGAAAAGTGCCACCAGTTTTCTCGTATTTGAAAAATTTAGCCTGACAATGTGGAACTTGCAAATTCAATTCACCAACGGAAAACGTTTTAACACATTTATAATAATTTGAATTAATTTTAGCAAAATTTGTCAACCTACATATAATAGAAAACTGTCTGTTAAGGGCACTTTCTTCGCCGTACCTTTCCTTTTTTAGGAAATTTTGTAAACGCGATTTTTCGCAATTTATTATACGAAAGGCCGTTTATGAAAAATTAAATGATGCCAACTAATAAAAAATGAATACCTCAAACAATAAATAAATCGTCGTGTACAAATAAGAGTATTACATCTACAAATCATTAATGTTTTGGAGGGGCGTCAAAATTTTATTGTACACTTTTTGGGAAGGACTTTATTTAAAAAAAAAAATTAAGTTGAAATTGGCATTAAAAAATTTAAGGCCTCTCCAAAAAATTAGCGATTTTCAGATTTAATACTCTTATTTGGACATGGCGAAATGTAAGTTGCTATTGTTTTTTCACAGCAACCTATATTTTTATTACATATTATAAAATATTCAAAGTAGATATGTATAGTTGCTTTCCAGTCGACCACCGCAAGTACGTATAAGTACTTAGGTTTGTGTCTTTGCTTAAATTTAACTACTCGTAACTGCTCTTGCAGGAAAGTTTAATTTCAATCGGCAAAATGTTAAGTTCGGATGGCAAATATTTAATTTTGAAAAAAGTTTAATTTTTAATCGTTAATGGTTTGTTGCCTTTGGAAAATGGATGTATTTTTGATAGGGAAAAATTTAGCCCCAAAATAACAAATTAAAAAAATTTGAAATATCGTTTATTTACATTCTCAGCCAAATTTCATACATTGCACATCGAATAATGTATTTTGCATTTTTCTTTATGCAACAATCAGTTGACGTAATAATCAGTACACTGCTATAATGAAATGCACGAAGACGTATTTGTGCTTTTCCCGGTAATGTCAGCCCTCATATGACCTGTGACTTATTAATAATAATAAAAAAAATGGAATGATTTTCACCGATTTCGTTGTTTTTCCAAAACTTTCCGGTTGGAAAATAAACAATTTTTTTTAACAAATTATGATTAATTTCTACGAGACTAGGGAAGTCTTTTAAATACAAACACATTATTTATTAATTAATAAAAAAAACGTTTAATGTTCGCCAATTGTTGCACCTATACTCAAATATCTTTATTATAAATTTAATGGCGATAGAAACTGATCCAATAGAACCATAATACTATTCTACTTTATGTAGTTTTATTAAATGAAAAAAAAAAAAAAAAAAATCGAAAACCGAATAAATTATTTCGTTCCGGTTACGGTATATTGACGATTTTTTAATTGATTTTATTACATAAGCTTAGGCAGTCTTAACCTGAAGAAGTCTCCTATAGTGACTTACCATAAAATTATAACCACATCATCGGAGCCAAGCTTGCATCTTGAGCAACCAGTTTATCATGTTACACAAAAAGGTATGACTATTTTTAATTTTGATATAAATAAACTTCCATTTAAACATAAAACGTTTAAATTTATAATAAAATATTGTACAAAATATATTGCAGTGTTGCCCTTTTACTTGCGGCTAAGTCATCTTATGATAATTGGCGAGACGCTGATAAAATATAAAGAACATATGTATATATGTATGTAAATTATCGTATTTAACACATGTACTTAATCATATGTACATACAATCGTATTATATTCATATATGACATTAATATGGCAAGCTTTTGTTTCTTTTACATTTCTTTAACGTCTATACAGTGTGTTTTGGTTTTCTTCAAGTCATAAGATTTACGAGTTTAGGACGGTTCGCTCTACGAGTATATTATAGTTTTCACTAGACGTATTTAATTTTTTTTATGATTTTTATTGTTTATTCGTGGAACCAAACATTAATTAAAATACCAGAACTCTAGAAATTAATAACAAAATAATTTATAGAGGGTCCCTACATATACTAATGCAGTTTTATTATTTTATATTACACAGTATTATTCAACTAAAAAGAATTCAATTGTTTGCAGAAAGCAGAATGTAAAACCGAACAAAACCGACCCTAATATAAAAATTAGTGTTGGTTTATTACATTATATCTTTCTCTTTTTCAATTGTCACGTTGTTTCCGTTTAGCTTACTGGACGGTTTATCTGTTATATTTATTCTCTGGCTCGGCTCGTACAAAACATAATATTTATATCGTTTCTCAAAAGATTTATAACAATATCGTTCTGAATTCCACTGTGGTAAGTCGAAAATTTAATTGATTGGAATATAAAATAATTTTATGGTTTTGTTGGTTTTTTAACATTAAATAATTAATACATTCAGCTAAAAATAAAACAGAATGCTTACAGCAAAACTATCGGATGCAGTATTACGTAGTTTTAGGGTGATAAAAGAATTTGATGAAAAACTTGCCGAAATCAGTGCCATTGATTTTTCAACGGATGGACAGCATCTAGTTTCGTGCAGCAAAGATGATAGAATCATGACATTCGACTGTAATACGGGATTACTTAAAGCTGAGGTACCATCGAAAAAATATGGTGCCGGTCGAATACAATATATTCATGCAAAAGATATGGTGATACATACGTCAACAAAAATTAATCATAACATACGATATTTAAACTTAGAAAATAATAAATATTTGCGATATTATTCGGGGCACAGTGATACGGTAACATCATTGTGTGCATCACCGTGTCAAATTAATACATTCGTTTCTGCATCATTAGATGATACAGTTAGACTGTGGGACTTGAGAACTTCAAATTATGAGGGAAGCATTAATATACCAAAAAGACCTGTTATCGCATTTGATCCTGATGGATTGTTATTTGCGGTGGGCATTAATTCGGCTAATATTTTACTATATGATGTGCGTTACTTTTGGAAAGGACCATATGCCACATTTAATTTTGTTCCTGAAAATGATTGTGAATGGACTAGAATGAAATTTTCGTCAGATGGTACCAGGATATTAATTAGTACAAATGGACCAATTATTCGACTAGTGGATGCGATTCACGGAACAATGCGGCAAACTTTATTAAGTAAGTATAATTGCAAATATAATTTAAAAACTTTTTTTGCTTGAAATAAACTTTTCTATTTTAGGTATTCAGAACAAACCGAAGATACCGTTAGAAGCATCATTTAGTGCCGATTCAAAATATGTAGTTGCGGGGACTACCGATGGTGAAGTACATGTGTGGAATTCTAATGGGGGCCATAAATTATGCACATTAAGAGATAATCATGAAGAACCAGTGAAATGTGTTCAATTCAACCCCAAATATATGTTACTTGTTACGGGAAGTACAAAAATGTCCTTCTGGATACCTACAGAACTTGATTCTCTGTAAACTTGCTTTACAGTTATGTAATCCAATGTTTAAGGATGATTAATTTTCTTATAGTTCCTATAATTTATTATTAGTCTTTAAAATAATTTTATAATTTAAAATATTTTCTAAATTTGTAATTAAATTATGTATGTATATTGTGAACGAGTAAAATCTTCAAAATTTATTTTCTCCAAATTGGACACAATTTAATTTAATTGGTGTTCGGTTCAATGAACTGTAATATAAAAAACTCAATCCAATTATCATTTGAAATTTCGATTAACACAAAATATCAGTAAATTAACCAAAATGTGCAAAAATTTTTAAAAGTTGAGTTTCTTTAGAAGGGACTAAGGGAGGGAAGGCAAATAATTTTGGGGAATAAATACCATCTATGAATTTCGGTAATTTGAAAGTTATGGTTTGGTTATATTCACTTTTTTTAAATACAAATATTAAATCTGACCCGAATATAACACCAAAATAAGTTGTTTTCCTTCATCTCTTTACCAGCAAGTTGATTTTTCTATGAGCGTGTCGAAAGTGATGCTTTCGACTAAGAGTTTTTGTTTAAAATAAGGCAGAAAGGGACACTGCATGGGATCGTGTTGAAAGGGTGATTTTTGTTGAACTTGACTGATCTGTTTTTATATTCTGTCTGTGAGTTCACAAACCAAATTCCTGTCCCTATGTCCCCCCTAAGCCCATACTAACACATACAACCAGGACGGGAATTTGGTTTATGAATACACAATATGACTGCACAACAAAAATAGCATTTATAAAGGGTTAAGTCAATTTCAATGAGGCCTTCATTCATTCATCCAATCATTTATTTTAAGCCATGTTAGTCAAAAACATCGAATTTTTTCTAAAATTTGTCATTTTTAAGCATAATGATCGGCTTAAACAATCACTAAACGAATGAATGAAACAACAATGAGATCGACTTTATATAGCCGAAAACGAAACGGGCTGAAGAAAATGTGAAAAGTAAAAATATTTTTGTTTAGTTTTCTGCCCAGAGGTATCTTGACATTTGTAGCCATATTGGATTCTTAGTTTATTGTTGGCTGGAGAAAAGGTTACGCAGTTTTGTGTGTTCAGCAATATGGATTTTGGAATAGGAAGAAAACGTATGAACATGTAAGGCGAATAGGGAGCTTGAGGCATTACAACGGTGTCATTTTTGACCAAACATTTACGAACAAGCAGATAAGTGTGATCATGCGGATTATCGTGGTACAATGGCCATGAGTTATTTCGCACAAATACAGATGGTAAGAACTCATAGTATATTGTGCCGTTGAAATCGAAGATACAAGTATAACAGTAAGCAAAATCTTCACATGAATTTGACGAGCTCTTTTCAGCCTTCCCTCTTCAGCAAGCTTCCATCAAGACGATTGTACCTAGTTTCAACGTACTATCCGCACTATCCGGTTTTATCACCAGTTGCTACCCGTTTTACCAGGTTTGGGTCGTTGTTTATTTCATTTCAGCAACCTCTCTGATAGTGATTCGGCAATTGCCCATAACTATTTTGTTCACTTTTTCGACGATGCTGTCGGTTTTTGATGTGCTCGGGCATCCAACGAGCTCGTCATATATTCGACGTCTTCATGGTTGTCTTTGAAACGTGTGTACACCGGTAGATGCTTGATTTGTTTATAGAAGGCTCGCCATCATCGAACATTTTCAACACAGCCGTGCATTTCATTCCATTCTTAAAGCAAAATTCAATTCAAATTCTTTTTTTCATTTTTCGACAAGTAAAAATCACTGAGCACACCGAAGCACATACAATTTTTCGATAGGCAACAATAGGTACCAATACAAGAGATACCGAAATGATTAAAACCGAGCAATCACAATAAACCATCACAAATTTTGCGATTTTGGCGAAATGGCTTAGGTAGTTTTTGTTCAGAATATGTTAACAACAAATTGAGAGAGAGGCACGTTTGCGTTGGTTTTAGTTAAAAATGGACAGCCAGTGGGAATTGTTACTAGAGTGACCAGATAAGAAACATCTATATTTGATGAAAAAAAAAAAAAAACAACGAGCGAGTTCACTCTCAACTCGCAAAAGATTTATGTGAAAACTTTTTTGTATAAATATCTATTAAATCGTTTCAAGCCATTTCGATAAGGCTCAGAAACTCCTCCATAAATACGGATGTGTTGCCTCAGTATTTAAACTAAGTTACATTTTTAGATTTTTAATTCAAAACGTTATTAAGTTATCCTATTTTGAATTTCGAGGACGAGCCTTACTGACATTAATTGACCATGAGCAAAGTACAGTTCTATTAAGCTAATCACCTAAACCTGCCATGTACGCAATATGAAATATAACATTACTCATACACAGCAATCTTGTTCAAGATTCCATAGTAGTAAATGGTCACGGCAAACTCGCTGAACAAAGAAAATCGCATCGCTTTATCACTGATCAGTTTAAAATAAATTAAATAGAGCGGTTCTATTTGGGCAAACTGTTGGTCGTAAAATCATTGCAATTGAAAAGACAGTAGCGCGGAACCCTCCATAACCAAGCAATAAGAAAGCATACCGAACCGATTAAACAATTTTAAAATTATTATTTTATTATGTATCAATGTATATGTACAATTATGACAGCTAGCTATTTCCATTTAATTTGTTTACACTACACAAGCATAATTTGTGGTCCTTTTGCTCGTATGTAATTTTCATTTTCAAAAACACTTGCTGCTGCGGCCGTATATAGCAGATATTTTCACAACAAAATTAATTAAAGTAGGCGATTTTATTTTGTATTCGGCTCACGATGTTTTTGAAATGCCGGATGATGTTGTATATTGCATGTGTATGCGTAGATTTTGCATTGATTTTACGTTTTATTTTTTTTTTGTTCTTGTCGATATGCACACATACCTGCAATATTTTTTGTTCGGCACTTTTATTTCCGTAACCCGAGTTCTATACAATTTTTTACTTACTCCTGTCGCTAAAGATGTTTTCACATCAATAAAACAAGAAATAGCTTTATAAAATTGGTTTGGTAGCGACGAAGATCCACTCGATTTATAGTGAAATCTTTTCTAGAAAAGTTTCATAGTTCATCTTTTGAACGTGCTGTAACTAATTCATTTATCATCAAATATGTTGGTTAAGTCAGATACACAATTTCAATGGAATTGGGGGGATGAAGTTTCTTAAATAAAACGTGGCCAGAATTTAACAAATACTCTGGGATACTGCTAAAGATATTTTGGTATATAAATGTAAACCATAAATCAATCTAAAATTAAATCTGCCAAAGAGAAATTTGTTGTTTAAATATATGGTATGTATAACCAGTCCAAATCATTTCAACCATTTTAGCACCAAATGGAACGCGCACGCTAGTCAATCGATTTTAGTGGAATTTTATATCTAAATTATTAAGCCGAGTCTGTATAGTTCCCCGTATAAAACAAAATTATTCACGCTCTATGAGGAGTTCGTTGGGTCTTATCATTTGCGGTCATTTGTGGTATTATATCTTAAATAAAATAAGAGTCAAATTCAAGGAATAATGCGGAACATCACGAAAAGGGTCCGGGTAGCATGTTTGTTCCTGGATTTTGATACAATTTTACAACTAAGGTTGGAGATCCTAAAATAAAATGAGCTCCGGCTCTGAAAAATTCTTTCGACCATATCATCTGGGTTCGGATTTTTCAATTAAACCATGGCTGAAATTCAAGAAATGCTCGATATCTCGAAATAATCTCTATTCTTCTAATATGATAGCGCTAGGAAAATATTTTACAGACGTTACCCAAGAAAACAAGTTCCTCATATTGCCGCTCAGGATCACGGATTTAAAACTAACTTTTGTTATAAATTCGCTGCAGTTATTCCATTGGATTGTTTGCGCCGTCAAAAATCCGCAATAGGTTCATTCATATTTTAAATATGAATTGGCTTCAACACTGTCGTCTTTATTTAATGCTAATCCTCAACGGAAGGGGAAAAATCAAGCATCAAATTCATATTTAAAATATTTACAAATATTACCAGCGATGGAAGCAATTTGATACACTCCGTAATATGGCCAAAGCCATACGACGATACGACTATTGCCAATAACTTCAAATATTATATGAGAATTATGTTTGAAAGCATTATGGTAGAAAGATAACGGTATTATCTTGATAGTTATCTGGACTACGGTCACCACGAAAGGAGACGAGCAAAAGAAGAGAGCAATTGCCAAAATTTGACTTGTCCTACGGTACATAACGGAACTAAATTAAAAAAACAACGAGCGAGTTCACCCTTAACTCGCAAACAATGTATGTGAAAACTTTTATGTATAAATATCTATTGAACCATTTCAAGTCATTTCGATGAGGCTGAGAAACCCCTGAACTAAGTTACATTTTTGGTTCAAAAAGTCAATAAGTTATTCTATTTTGAATTTGGAGGACGAACCTCACCGACATTAATTGAGCATGAGCAAAGTACATTCCTGTTAAGTTAATCAAAGTACATTCCTGTTAATATAATCGCTATTTCCAATTAATTTTTTTTGAGTCACTAAGTAGCATAATTTGTGGTCCTTTTGCTCGTATGTAATTTTCATTTTGAAAAACACTTGCTGCTGCGGCCATAGTATAGTATGTAGATATTTTCTTTTCACAACAAAATAAATTAAAGTAGGCGGTTTTTTTTTAAATTTTTTTTTTGTATTCGGCACACGATGTTTTTGAAATGCCGGATGATTTTGTATTTTGCAGGTGTATGCGTATATTTTGCGTTGATTCAAAACCAACACAAATGTCTTTATACAAGCCATATTATTTCCGTGACGCACGCATATATTAAATCCAAAACCCACAGTACACATAATAAAGGTAATATACTCCGATGTTTCATTTTCGTTCTTTCTTTCGCATCCATGTTAAAAATATTTTAATATGGCGGACATCGTGACCAAACTGTAATGTATTGAAATAATTATGTAATTACTGATGTTTGGTTTATTGGGATACGTAAAGAGAATAAGGTGAATGACGAATGAATGGTTGATTGGGAGAAGAGGACAGGACGTGAAAGCGAATGGACGCTTAAAGATGAAATAAATAAGACAAAAGTAATCGCAAATCATCGGTCTTTTATTTGAAGTATAATTAAACATAACAATAATTGGCGACGAGAAAAAAGTGTTTTGTATAGAATTTATACAAAAAATTTGTGAAAATCATAATAGAAATCGTGTGTAAAATAAAAAAATAAAAGGAAAGGTTAGAAACCGCTTGACAAAAAAAAAAAAAAGACAAAATGGAGGTTAATAAATTAATTGGGTACATGGAGCCCTTTGTAAATGGAGAAAGTTTTGAAGATTATTTGGATAGACTGGAAAATTATTTGGAATTAAATAAAATTGAAGAAGAGAAAACCAAGGTGATGCTCTTATGTAATAGGTGATGCTCTTATGTAATTTGATTGGACTTCTCTTTTCTTCCAGCACAAAAATTTCAAAAATATGTTTGCCAAAGAAGCTAAAAGATTTTAATTACGACGAAGTTGTGGAGAAATGTAAAGAGTTATTCACACCGAAATATACTAGTTGTGTCAGCGTAATTACATTTAATAAAAGGGTGCAGCAAAAAGGAGAAAGCATAAATGATTTTGCGGTAGAATTAATGGTTAAGGCAGAAGGATGTCAGTTTGGCAGTTATAAAGATAAAGCATTGAGAAACCAGTTTATTGCGGGAGTTTGTGACAAAAGATTACGTGCCGAATTAATGGCTTTGGATGAAAAGAAAACATTTAAAGAAGTAGTTCAACGGGCTGTGGCAGTAGAGCTAATAAACAGAGATGTTGAATTTAATAGTGAAATACAAAGTGACAATTCAAAGGAAATCAATAAAGTTGGGCAAGGGTCACAACAAGTTGATGGTACCAGACGCAATAGATACAACTTTGAAGGAGATAGAGGAGCTCGACAAAGATCTACAAGTAGCTGCAGGAATATAAAATGTTTTTCGTGTAATGGTTTAAGGCACATCGCAAAATACTGTAGATCGAAACCGGGTACAACGTCATCATCGTATTATAATAGAATAAGGTATAATAATTATAATAATAGTGGTAGTGACAAACGTCCAAATTACAATAATTACCGGGGTAAGAAATATAATCACACAGGTAACGAAAACCTGGAAATTGGTAACGTTGAATCATTGGATTTTGGACAGTTGTCGCTACAAGATTTAGAAAGTAGTAGCTTGGATAATATTACGGTAGATGGTGTTTGTGTGTCAAGTGAAAATTATGATGAGATATTTTCAGATAGTATTAAAAAAAAAAATCAAATAGTAAAGGATCAAAACCAATATAGAGTAGTTAAAAAAAATGATGGAACGAAATTTGGAGAATTTTTAAATGCTGTCAATTTCGCGGAATCGAAATTTAAGTTTTCAAATGTTGAAATTTTGAACGTGATAGTCGAAGATAAAATGTGTGGTATGGAGATGGATACCGGTGCATGTGTCAGTCTATGTAATTTTGATCATTATCAGAGAAATTTTTCGCATATCAAATTAGAAAATATTATAAGTACCATTATCGGTATTAACTGGTGAGAAAATTAAATTATTAGGTAGAATCCAAGTTCGTGCTAAAATGAAAATTAACGATAATTATCGAGATGTTGAGTTAGTGGTAGTTGATACTCCCAAGAAAATGTTTCCATTATATGGTAGAAATTGGTTAGATACGTTTTATCCTGATTGGAGAGGATGGTTCAAAATACAAAGTATTGATGTATGTCAGGAGTTTAGAAGTAAAATGTGTGATCGTATAAAGAGCGAGTTTAGTTTTAAACACCTATTAGTGAATTTGAAGTTAATATTCCATTGATTGAAAATTCTACTCCAATTTTTCACAAGGCGTATTCCTTACCTTTTAGTTTGAGAGAAAAAGTCAAAAAGGAGTTAGATCAACTATAGTAAATGATGGTATAATTACTCCTGTTACAGTTTCGGAATGGGCGTCACCTATAGTTGTGGTGCCAAAACAAAATGAGCAATTAAGGATATGTGTGGACTGTTCTGTTACTATTAATAAATATGTAAAGTCTCAATATTATCCACTTCCAGTTATCGATGAAGTATTGGCAAGCCTGGCTGGCTGTAAATACTTTGTGTCATTAGATTTAAAAGGTGCCTATACTCAATTAAAGTTAAGTCAAGAGGCGCAAGAAATTCTTACAATAAATACACATCGTGGCTTATATTCATATAAACGAATGCCATATGGTTTGAAACCAGCGTCATCAATCTTTCAATCGATAATGGACCAAATTTTGAAGAATTTGGAAAATACATTTTGCTATATAGACGATATACTTATAGGAGATAGTACAATTGAAGGTCTGTATGCGAAATTGGTATTAGTTATTCAGAAATTACAAAAATATAAAGTAAAAGTAAATTATGATAAATGTAAAATCTTTGTTGAAAAATTAAATTATCTAGGTCACGAAATTTCTAGTTCAGGTGTAGGTCCATGAGAAGGTCAAAGCAATTATTGAGGCGCCACCCCCAACCAATACTACAGATTTAAAATCTTTTGTTGGTTTATTGAATTATTATTCAAAGTTTCTACCAAACTTAAATAAAAAATGTAGTGTTTTCTATGGGTTATTGCAGAAAGATGCAAGCGATGCAGGATTAAGTGGCATCTTGTGTCACGTCGTAGATAAAGTTGAGAAGCCTGTATTTTTCGTATCCCGAACGTTAACAAAAGCTGAAAAAAATTATCCAATTTTACACAGAGAAGCTCTGGCAGTAGTATTCGCTATGGAAAAATTTTACAAATACGTGTATGGTCATCATGTGATAATTTATAGTGATCACAAACCGTTGGAAAGCATATTTTCACAGAAAAATGGTCAATCAGCAGTAATTGCGTCCCGTCTTCATAGGTACAGCAATAGATTAGCAATGTTTGATTTTATTTTGAAACACAGAAAAGGGTGTGAAAATGGCAATGCTGATTGTCTCAGTAGATTACCAATTAATGATGAATTGTCAGAGGAGGATAAGAACGAACAGATGATTGGTGTAATTGATCATATAGAAATTAGCAATAATATTAAAATAGATATAGTATTGATACAACGTGAGACAGTTAAGGATAAATTTTTATGTGAATTAAAATATTATATTGTAAATGGTTGGAATATTAGTAACATTCCAGTAGACTTCAAGAAGTATTACTTAAAAAATTCCGCTCTGTCTGTCGAAAAGGGGTGTATTTTATATGGTGATAGGTTAGTTATTCCGAAGAAAATTCAAAGTGATGTTTTGAGTCTGTTACATAGTAATCATGCTGGAATCGTAAGGATGAAGGTTTTAGCAAGGGAGTATGTATATTGGCAAGGTATTAATGGGGAAATTGAAAATTTTGTTAGAAGTTGTGTGTCATGTCAAGTGACTAGTAAAAATAAATCGATTAAAGTTTATTCGAACTGGTCATTAACTAGTAGTCCATTTGAAAGAACACATGTAGATTTCTTTTATTTTCAAGGAAATGAATTCTTGATCGTGGTGGATGCGTATAGTAGATGGTTAGAAGTTTTACTGATGAATGGAACAAATGCAAATAAAGTGATAGAAAAAACTTGAACAAAATTTTAGAGTTTTCGGTTTTCCTAAGGTTCTAGTGTCAGACAACGGACCTCCATTTGGTAGTGAGTCATTCAGTATATATTGTAGCGGTAAAGGCATAGAGCTGATACATAGTGCACCATACCACCCTTCTAGCAATGGTCAAGTAGAACGAGCAGTTCAGACTACAAAGGCTGTATTACGGAAATTTGTATTGGATAGCAAGAGATTAAATTACGTTTTCAATATAAAAAAAGAAGTAGAAAAGTTTCTCAGAAATTATAATAATTTGCCGTGTACGGAAGCAAATTTCATTCCATCAGAAAAGATATTTTGTTTTAAACCAAGAACAAAATTTGATTTGTTAAAAATGAGCAAAAATGTTTTGAAAGAACAAAAAGAGTCAATACAACTAGAAACAAATTGCATGTTGAGAAAGATAAAGAGGTTGGAAAATCAAATGAGAAAAACGATAGGAAAGTTAGGGTTTAATGATGAGAAAAATGTTGTATATGATGTAAAAAAAAAATTGTTGAGGAGAATTGATAAATTTTTAAAAAGAGAAAATGTGTTATATTTAGCACCAAGTTTTGATAATCATATAAAGTGGTTGAAAGCTAAAATAATTGATCAAAAAAGTAAATTGATTTATAGGATTGTAGTAGGGAATTTGGTTAAACTTGCACACATAAATCAATTGAAAAAGTCTGTATTAAAAGATAAACGCATATTGGACGATTGTGAAACCTATCATTTTATTGTACCTAGTACAAATCAAAACAACGGTTCAGTTGTTGATAATAATGCAAAAAGTTCAGTAAATAACGACAAAGTTGAAAATACAAGTGAGAAAAGGATCCGCAGGCCTCCAAAGCGTTTTGATGATTATATTAGAAATTAAGTTTTAAAAAATAAAATAAAAATTAAAAAAAAGTTTAAGTTAAGTTGTCATATTAACGGTTTAAGTTTTAATTAATTTTGAAATGTATAATTTTATAATACATACTAAGTAATTGTTATCTTAAGGAGGGAGATGTAATGTATTGAAATAACTTTGTAACTACTGATGTTTGGTTTATTGGGATACGTAAAGAGAATAAGGTGAATGACGAATGAATGGTTGATTGGGAGAAGAGGACAGGACGTGAAAGCGAATGGACGCTTAAAGATGAAATAAATAAGACAAAAGTAATCGCAAATCATCGGTCTTTTATTTGAAGTATAATTAAACATAACACAAACAAGTCGAGTTTGTTAGTCTTGCGTAATAATTTTGAGTGTTGAGTGAATATAATTAAAATTGTGTGAAAAATTCTACTGACTTTAATTCAACATAATTAACAATATATGTATCAAATGTTGTCCACCATTTCAGTCACGATCTCCGCCATTGTTGTTGTTGTAATTTTTTGACATCCTGCGCAATATATTACCTTATATATGTGTACTATGTCCAAAACCTATACTATTTTCTGTAAGTGTTAGTGATATTCTATACTGTTTTTGATACAAACTACAATTTAAAATCGAAGTATGTAAAGATTATACTGTATTATGACGCTAATACTTACAGAAATATGTAGTAGGTTTTATTTTGTGTTTGTATGCCAATAATATGGCTTGTATAAAACATTTGTGTTGGTTTTGGTTGATTTTACGTTTTATTTATTTTTTGTTCTTGTCGATATTCAAACATATGAGCCGTTAATTTTGAAAGTGGTGCAAGTCCATTTTTCAAAAAATTTAAGTTAATGATAATAATAGACAAATAAAAGTATAATCTTTCTAACGGTGAACAATTTATAGTCAAAATAAAAAAAAATAAACCCTAATACTTGTTCTAAAATTGTTTGTTTATTTATTGTTTATTGTTTCTCTATTCCTTCATTTTCTCGTTTCAACAAAATGTGGACTTGCCCCACTTTCAAAATAAACGGCTCATATGTATATGCAATATTTTTTGTTCGGCACTTTTCTTTCCGTGACATGATTTCTATACAATTTTTTACTCACTGCTGCCGCCAAAGATGTTTTCACATCAAAAATATATTCTACAACTTCATGCACAACTTAATTCTGCGTCATTTATTCGCAGTTTGTGCTGAGTACCGCTCAGAGGAGATTTTCGCATTTATCTGAATACATAAAAATATTTGTTACAACCCTTACTGCAGGGTTCGCTCAACACTTAGAAATATTTCCTAAAATATTAATCTGAGCTATGTAGTTTTACAATTCTGTTAGATTTCGTTCCTATTACAATTATTTAGTATTTTTGCCCAAATTTCAGGTGCTACAACACCAACAAACAAATTTTGTTTATTATTTTTAGGGTTTCTTCCACTGAGATATATACATGGAGACGACATGCAAAATATTTATCATAGTAAACAGCAAAAACGAATGGTACAAGTTTTTTTTTAGTTATACCGCTCATTTTATATATGCTTCACACTCTAAAAAGCTAATTCCGAAAAAGGACCGTACTGGATTCGAAAATAATTTTGTTAATATTAAACTTGCGCTTGACTCATTAAACATACAAATATTTTGAGACTGATTAACTAATTGAAGCATTATTTGAACTATTCACACATTTGCATGTAGACAACCTCAAAATAGGTGTAGACACACAACACTGGTGCCGAATTTTAGAACTGTACCATTTTTTAATTTGTTTATGATGAATTTTGAAATTTGTTATTATTGTAATTGACCACCCTCCTCATGGTGATGGAATAAAGCCAACGAACCATTGTTGTATAAAAATTAGTAAGTTAAAACCAACAAATAAAAATTATTTTTAGTGTTTGTTCCTACCCCTGAGAAATGATGTCTTCATATTTCATTTATTTGTTTTGTTAACTGCCAAACGAGAACAAAAATTGTGATTTTAAGACTGGCAACGAGCATTCCTAAATTAGTAAATCGAAATAAACCAATTTGTAGAGAATTTAGAAGCCTTGAATACGAGGCAATATCTATAAACCAATAAAATTGGTTTTAGATGTGGACAAATCGTCATGTGAATTCCCTCTGATCCTATAGACCTTTTTTTTTTTTCAAAAATGAGTTAACTATTGGGTTCTGGTGTTGCTGACCATGCTCTCTCAGAATGTTTGATCAAAATTGGCGTATCTCTTACAGTTTCCAAAATATTTTTTTTCCAAAAGTCCTATATGCCACAAAACCTTGGGTGACATGTTCTACCATCACTTTCGATTCGTTTTCGATTGTGTTTTGTCTCTTGAAACAAGAACAAAATTGTTCGCTATTTTCTTCTTTCATTATAATTTTTCTATTGCGATCTCAGCCTTCTGTATACATTTCCTTTTCTTCACATCGATAAAATATCGCAAACAAAATTGTTTGTGATAAAGAGAAATGAATGAAAGTAGAAATAGAATGTTGTTTTATATGAGCAAGCTGAGATAGCTTTAGAAAAAGAATAATTGAAAAAGCGAAATAGAGTACAATTTTGTTCTTGTTACAAGAGACAACACACTATCGAAAACAAATCGAAAGTGATGGTAGAACATGTCACTCCTTGTTGTTTATTGGGCGTTTTAATTGTATTTGGTCCTATGTGTTAAATTCTTCCAAGTAGGACTCAATTAATGCCATATACGTAAATTTTTTATGAGTTCTTTGGTGTCTATATCCAGTCATGAAAAAAATTAACAATATTTTTTTTGTGTCCACATTTTTTACAAATTCGTAAATAAATTTTGGAAGATAATGTTTTAATAGCCCTAATTGAATTTGGCAATTTTTGGTTAATTTTTAATTAGTACCGTTTAATTATTACGTGTATCTAGACATTTTTATCAAGATCGTTTAATTGCTTTATCTATAAGAAAATTAGTGTTTGCTAGCTTTATAATTAAATTGTTGAATGCAACTGTAATAAATAATATTATATGCATTTCCACTGTCAACAAATTACCCGAACCAAGTCAGCTAAGCTCACCTGGAATACTTTCGAAAGAGATAATAAGTAAAAGTATGTTTGGACATGGACTATGGAAACAATTTTGATGAAATGCGTTGACAGAATATAAAATTTGAAATTTGGGATTTGAAATTTGGAATTTGTGATTTAGAATTTGAAATTTGGAGTTTGGGGTTTGAAATTTGAAGTTTGGAATATGAAATTTGAAATTTTAAAGCTGGAATTTAAAGTTTCAAGTTTGAAATTTTGTATTTGAACTTTCAATTTGAAGTTTGGAATTTGGAATTTGAGATTTAAAATTTGAAATTTAGAATTTGGAATTTGAAATTTGGAATTTGAAGTTTGAAATTTGGAAATTAGAATTTGAAATTTAGGATTTGAAATTTGAAATTTGGAATTTGAAATTTGAAATTTAGAATTTGGAATTTGAAATTTGGAGTTTGGGATTTGGAATTTGAAATTTGGGATTTGAAGTTTGGAATTTGAAATTTCAAATTTGAAATTTAAGATTTAAAATATTGAACCTGGAATTTGAAATTTAAAATTTGGAATTTTAAGTTTGGAATGGATTGGGCTTTGAATTTCCAAAACGCAATATTCCAGGCATAAAATTTCAAATCCAAAATTCCAGAATCCAAAATTCCAAAACCCAAAATTTAAAAATTCCAAATCCAAAATTCCAAAATCTAAAACTCAAAATTCCAAAATCGAAATTCCAAAACTTCCACTCAAATTTATTTTCCTGGAAATAGATAAAATCGCACGTGCAATTTTATTTTTTGCAGGAAAATAAATTGGAGTGGAATTTTTTAGTTGCTAAGGGCTGGAAATCAGATAAATTTTCATATGATGGTGACTAGAGGGTGGCAATTCCCGACAAAAGCTGATTACCGGGAGCCGGGATTGAGAATTCGTCAATCCCGCCCAAGTAACAATTTGAGCTCCAAATGAGCTCTATCATCGCTTCTAGAGCTATATTTTAGAGCCTGTAGTATTTTATAATGCTCTATCAGCGCTGCTAGAACTTATATAGAGCTGCTGTCGGACTAAATTTGCTAATTTTAGAGCAACAATTCTCCTCTTGGAAAGTTGTATAATCGTTTATATACCTGCTATAACAAAGCTATTAGCTGAATGATAGTTGGATGTTAGAGTTGCATAAAGCATTTATTAAGAAGCACTTTGCTTCAATAATGGTTATCTAAGGATGTTAACTACAGCTATTGGCTTTACAAAATATGAATTTTGACATTCAATTGTTGCGATAAAAAATAAAAAAATAAATTCATCTCACACCGAGCATCATTTAATTCTGATAAAATATTTTTAACAACTTTGATAAAATATTGTTTGATGATGTTATGTAAATTAATATTATTATAAATAATTAATATATAATTATTGTTTAACTTAGATAATATGTAATTTTAGGTGCCGTTTAATTTTTATGGTGAATATAAATAATATAGGGCGAAAAATTTTATTGCTCCTCGATTATATTTTGTATGTACAAGAAAAAAAAAAAAATTATATGTTTTCGAACCTATTCGCACGTGCTAGTATTTGAATTCTTTGAAAATTCTAGGTTATGTTCAATTAATTTATTTGGCGGAATTTATTTTAACAATTGTAAATTATTTAAAAGTTACAAAGGGTTCTCAGCAAGAATTCAGGTATCGAGATATCTTATACGACTATATCAGTAATTCCTCATTATTGTTTATCGACAACATTTCTTGACATTATGTCGCTTTTTTTACTCCATTTTTATGAAAACGAAGATGATTACAAATTATGCTAATATAAGGTTACCTGAATTACGTATCCCTTTTATAATGCTATTCGTTTTTTCTTTTAATAAATGGATTCCATACTAAACCATTTATAAAGCAAAATACTAAATATAGAGCACGTAGCTTTAAATCATCATATTATTTCCGCTTATAGCTTTAATAATTATGCATATGATTTAGATTTACAGCTTGGAGCTCTATAATACTGAATAATTACGTTTTATTGAAGCAATATTTGTTTTTTTAACTATATAACGGTATTTTTTTTTTTCGTCAAACGTGGTAGTCCTTTTGTCAAAATTAAAATTAAGATGATAAATTATTATTCTTATACCTTTAATAAAAGCTCGAGCTGGTGAATCGCAAATTACAGACCTAATCCTTATATTTACTTTGTGGCTATTTACTAAAATGCCATTTTATAATAGATCTCTACATTCATCAACAAATTGACGTAGGTAGTCTGTTAAGTTGGCGGCTTTCCTTTGCCACAATAAATTCCAATAACCATTGGCTTGAAATCTTTTATCTCGGAAATATTGAAGAGAATTGGCCAAAATTGCCATTGGGAACTCTTATAGATCGGTAACCCGTCGATATTAAAATTTAGTGAAATATTTATTGATTGCTCGAGATTATCGTAGATATATTGTGTTAAGAAGTTCTTTAATCCCTGATGCCAATAGCTTCCATTAGCTACAGGATACAACGATCGATTACTAGGGGGTTTCTAATAAAGTTCGCGGATCTTTAGGGTGTCCTTCATCGGGCAGCTGAGCTTTTCTCAATAAATTTAATAATTTTTTAAGCGCTTGATGTCTTATGTTAAATTCCAGTGCCCATTCTTTAAGTTCTTTTCTTAAATTTATTTTATCGTTTTCAGAATCGACGTCGTCACAAATTAAATCTTGTAATGTACTTGCCTTTTCAATATCAGCAATCTCGGTATCATCCAAATCATCATCTATAATATATCCAGAAATTATTGAACATTGATTATCATAATGCTCCGCTGAGTTCTGAAACACGCTTTCAGAATTTTGGGGCTTTGCTGGATTTTTTGGTGGATTAACAATTTGGTTAAAAATTTTCCTATTCCTTTTAATTTGATATCGGTATGTACTGCTAAATTTATATTTTTTCCACGCTTTAGAATTATACATTTCTCGAATTTTTCTGACTTTTAATAAGGAATTAAATAACTCAATAGTTAATTTAACTAAATTTTTGACAGAAGATGAACAATTTTCCCAATTAAAGCAGTCAACTCTATATAAGATACAAAAACTTATATTAGGTTTAAATTAACATAAAAATAAAGTACCAGCTCTATTTTAATGTTATTATATTTTTTAAGTGGTGAAAAGCTTTTTATGAACATCAAATTATGTAAAAGTGGAGCTAAGTCTTATAACACTTATGGTTTTTATTAAGCTGCATTATAGCTGATATTGCTACTATATTTCTATTGTACAATTAATAGCATTATAATATATAGTGCTCTAATACTAAAGAATTTAAAGCTCTATATTTGATTATAGAGCTCCTAAATAAAACTATCTGCTCTATAATTTGTTAGAGCTGGGAATGTCTAAACTGTGTATTATAGAGCAAATAATTTTTTTACTAAAGCAACTAATGTTAATTTTTACTATATTGATGCAACTAGCAAACCAAATGCTATTTTAGAACTGCATTAGAGCAAACAGGAAACTGACAGCTCTAACAATTGTTACTTGGGCGGGAATTCCCGGGACCCCGCGAATTAAAAAATATTAATAATTTCCTGGACAATTCACAAAAAAAACAGCAGTTTTAGTTTAAATATTTTGTTTTATTGTCTTGTTTATCTTGTGATAGGACCAGACCGTTTCTTACTACAAAAGTTTGATGAATTTGAAAACAAATGTGTCGCTTCTTTTCAAAAAAAGTTGATCAATTTGGGACCACCTTACCAGATTATCTATTTCTCTCGCAACCACTGTCATGTTAAAGATGAGTTTCCCACTGATGCCAAATCATTAGTCAAATTTTCTGATTCGAAATCATTTCAATCGGGTTTCGGTTTCTTCGCTCACTAATTCTTTGTTAGAAGCTTTAGGTTACGTGACATTTTGACCAAAAATTATATTGCTTGTCTTAATTCGTTAGAAGAATGAATAATTTTACTACAGTAGATTTAACATGACAATTAAATTTTAATTTTGTCGGTCAAGTGTTCAACATTTAATTCTATAGGATCCAAAATGTTTAGTAACATTTGTAACCTCTCCGAGTTCTCCTCTGAATAGAAATTAGACAAACTCAGATATTTCAGGGTTTACAACACAGTCACGTAATTTTAGAAAACGGACGATCTTTTTTCTGCGATATTCCACCTTGTTTACAGTCAACCAATAAATTTAATTCTTTTCCACGGCTAGTTTTAACCTTTAAGATTGGCTTTGCCTTTCAAGCCAGATAGTCGAAATTATTTTTTGTTATTTTTTTTCTTTTTATTATTATATTAATTAATAATTGAAATTAAATTATAATTGTTGTACTGCCAAAATGGTCCAACGCTTTATTACAAATTGCATTGAATCAAAAATTTTGCACAAAGACGAATTTGCACCGACCGTAGGTTCCTGTCTTACTGTTTGAATCGATTCAAAGTTCGAGGAATGGGACATTTCATATAAATAATGCCATATAGATATATCCATCTATTAAATGAAAAAAGATCCAACATCGGGTTGCCATATTGTAAGTTTAAACTTAATTTGCATGTTTTTTTCTAGCTAAAAAGTTTTTAAGTTTTTTTTTATTAAATTCAAAATAATCAGTTTTTATAGAATTATTTTAAAAAACATAATAATAAGTCAGTTTTTACATAGAAAAAATATATTTTTTGAACTGTTACACGATTTAGAAATGACATGGTAATTTCAACGGAAGTCGCCCATCCAACCCGCAAATGCATTAAATATACATAGCACAAGTCCCATTATCGTGCCACAATAAACAAGTAGCTAAGACGGAAATCCAACTTATTTCATTCTGTGCAGAACATACCATTCCGTTCCTTACGATGAATCATATGATCCCGATGCTGCAATCAGCTATTCCAGATTCTACAATTGCATGGCATCTCAATCTTAAATGTGCTCGCACTAAAACTACTACGTGTGTTCTTAAAAATGTCATCGGTAGATGAACACAAGAATTAATTAATCTAATGAAGATGCATCCTTCCTCAATTTGTATTGATGAGTCGACGGATATTGCAACTGTCAAGCTCTTGAGCATAGTTGTTTGAACAGAATATTTAAGGCGAATTCGGGGCTCTTTCTTTGTCCTAATAAAAGTATAAATTTGCGTTGCGACGCACAATCGTTATATGAAAAATTTGAAATTTGTTGAGCTATTCTTAGCAAGAGGCATCGATTATAGAACATTTTTGGTTGGATTTGCAGCTGATGGTGCCAACGTTATGAAAGGGGTTAACCATTCCATGGCAACACTTTCTAAAAACGAATGTCCGGACTTAATTATATTTAAATACGTCTGCCACTTATTCGCACTTTGTGCCAATTATGCTCGCGCGGCTACAGCTAGGCAATTTATAATTTCATTCAGAATAGTTCGAAACGCATACACCTATTTGCAAGCCTTCAAATTCTTTTGAATTACAAACTGAAAAAATGCTCCATCCGGCTCAAACTAGGTAGTTATCGCTGGAAGCGACGGTCAGTCAGATACTAAGCCGATTAGATGTATTAAAATTATTTTTCGTTCATGAAAATCTCGAGAAATATGAGTCCACGGATGAAATCATTGAAAATATCTAAAACCCTTTATTTGAGTTGTACCTAAAGTTAAAGTTTGGTTTAAATGATTTAAATAAACTCAATCGATTTTTTCAAAGCGAGTCGCCACAGCGAGGTGCACCGTTTAAATTGTGACGTTAAACGTCTTTACACGAAATTTCTGGAGTATTTTATAAAAGATCAATTTGTCGAAGAAGTGGCTTACAGAAAGATATGTTTAGATAATGCAAAAATTCTTAAAGATATAAATGAAATGTACCTTGGTGCAACAATACGAATTTCGAAAAAAGTGCCAACAATTTTTGATTGAAATTTGTAACCAGCTTTTAAAGAGGTTCGACTTTTAAAACCAACACTTGGTCGTTATTAATTCGATAGCGCCAGAAAGTGCTATAAATCGGGAAAAATAGTACGATTTTGAATTTGTGCAAGATGTTTCCAAATTTGGTAGCTTCAAATGAGTACCAAGATATGTATAGATGACGAATGGCGTGAAGTACGAAGGATAGATTTCCATAATTATTTACTGAGTGAGCATGACGACATAGAAACATTTTGGGCTAATATATTTGTAATTAATCGTGGTGATGGGACTACAACTTTTACAAAATTTTTAAAGCTCACAATAACACTTCTAAGTTCTAACCATTCCGTTTACAACCGCGAATGTTGAAAGAATATTTTCTCAAATTAATCTTAATAAAAAGAAAGTAAAAAATAAATTAGATGAAATCACTTTAAGTATGGTATTCTGTTATCGAAAGATTATATGTCGAAACGAGGTAATTCTTGTGTTAATTTTGAACACAAATCGGAAATGTTAAAATTATTCAGGAGCAACATCAATCATCATACATCTATGAAAAATAGCTCGAATTTTGACAATTTTTTTAATTTTGTGATATACTGATATTATTTAACTGGAATATTATTCTGAATACTGAATTTGTGATAAAATAAAATAGAAAGTTTTTTCCCTTGAAATTAAGTTTTTTTTTTGGATCGGCCTGGCAACACAAATACCAGATAAACCATAAGGGCTGAATTTCTACTGTTACAACTTCGACTTCAAACATTTGATTTTTATTTTAATTTTCCTCATATTGCATAATATGCTACGAATGAGCTTTAGCTCAAAGTGGATTATGTAAATGAGGTTGGTTTACCATAATACAATTTTTGGAAATAAATAAATAATTATAAATTATTAAGCTTTAACATGATTCTGTAATACGAGTTGGTAACTACAGATGGTTTAAATAGTTTTGCGAGAATTCTATTACGTTTCAAAGCGATTCTATCAAAATAAGTACATACCTGGCTCGTCATCTGGTTTTAAGACTATCTAGTCTAACGAAGAGAGTATTTTTATTGTGGCGTTCGCAATACACCGCATCCCGGAATAATATTGATACATATTTAATTTGCACATTTTTTAATTTTTTACGAAATTCCCGGGAATTTTCGTTTGAAAACCCCGGGAATCGGATTTCATAAAATATGTTAAATTCCCGGGAAACGGGTCCCGGTAATTCCCGGAAACCACTCTCTAATGGTGACTACTTTACACTCATAAGAAAAAAAACTTTTTTTTTTTTTCACTTTTGTTTTAAATTTTATCAAATTTAAATTTATTATTAAAATTAAATTAAATACTTATCGGCTTATCGCAAATAAACAATTTAATTGTTTCTTAGGGTTTTCCAATAGGAATGATATGATTTTTAAGTGACGTTTCGTAATATGTCATGATCTGTCATTTTTTGTTTCATTGTATTCAGTAATGTTTACAATTTCATCATGGTGTGATATACACAAGCACAACGTTTCCAAATTATTCAGTTTTATTATCAAAATAATCATTCTCCAATTGCAACTTTTGAGCGTACATTTTCTTTACATAATGTTCAAGTGCCAATAAGACAATGAAACGCTCGAAGTAATGCAAATATTGCTGCCGTTCAGACAAGTGTGGCTGAAGACTTTAATTTGTCGATTCCAAGACGTTCTCAAGAATTGGGACTGCCTCAAACCACAACCTGGCGGATTTTGAGAAAGGATTTGGGTTTGCATCCGTATAAAATTGTTCTCACAACTGAATTGTTCTCACAAGAACTGAAGCCATTGGAGCACCGTAAACGTCGCGAATTTGCTGATTTTGCCTTGGAGCAACTTGAAAACGATAAAGATTTTTTTAAGAAAATCATCTTCTCACTTTCACCTGAGTGGTGCGGTAAATAAACAAAACTGTCGATTCTGGTGCGAAGAAACTCCACAAATTATTCATGAAAAACCATTACATTCACCTAAATTGACAGTTTGGTGTGGATTTTGGTCTGGAGCAATCATCGGTCCGTATTTTTTTCGAAATGAAGCTGGTAACACCGTTACTGTCAATGAAGATCGGTATAGATCGATGATAACCAACTTTTTATGGCCGAAATTGAAATAAGTTGATCTTGACAACATTTGGTTCCAACAAGGCGGGACTACGTGCCACACAGCACGTGCAACATTATTATTATTGAATTATTGCGAGAAAAGTTTGGAGATTCGATTATTTCAAGAAATTGTGATATTGAATGGCCTCTAAGAAGTTGTGATTTAACACTATTAGACTATTTCTTGTGGGGTTATTTGAAGGCATTGGTCTTTAGCAATAAACCAAACTCTCTTCAAGCTTTACAAGTCAATATTGAACGTGCTATTCATGACAAACGACTTGATTTAGTGGAAAAGTGCTCGAAAATTAGGTTCATCGAATTCGTTCCTGCAGAAGAAGTCGTGGAGGCCATTTGAATGAAGTTTTATTCAGAACTTAATTGTATCGATTGTACTTCACATTAAATAAAAAACATTTCAATTTCCTTAACAATCAGTGTTTTTTTTTTTAAAGAAATTATATCACTCTTATTGGAAAACACTATATACAATATAGTTACATATATTCTAATCCTAATGAAGCACACTTATGTAAAAATATCAACTATTGTAATCCTGTTGTATATTTATTTTTTGTCATGGAAATTGTTGAGTGTGTTAGCAACAAAGGTACATGTTGCGTATACATTGATGATTATCAATTGTAGTGTCCCATTGGAAATAATTTGCTACTTGCAAGTACTTGTGAGTAGATGTCCAATGGAATGGAATGCGAATTTTCGCGACAGTAGTAAAACATAACCTCAATTTAAATAAAACAGGTAGATTTTGATAAAAAACACGTTGTTCCAATAACAATAATACGTAATAAAACATTAAACAACAAAATAATTAAAATATTTTTGCGATTTAAAAATTGCCGTACAACCAGCATATTTTTGTTATGTCAGTAAATTCAAATTCTACTCAAATAACTTACTAAATTTTTGCAAAGAATGCCAAGTAAGTTGTATGGAAATGTTTCGAAATAAAATACATACAAGTTTATAACTAAATTAACATTATTTTAAAAATCGATGTACATATTTATTAAATGAGCCAAAAGGTACACCTAGGTTGGATTAGGGTTTAAAAAATGACAATCCACACAAACAAAATTGGTATAGAGCCATCTATTAGAATTTTTTAAACTAAAATCCCTCTGCCGTTAATTATATGCGTAACTACTTCTCAAGTACACCTTCGTTTGAGCGTGAGTAGCTGCGAATAGATACAAGTACTTGTGAGTAGTTTACTCAGGCCAATGGAACACAGTATTACTATTTTGATTACTCGCAAAAATCAAACAAGAAAATCTGCTATTGGCGGACCGCTAGAATTTAGAAAAAGAAACAGTATTAGGATGACCTTGATTTATATTAACTATTAAATAAAAAATATTAACCTAGGAACTTATTTTTCAAAACATCAGGGTCATGTATAGTATACTGCCAACTTTAAACAATTCGCTTCCATCAGATTTTCTTCAGATTATATTTACATTTCATTTCCATTTTGGCGAGTTTAGTATCATGTTACTGCTAACGTGTGGCGTATGGCAAGCTTTTATTACTAAAGATTTTCTGATCAGATGAAACATTCAATTCCGAATAATTAATTTTCTGCAACCTTTTTGTTTGTTCTTCTTCTTAAAAATATTATATATATTGGCGACTTTCGGGTTGGCAGTAATCGATCTCGGCAGAATCCTTCACATGTTCTCTAAATGTTTTCCTCTCATTGCAGTTGATGCAATACAATTCATGCTTATTCTTCTTCGAACAATTGTCGGGGCATTGTCCTAAATTGCACTTAACACATCGATATTTTAAATAACAATTCTTTGTGTAAAGATGTCACTGTTCACTTTTTCCCCAAGTAAATTTACGCTAATTTAAATATCTAATGCTAATTAACTTGGGTATAAAGCTGTTTGATGGAATTTGGACCAATTATATTTCAAGAGATCAGTTAGATTTTCTTGCAACTTTTGTTGTAAATTGATATAGTTATTGTGAAACGGGTCTTGGGAGTGGCATCCAAACATTAACACATTTTATTTGAAAAGTTAGAAAATATATTACATATTTCTATAGTGTCACTATATTTAGATTTTATAAATATCCCATTTATTTATTCCAATGAAGCCGCAAAACGTACATTTATTATCATATTAAATTAGGTAAACTGTAACATCCGCAGTACATAGTGTTTATCCAATTTAATACGCATAAAAAAATATTTATTTATCAAATTTAAGACATATCCATTGAAACAATATTTTGATTGGATTAAGCAAGTAAATTTTCTATATCAAGTAAAAACTAGTCACTCGTCACTATAAATCGTCCAAAAAGCTGATTTAATATCTCCTTCATCACTTCGACATTAAATCGACGAATAAATGTAAAATTAAAAAAATAAAATAAAATATCAGACATATTTAATTTAGTATTGATAAAAAATTATTTATTTTAAGTTTTTATTTTTATTTTATATGTGTTTAAAGAAGATACCTACAGATCCGCGAAACGTGTCAAATCTTCATTGAATGAAATACAGTGTAATGTGTATTTTGGGGTGCAAATTATGTATGTATATTGCGGAAAAATATGAGCGAAATGGTAGATTTTTACTTTATTTGATCAGTAGAGTGTGCAGGACAGTTATAAAAAACTATATATGAACTTAATCGATTAGTAAATAAAATATATACATAATAATAAAATTGTTAAGCTTACCTTGCATCCAAAAATATTAATTTTAAATCCATACTAGCACGAAACATAAACATATTTTGATGTAATTTAATTTCGGTGATTGCGGACGATGGTAACGAATGTCCGACTGCAACTAATCCTAAATTTTGTATACATTGATGTCCACCACCACCGCCGACACCACTACCACCACTTCCACCAGAACCACCAACTTCGCCACCGAAACCATTTGGTTCGATTGGAAAGACACGAGCCTTTAGATAACCCGAACAATGAATGACCTTAAAAATAAAAAAACAAAAACAAAAAAATGGAAAATTAATGAAAATTTTACGTGATTTTTATTGTAAATAATATAATGTATATCCACTTGTACTTGTTTAATTAAGTAATTCAAATCTATTTTAGTTAGTATGTACACTATACAATGTAATCTGAATTTTACATTTTTTGTTATTTATTTTTGCATCTATAGTTATAAAAGATACATTTTTCTAAGAATATTTTTTATGAAAATATTTTCTTACATTTTTAAATTATTTATGCATTTTATTTATTTTCAGTATGACGTAAATTGTAATGCTTACATAAATTCAAACATTGTAGGTTCTGTAGACCAGTATTTCTGTACCTCTATCAAACTAAAAAAAATTCTCAGATGAAATAATTATCAATTATAAAGTAAGGTTTGACGACTTGCAAACAATCCATTAATTCATTATTTTAAATTAGGCTAAGCTCAAGTTGTAAAGAGATATTGAAATGAAAACCAATTTGTGTAGAAGGGAAATATTTGGCTTCACCTCGAAAAAGTTGATGAGATGACATGCAGTTTAAGTTATTAAACTCGAGGCTAACTGTAACAACGGTGGTGTGCAAGGCAGGAAATTTCACATTGTCGTTATAAACATAAAGAAGAAAAGTGTTGCCCAAAATTTGTTACACAACTAATCAGAAATTTGTTTTCAATAATTTTTCCAATTTTATTAGCGTGAAGTAGGTATATCCTAAATATATCCTATAATTACAAAAACAAAATTTAGGACAAACTTGTGTTAATATATGAAATTCGGATAAACTGATAACATATTTAAGCTACTAAATCTAATATGGCCTCTCAGGATAGGTGTGTTCCCGTATTATGCAATTTTTTACGCTTTAAAAAAATTTGTCAATCTGGCCCAAATATCATCAGGCCACGTATTTCGATAGAAAGTCAGGGATCAAAAATTTAGACAATAAGTGATTTAGGACAGGCGGGTTCTCTCCCTATAACTACGTTAATTTATGCGAAATTGGATTTTAAAACATTTGCTAATCTGGTCCAAATATGTAGTAAAATGATATTATGTATATAGAATGATAATATTGCGGGGGTTTTGAAATGGCGGTGCCGTGTGTCTTCATTCCGGTTGGAGTAGTTTCGGGCCAGGCTTTGTTGGTATGGAACTGTTCTAGCAATAATTTTGGAAATCTTATTCTTTTATTTAATTTTTGATGTCAACTGATAAAAGAGGCGGAAATTGTTTTCGATTTGTTTTGAGCATAAATTGCGTTTTGTCGAATTATGAAATGACTTCAGTAAAATTTAATTTGTGTAATTATTTTTGATTTTATTTTATTTTCTCTCTCACATTTATCACATTTTCATCACGGAGTGAACTTATGTAGTCTTTAGTGGCAGTTTGACGGCTGTATTTTGAATGGCGAAGGTGACTTGGAAGGCGGATTTTATTATACTAGGTCGTCTCTGAACGACTGTATTATAAATTTTGATTAGACTTTCGAATTTGAATGAATGACGATTACTTTGTTAGAAATAACGGACTAACTGATTAATTGTTTAAATTTTCAGTGATATTAATGAACATGAATTTAATTAATTATTTATACTATAGCAATTCTATCTGTTAAGTGGCATCTTTCTGAGTTTTGCATATTTTACCGTTTACATGTTTAAGATATGTGTATATGAGTACAAATACGAAATGATTGGTTGTGATGAAGGAAGTTAACAGTTAGCTGATATTCTGATATTCTATTGTAGTTTTACTTTGGGAATTTTTACTACAATAAAGCCGTGTATTTTCATGCCATTTGGAAGAGTTTCAAATCAAGTTTTGCTGGTATATAGTTGAATTATTCGAGCAATAATTCTGAAATTTTATTTTTTTATTTTTTCTTAATTTTTAATGTCAACTGATAAAGTAAAAGAAATTTTCGGTTCTAAATTTAAGCATAAATTGCATTTTTATTCTTATAACAATTACTATTCCAGCTACCAAAATAAGTCGGCATATATGTATATTGGTTTTGAGTTTTTCAGTCTTATATTTTAAATGGTGACTGTGTGACTGTGTTCTTTATCCTGATTTAATTGATATCACGAAGCGGACTTCTGTTGTTCTGCAGTCTTAGTGGAAGGTTGGCAACTGTAATTTTGAGTTACGATGGTGACTAGGTAGTGTGGCGGAGATTTTTTGGATAGGTGGATGATACTAGTTGGATTTATTATACTAGGTTATATCTGAGCTACGGTTCTTTAAGTTTGAATGAAGTTTGTATTAACGATGATCCTTAGAATTAACGAATAACTGATAAATTTGATTTACAATTTTCAGAGATATTAATGATGAGGATGAATTTAATTAAATACTTATACTACAGCAATTTTAACAACTAAACCATGAGGATCGCAATGCTTTAATAATATTTAGTTTATTTGTAATAGTAGTATTTAACATGATGTACGGTTTGTTTTGGCGAATGTTTGCTAAGTGGTATGTTCTGGGGTTTAGTGACTGATTGGCAATTAAGTTAGCAATACCCTTGTAAGCTGATGAATTAGTTAATTAATTGTAAAAAATTTTAGTGTTGCCACCTATAGGACATTTCTAATTATTTATTAAATTATTTAGGTGGCCTAGGACTGATCCGGATGTAGTTTTAAGTAAGCTTAGAACAATAGGAACAAAGGTGTTTAGAGTATTTGAAGGGATTTATTTTAAGTGTACCTACTGATAAATAATGTAATTGTTTCAGAGTCTATGACAGTTCCAGGATTAATCATTCTTAAAGGGATTAAATTTAATCCTAAGTTCAGATATAAAATTAGCCTGACTCAACTCTCCAAGACAACAAGCGGTTTAAAAATCATGTAGTTTAGTAATTGTGCTGTATATTTACTAACTAAAGCAGTATTTTCAAAAGTAGTATTTAGTGATAATTAACTAATTTGATCTTGATTTTCAGAAATATTCGGAGAAACCCAAGGCAGATTTCCAGAAACTTGAAGCATCCAGTGGATACATAGTTAGAAATTGTGTTGTCTTGATGTTGTTCCCCTAAGTTATAGGAACCTCAGTTCGGAATTCATACTTCAGAAACTAATTAGTGGCTTTCATTTTAATTTTAGTTACTGGTTACATAAATTGTAACTCATTACAGGACAGTGTTCATCAGAGATAAAACTTCTATAATCCCAGTGGAGGTTTCACGGAAATGCTTCATTTATCATATAATATTAGTTTGAGCTAAACTGTTGTCTTAAGTTGCAACAGTGACGAGTATGGCGGAAATCATTTAATAAGTAGCTACTAATAATTACATTTATATAGTTAGGTCATCTCTGAGCTTTTGTTTGTAAATTTTAAGTGAAAATTTAATTAATAACGATTACAATGTTAAGAAGTGTACAGGAATTTGACCCAGCAAACTTATAAATGGTTTTCAGAATGCAGTTGTTATTATAATAAACTACAAAATTAAATTTAGATAGCTAATAATAGTTAGATTTAGATAGCTCTCAATTTAACAACAAATTTCCAGGAACAAGTTCTGATATCTGAAGCCGTAAAGAGAAACAGATCACTAATATTAACATTAAAATTATTTGAAGTACAAGAATATGAGATTATTTACGGGAACTTAAGCAGTAATTGAACATATAATTAGAAATTATGTTGTCTTGTGCTAACTTATTTACTATTATTACTAATAAATTTACTAAATATCAACTACTTAGGTGCAGTTAAATTTTAGTTCAAAGTTGCGACAGGGACTAGTATGGCGGAAATCATGTGAATAAGCAGCTAATACGGATTATATTAAAGGTCAATTTTAAATTAATTATAATTACGATTTTCAGAAGTGACCAAAAATTTGATTCAGAAAATTAATTAATGTTATTTCAGAGTACAGTTTTAATTTTAATAAACCATAAAAGTGGATTAGAAATGTGTTGTCATTGTGTTTACTAACTATTGGCTATACTTAGGTGTCTGTAACCGGGTCAATTTCTATCATTACTAAACCTATCCAAATCCTCTTTATGTTGTGTGTAACAGGGTGTTCGGTGAGGCCCACTCAGTCAATCAAAATTTGGCAATCAGGCCCAAATATCGTACCCAAGAGGCCACATTGTTTTATGCGTAGTCGAGGATCCTCTCCAACCAAAAAAATATAACAACTTCTAAAAATCAAGACGATGTATGACATATGACAGGCTGCTCCGTCACTATATATATGTTCATACGAAATTTGATTTTAAAACACTTGTCAATCAGGCTCAAATATCGTAGGAATCCTTTCTAATCAAAGAATCTAAAAATTTCTAAAAATCTAAACAATAAGGCCCGTTGCACACTTCAGCTAAGCTAAGCGAGAAATACACTTTTCGTTAACTTAGTTAACTCGCCAAGCTCACCCCTTTGCACTTTTTAGCTGATAACTACGCTTATACACAAATACATTGTTGATTTTATATCTTCCCATTAAAATTTTGGTTCTACAACCTTGAGAAAAGAATTTAGCTCACATCGCTTAGCTTAGCTTAGCTGAAATGTGCAACGGGCCTAAGTGTCCAAAGACAGGGTTGTTTGGGGCCTATATGTATGTAAGTTTATACGAAATTTGATTTTGAGAATTGTTTCAATCTGACCCAAAATCGTACCCAAGTGGCCACATATTTTTATGGGTAGTTGGGGATCCTCTCTAACCACAAAATTAACAACTTCCAGAAATCTAGAGACGACAAGTGACCTCGAACAAGCATGTTGCCTTCCTACACGTAAGCTTATACTAAATTGGAAAAGATTTTGTCAATCTAACCCAAAGATCGTACTCATGTGGCCACATATTTTGTTGAGTAATTATGGATCGCCTCAAACTAAAAGATATGAGAACTTCCAAATATCTAGACATTAAGTGTCTTAAAACAAGGTGTCCCTATAATCTGAAATTTCGTATAAATTATATATAAGGACACTGTCCTTCTAGGTTTTTGGAATGTGGTAATATTTTTTAGATAGAGATGATTGCCCTTAATGAAGTATCTTCACTTGAGACGATATTTGGACCAGGTTGACAATTTTTTTAATATCAAACTTTATACGAACTTACATATAGCGACGCATCACACCTGTCCTAAACCACTTATCTTCTAGATTTTGGTGAACTTACACAAAGGGGACGCATCATGCTTTAAGATCCTTATATTCTAGGTTTTGAGAAGCTGTTATAATTATTTTTGGATAGAGGAGACCTGCGACTGTCTGTGAAATATGTGTCCACTTAGTTACGATGTTTGGGTCAGTTTGAGAAATTTGTATACATTAAATTTCGAATGAACTTTGATTTTGTTAAATTGTTTCTTTGGACAATTTAAATTAAAACTTTATTTAAATTTTTTTTGTAAATTTAGATTAAATAAGAAATAATTATTTTACGTAAAAATTCATAATAACGAGAGATTTATTATTTTTACTAATACATTCTCAGGAAAATCAATTTTTAGGACAAATGTTTAATTTTATTACAAACTTCACACCCGTCCAGTTTTGCCATGGAATAAACCTGAATATGTCATTTGTGAAGGGTTACTGCTATAAAACTCGGAAAAGTACTATGACCAATGGCACAGTGACAATTAAAGCACTTATGATGACGATACCACCCTGAATTGCAAGTCTTAAAGAAAAGATTTATTATATAACCACGATCTAACGGAGTATAGAGCTCTGCAAGAATTTGCTGTATAAATTCAGTATCTGTATAGAGTTACGGCGGAGACGTATAAACAGCCATATAGTACTGTTAAGTTTTTGGTAAGGACAATTTTTTCGTGAAAACGCAGCCGCTTCAATATTATAAAAATTGTTTGAGATCTGTTTTCTCTACGGAAAGAGTAATTCTTTATTGGCTTCTAAATGTATTTTGGTAATAAAAATCGCAAGCTGCTTGTGCTAATGCTAATCTTGTTCCTGTATCCATAAAACAAAGTAAATGAAAACGACGATGTTTGGATTAAAGTGAACCACCAAAATTCAAATAATTTTTTGATCATTAGCACAATTAGTTAATACTTTATGTTATTACCAAGTTCATTATGGTAGGAGATTTTAATCTTGTCATCAATTATGTGGAACATTGATAATCCTCAACCATATTACGTAACAAAGTGTGAAGGACGTACCTTAGAATATCTAATTGATACATTAGAGTTGGCAAGCCTACAATTTTGCCATGTCGTGAATGTTCAAAGCAAAATTCTTGATATTTTCATTTCAAATATTGATCCAAATAGCATTTGTCTAAAAAAATTCGACTATCTACTCACTAAAAGTGATAGTTATCACCCGCTTTCACCGTCACAATTTTTTTTTTCTTTTTTTTTTTGGCTGGCGTTACATCCCATAGAGGGAGTTGGCCGCTTCATTATGAAGTTTCGTAATCATTATTTTTAACGGATAATGAATGATTAATTCATTGATCCTACATTAACCAGCCATAATTTTTTCATCACCCACCGGGAATCGAACCCGGGGCCTCCGGAGCTTAAAGCAAGCATGCTAACCACTGTGCCACCGGGCCGCCACAATTAAATTAAATATTATTAAAAAACAACATTCTACTCGGCTCATAATATAAATATTCATAAGCTAGGTTATTATAAACTGGCAAGTGATCTAGTTTGTATTAATTGAAAGTCATCATTTGATAACGTGACCGTAGACAGCGCAGTTTATATTTTACAGTAAGAATTTTTATTGATAAATAAATACGCGATTAGAACTTAGGTATAAAATAATGTAAATTTCCTAATTGGTGTTCCAAATATTTAATTTGGCTTATCGAAAGCCCATACTCATTTTAAGTCTTTCGGAGATCAGCATGATTATTTTACTTATTCTAATTATAGGAAAAAGATTAAATTTGAATTTAGGAAATGCTGGGACGGTCATATATTTCATATTGTGAATAATATTAAACGTGACCCTAAATTATTCTGGCAAATTCAAATTGGTTTATATACTATACAAGACAATAATTCATACAATTATTCTTTCAACAATTCAAGTACGTATAAAGGAATGATTTCTGAATCGGAGGTTTACACTGTGTTGTGCACGTTAGACATTAACAAAGGTGCAGGTCATGATCAAATACCAAATTTATTTTTAAGACATCCAAAAGGCGATAGTGTCCTCATTTCATTAATTTATAATTTCTCTCTACATAATTCCTACTTTCCGTCAAAATGGAAAGAATCATTTTTTCCCATCCATAAGAATGGGGATTTAGCTGATATTGAGAACTATAGACCTATATCCATCTTGAACTCTCTAGCCAAAGTATTTGGAAAGTTGATATACAATGCAACACGGGGTTTTCTCAAATCGTTTCACATTAACCAATCTCACTGAATTTTGCGATACTACGCGTTTAGAACTTTGGATAATAGCGGCCACCGATTTTGCAAATTTGGTTTCAATCGTATCTAACTAATTGGTTTCAGGCTGTAAAATTTAATGGCGTACTTTCGGATGCCTTTGAAGTCACGTCTGGGGTACCGCAAGGGTCAATTCTGGGGCCCTTATATTTTATTTTATTATATTTATCAACGACTTTATACCAAAAATAATACAAAATTGCCTATTCTTATAAAATTGGTGGTAGGACTTTGCCTAATGTGGATACAGTGAAAGATTTAGGTATTACATTTGACTCTAAATTGCATTTTAATAAGCACATTGATTTATTGTACCGTAAGCCTTTCAAATTATTCGGCTTTATTTTTAGGCGATGTATAAATTTCAAGTTAGAATACAATGAGGTCATCTATCTGTATTAATGCACTTAACCTTCACGTCAATTTTCAAAGTCATCTGAAGGTCAAGGTCATTTTTTAAAATAGAAACACCTATTTTTAACCCCGGGAAATGTTGGGTGTAGAAAATACATATTTAGGTGTAGAAATTATATTCCAAACAATACAGTGAGCCCTACGCAATGTACTTAATTTCATCACAAATAGCTAATTTAATCAAAACCGTTTAAGAAAAAGTCGTTCCGTCCTACTTGGCCATATTTCAAAACTTCATCTAAAAATCATTTCATAATCTTATTTCTATCGCAGATGTCGAATTTAATCAAAGTTAATTAAGAAATAACCAAGTTCCAAGTATTTTTTACTTTACTTCCATATTCAATTACAAAATAATAGCCGGTGACATGACATAGTTTCTGTGAAAAATTTCCGGTCAACAATGTGTTGTGTGTGATTGAAAGAAACTTTGGCACTTACAACTTAGTAATATTAAAAAGCGAATCATCAACTTATACTACAACAAATTTTTTGCCAGATATAGCACTGGTAGATAATAGGTTTAATATAGAAAGTAATATTAAAATCGAAATTCATGTAATATCTGTAATGTACTAGGTATAGAGATTATCGGTACGCTAAATTCGACCATCGCTCGACTATTAAGCCAGCAAGAAGAATTAAGACCAGAATATGGGTTAATAAAAACGAAATCGGAAAAGTTCGCTAAAAATTGGGTCTTGTTAGTTTTAAAGCAACATATTATTGGCTTTCGCGCTGTAATCCTATACCTGCTATCAAATTTAAGAAAGCCCTTTGTGAGAAGGATAGTCCTGATATTGAGACCGCTAAACACTGTGAAACCGACGTTATAGATTTCAAAAATTTAACAGATGAGTGAAATAGAACAAATATATTTTTGTGTAACACTCCTAAATATCGCTGAAAAAAAAATAAATAAAAACAATTTAAGTTGAAACAATGGGTATTTTGAACACAGCCAGTAAAGAAAAAAAGGGGAAACCGAGAATGAATGATTCCCTCTTAATTTAATTTCGGCTGCTACTCGAACAATTCATGGCAATTTGGAACTTAAACAATTAGTTTACAAAATAAGGTAATTACATAGTTAATTGTTATCATTTACAAAAAGTTTTGTATTTATCGGAATATTTCTGTGGCAATATGACATAAGGGAATAACTCTAAAATTCGCATTTTTCAGGGAAACGTTTTTAAAATTAAGACTCGTTCTAAATCGTAAGGGTTCTTTGAATTCTTGCTTTTTTACATGATTATTACGGTTATTTGTAGTTGCTGGATTATTACAAATAATTGATATGATATGAATTCGAATATGGAAATTTCACGTTTGAAATTCCTCGAATATATACCTGAAAAATAAATACCTGAAATAATAATTAGAGTTATTCCCTTATGTCACATTGCCACAGATTTATTCTGTAGAGGTCAGCCATTATTAAGCAAAAAAACGAATAAGATTGGAGACGGAGATTGGTCGTTACTTGGTCACTTTACCAAAAAAAAAATACATAACAAAATAAAAAGGTGGTTTCCGTGAACCTTACACATCACACAGTATTTAGGGTCGCGACATTAATTGTGTCATAGACGTCAAAGCTGTATCAAAGTTGTATTCGGCAGGGTAATGATTCGATATAAAAACTGCAGGTTAATTTGAGTTAATTAAATTACTTCAGTCTAAAAAGACCAAAGTATTGAAATCCTGTCAAAAATAACGAAAAAATATAAAGGGCTGAAACCTCACGAGGTGATCAGAACTTCGGTCTTTGGTATCTTCAATGAAGATAGCATTCACCTGTGTCATAAAGTTGGTGTGCCAGTTTTGACAGTATTGATTTATATTTTAACCAACATTTATTTACTTATACAACAACAGCCAAACAGGTCAAAAGATTCAGTAACATAAGTACAGGCATCCAATTTAACTCGAAAAATCGTATTCTAGAAATTTATACCGAAAGTAGTATACAAAATTATACTGATATTTCTAACCGAGTTATATTTCAGAACTTCATCCAAAAATCATTTTAAAATCCCATTTACAACGCACATGTCAAATTTCATCATAATCGGTAAAGGAATAGCCAAGTTCCATCCTACTTGGCCATATTCCAGAACTTCATCCAAAACTCATTTTAGAATCCCATTTCCATTACACATATCGAATTTCATCATAATCGGTTGAGAAATAGCCAAGTTCCATCACACTTGGCCATATTCCAGAACTTCATCCAAAAAACATGTTAGAAACCCATTTCCAACACACGTGTCGAATTTCAACATAATCGGTTGAGAAATAGCCAAGTTCCATCATACTTGGCCATATTCCAGAACTTTATCCAAAAATCATTTTAGATTCCCATTTCCGATACACATGTCAAACTTTATAATAATCGGTTGATAAATAGGCAATTTCCATCAAATAAAAAATTTGTTAACTACTCACTACATCCTAATCCAACCCCAACTCAACTCCAACTCAACCCGCAGATTGACCCCTAACTTAACCTTCACCCAATTCAATGCCCAATTCAATAATCAAACCAACATATTATACCAGGTATTTTGGGTCAATTCGTATGGCAGGTACCCCACCCTCCTGAGGTACAGTCTCCAACAGCTTTTCAAATCTCCGCTTTGACCATAGAAACAGATTGGCGAAAAAAAATTCCAAATCGGACAAGCCGTTCTCGAGATACCACTGGTACAGACATCCAGACATCCAGACGTCCAGACATCCAGACAGACGGACGGACATTTTTTTTTTTGCTTTTTCAGACTCAGGGACTTTTAAAACGTCGAGAAAAGTGGTTTTGGACCAACCAAATTTTTCGTCATTTTTGACAGGATTTCAATACTTTGGTCTTTTTAGACCGCTTGTCATGAAATTTGACATGTGCGTTGGAATTGGAATTCCAAAATGATTTTTGGATGAAGTCCTGGAATATGGTCAAGTAAGATAGAACTTTGCTATTCCTTAACCGAGTATTATGAAATTTGATATATGCCTTGGGAATGGGGATTTTAAACTGATTTTAAGATTAAATTCTGGAAAATGGGCAATTACGATATACCTTAGCTATTTTTAACCGATTATGATGAATTATGTCGTTGCCAACTAATAGAAGGATATGTGACACAAAAATTATTTTTGGATGAGGTTGTGAGGAATATGTCAATATGGATTTTAAATTGTTGTGTGATGAAGTTGCTGTAAATCATACAGCTATTAAAGTTTCTTTGAAGCAGCGTAAACGTCTATTTCAATTGCATAACGATCGAGATTACCTTCGAAATAATATTCAAGTTCGCCTACAAAGTTTTCTCACCAATCCTTACAGTATTTACTGTCAGAGCTGTAAGTTTGGCCATGCTTAAAACAATGAAGTATTTGCGGACACGCGCTGAAGAATTAAAACTACTAACGGTAGTATAGAGTCTCGGAATTAGCAGTTTCATTTTAAAATCATGTTTCCATCGCAAATCTTGAATTTCATCATAATTGGTTGGGAAATAGGCAAGTTCCATCCCGCTTGACCATATTAAGTTTATCCAAAAATCATTTTACGATCCCATTTCTATCGCAGATGTCAAATTTTACTAAAATCCATTGCGAAATAGATAAGTTTTGTCCTAATTGGCCATACGTATAATTTCCTAAAGGTTCAAACTTTACACAAATATTGTTTTGGAGGTTGAGCTGAAGAACTGACTTATGAGATTCAGTTTGGGATTGATTTGGGAGTAGACTTAATTTTGAAAACCGAAGTTCTGATCACTTAATGAGGTTTCAGTCCTTTATATTTTATTTGTATGTATATTTCTTTATTCAACATGATTCTCCCTAAATGACACTATATTGAATCATCCAAGACCAAACTGAACTGAACAACACAAATACAACCGTTCAACCAGAACAAATTTGGAATGTTGTTCATATATTTTGTAGAAAGTGGTACAGATATAATTTTGGTTGTATTGTTACAGGCATTTATTAAATATTTCTAAATGGAATTTAATTGAAGTGTATTCATTTTATGTCATTTTAGGTTAAGCCGGTAAGTTTTTTTTCGATGTGTAAAATTAAAACAGAAGAAGGCGGAATCTTTACCTTTGTGTTGATTCTTGTGCCGTTTGAGTTTTTTCTGTGGTTCGTTACATTGGGTTATCTAGAAATATGTTTTATTTTGACAGGGGTTGATTTTCGAGAACATGGCGAGCGCCTGGTGAAGGCCATGTAAGTAGAGTTGATCATAGTGTGAGGAGGACAAGAACAATCAAATAGCTGTTAGCGGCCCTTGTCCCATTTTGCTTTACTTTGTTTACATGGTGACCATTACCATCTTTGATTACAGGTAAAAATTAGATAGTTTTGGTTCTTACGAGGTTATGTTCGCTAGAATTTAAATTAATTAATGAGCTAAATAAAGGATTTGAGAAAAATTTTGTGTTTAGAAGCAGGAAATAAAAACAACGTTAATGAGTTGCATCAGGAAATACAAATTTAATAATAAGTTTGATAAATTAGTGATAAATATGCAAGAATTGGTGGCTTGATTTGTCTCTGTCTGGATAGTGGAGGGTTAGGGGATGGCTTCCTTTCCAAAATGCGTGTACTAGTCAATTGTATATTAAGGTTGTTACTTTTGGGCTTCGTGGTGTTTTCGTTCAAGCTAGCACAATTTTATTACAGCTGTCTTTGGCGGAACTTATGGGGGAAGGCGTGAACGGGCGCCTTGTCAACATTTTTTCTTTTTTTATAACCTACAAATCCACTGTTCAAGCGTGAAGTGATTGGTTAAATTTAAGTTTAAATTTAGAAAAGAGTTACGATAACTTCAAGATACAATTCATCAAAAGTTATTTTAAATTCTTAATGTACACCATCCCGAGCGACGGGAATTACCTTTTATGGCATAATACATCAATGGCATAATACATCAATTACAGCTGCAAGATTCTCTAGCTCCGAGCTTCTCAGCCAGTGATCTCCGAGTTGAGATCGCTAATTTTATTCTAAATAATCTTGCCGATTACTCCGCCACCATTATGGACTCATGTCACCAGACCTATGATTCTAAAGAAATTGCGAACCAGTCTAAAAATCAACTAATTCAAGGTGAAAGGTTCCCTAAACTCATATAATTAGGTAAATAATATGTTGTATAATGAGTTTGTCTTGAAACGCTGTTTGGCCTAAATGCCAAAACATAGACAAAAAGTAATCAGCAGATAATTCACATAACTAGATAACTCACTCGTCTGCTCAAATATAAATTTATAAAACTAGTTTGGGATACCGGATTCTTCAATAATACACATAAAATGCTGAATTACTGAGTACTTTTTCTCTAGTGGCACTTATGACGTGTTAAAGTGAATTAACGTGATCTTAATCCTAATCCTAATCTCTGCCTCTTTTATATGTATATCTAACCGATCTTCAAAGGAATGGGTTCTAGCTCGGCGCCGAATGTTTATCCGCTGCGTACAGTTTGAGAAGCCTAAAAATGAATATCTATTGCATAGACACAAAAAATAAAGTAATTTTCACCCTCACTGCTGGAAACTATAACACAGAAATTAATTTGTTGTACAACGGGTTGCATTATGACAGCTTACAATTTCATCAGGGACCTATCCCATTGACCGATTCCACTGCACATAATTCCGGTTTGCATAATTTGGATGGAAATGTTCATAGGAGAATTATCGCTATGGATAATCCGTATACGCTAAGTGATAAACCAACACTATTTGAGTCGCCTGTTATGAACTTCCCTTGCATCTCTTTCGGCCTGGGAACCTAACACGTCCAGGGCCTTAACAATTATCAGAAACGCGTCGTCATCGATGCCATTTTGTGTGACAATAATGTTCATACATATATGTGGTGTCCAGGAAACAAATATGAGCGCAGGCAGTTGCTCTTCGAAAAACTACACATGGCACCAGGCAAATGATACCACACCAAGACGGAGGGGGTGGGTATTTTGATAAAGAAACAGACCATCATTTAGACCAGGCGAATTAGAAAATATGTTGGGGCCATAATTGCACTGCATGGCAACATTGAAAATAGGGAGATCCTTTTTATATCGCGTATGTTCCACCCCATAACTCCCAATGCAATCGCCTCCGAGCCTCAAAAATATTTTCAATAATTGATCGTTGCTCCACGTCTCGTGATATTGTCTTGCTTGGCGATTTCAACGCCTGTCTAGATCACGCAGTGGTGGACTCTGAAAACGAATATGGAGTTGCGCTAGAGCTACTTACTCGTTCAAACCAGCTCTTCAACCACACAGTACAGGAGCGACGACGAAACCTGATCACCTGGACAGATGGCCAAGTCTGCGCTCATTTGAACCATATATTAACCCGTAAGAGCAACAGGGTCCTTGATGAGGAGTGGCGCGCTGGCAATCAAATACAGTAAACCCCCGCTTTACGATGAATCGACTCTACAAAAATCTAACTCACTTTACGATTAAAAATTCACTTTACGATTTTAATTCTGCCTTACATTTTTGATTTATTTTTTAATTTATTTTTTTTTGTAAATATAATTTCACAATACGATGAAGTTAGTGGGAACGAATTACCATCGTAAAGCGGGAGTCCACTGTATTTACTTTTTCAATTGACTTATTAAAAGCTTTTGACACCGTCAATCTGGATGTAGAAATTGAGTGTCTACAGTAGTATGTTCCCCTCTGGGTGATCAACCGCATAATTAAAGCTTGTCTCTGGGAAAACACTTCGGTCAAATGATTTAACACATGTACAGAGAGAGTCAGGAAAGGCAAAGGGTTAAAACAGGGATGTACAATCTCTCCGCGAATTTTCAATTTCATTTTGAATGAAGTGCTGGTAACAGTAGCCGATCAGTTCCGAGTACTTCGATTAAATCAGAGTGGGACCTTGCAGCTTCCTCTGATTTTGGCTTATGTTGATGACATTTTAGTTATCACTCGCGATCCGATAACCTTGGCACCAATCCTCAGTGAATTAATAAGTGGATTAGAGGTCGTGGAGCCTAATATAAATCCTCAAAAAGGCACCGTACTCATGAGAGCTCCAGACTCTGTAGTTTGCATATCTCCAAACATCAATGTAGCTGGAATTTCTTTCACCACAGTAGTCACACTACGCTATCTGGGCACCTACTTAACGGCTAGGTTGAGCCGATCACTCACTATCCGGATGCGATGTCGCCAAGAACTTGGTGTTACTAAGCTAATGCAAGCCTTTGTAAAAAAAATAAAGAGTCTTTTAAAACGGTAATCAATATGTACAATACATATATCAACCGCTCCTATGATAACCTATGGCCTGAAGGCCACCGCGCTCTTAACTATGCAAATCGGCAGTAATATGAATTAAATCGGTTATCCTCTCTTACCATAACCATTATCAAATATTTGGAAGGTTTAGTTGAAAAGTTGCAATTTGAAATAGAATTCAAACCCTGTTTCATAGACGCCTATAGTTATCGATGATAACTCTGTCTGTAAAAAGTTTATTGAATGATTTGTGAAAGATAGTTTGGAAGTTTGAAATTTTTTAAATTCACGAGTTACTTGCAATACAGTTGAGAACATAGTACTCCAATTTCTTCATACTACATTATATTTTACAATATAGATCTAATCAATCTTTAAGAAATTCAAACGAATAATTTTTTGATGGACCAAAAACAATTTGTTCCCATCTCAAGATAACTTGATAAGTTCATTCATCTGCGGATTGGTTATTTATGAATGCATGCAAAAAAAAAAAACAAAAAAAAATACTTCGCACACCGCATAAAATTCCATCAAAATCCCATAAACATATCCATTTATAATTTTAAACCAATTTTCCGCTCAACGTGCAACAACAACATAAAAACCAAAAACTTTGTTTCATCTTTTGATGCATCTCATATCCATATCTAAAAAAACAAACGAACGAAAGAAAAACCACTTTGACAAAAAAAAAAACATTCAGAACACAAAAATACCCATATTTCAATTTCATTCGTTCGCTCGTACATTCATAACAGCTTTAACACAAAAGCTAATGATTAGTTTTAACGTTATGCGCGATATTTATGTTTATATGCGACGAGTTGACGATTTTTCGTGTTCTTGCATAAAACGTCTCACATTTTAGTTTTATTGCCTTTGCCTTATTTTTTTTTTTTTTGTATATATGTAATTTATAAACGTATATTGTGTATATATGGAACTGCATCCATCATTAGTTCTTCTTTTGATGAATGCAATCATTTTTTTTTTTAAATGCATTTTTTATGTTAGAAATTATTCAAATTAATTCTTTTGAAATATAAATAAAAATAAAAAAAAATCGTAATAATTAAAAATTCAAATAAAATTCGTTTTGGAATTTAATTAACCTGGAAAATTACCTTATAGCCAGATGATGTTAATCCTGCGTTTCGTTTGGCTAATACACATTTCATTCGTAAAAAGAAACTTCTTTCAATTTCTATTGTTTGCGATTGATGTAAATTTGTTTGATGACTAAAATGATGATGATGATGGTGATGATGATGGTGGTGCGGATGGTGATGATGTGGATGATGATGATGGTGTGGGGGTAATGGTGGTGGTGGTATCGTATGACCGTGTAATAATGTCGGTGGCGTGTGACTATTTATATGTTGGCTATTTGGTAGATGAGAATTTTGCGGTGATTGTTGTGGTGGTATTGGTGGAACGCCACCGCCTGTACCACCACCACCACCACTCGCTGATCCTATTGTTCCATTACTATTATTATTTGGTGAGGGTATCGATGTACCAAGTAGTATATGGCTACCGGTTGGCGATAAGCCGGATACAGGTGATTCGACATTTTGATTTATTAATAAACTATTTGGTGACACTGCTGGCGGTGCTGTATACATATTTGGATTCAATGCTAATATGGCGGACATTTCATCCTGATCAAAATTATGAATATATTCATAAATTGAATTTCCGGTTAATTCTACTTGACTTAAACCTAAATGTACAGATGCTGTTTCCGATATATACATAATTTTCCCGTCGGGCGCTACCACAAATATAAAACCATCCAGCGTTTGGAGTAGATGGGATCCTAATTCTTTGATTGCCATTTCACGTGGGTTCATTATATGCTGGGTCCCCCATGCGTCACCTAAACCTGAAATGTAAATTACAAAAAAAAAGCAAAATATGTATTAACAAAAATTTGTATCAATCAAGATCTAAAAAAATTTAATTCACATAAATATGATTTAAAATATTTTATCTATGTATTGTTATGCGTAATTGCCCTCATTTGTAAAAGAAGGGAAATATGTAAAATAAAATAAAAATTTGAAACGGAATTTTTTTTTATTTCTTGCTTATGTTAAATTAATTTTCAATGATATTTACATTCTTAAAAAATTACGAAAGGGTACCGGGTATGATGTATGTAATGTGGAAACATAAAAGTTTGCGTGTACAAGGCCTGTGGGGTTAAGGCTTATACATTATAGTAATATTGTATAAAATTTAATTTAAAAAGGTTTTGTCAAAGTATGTAGTTCGATTCACCGTCTACTTTATAAACAAAATCAACTAAATCATCAGCGATAAAGGATATATGCAGAGAACTCATAAAATTCTACTATTATTGAACGAACTGAATTTTTCGTCCTATTTTGGATCCATGAAGCATCATTTTTTAGTTGAATTAACAATGAACTTAAGGCTTCAAAATGCAAGCGTCTTCATTTTCAAGCCTACACTTCATATTTGAAGAAATTAATTTTTTTTAATTTTTTTATTAGCGTAATAATTTTTGGGAACGAGAAGTTTGTCTTTGTATTAAAATCTATAAGATTCTTTCGACTTTGTATAGACAAAATATATTAACAATAGTGGCATTCACAACATTTTTCGACTTTTTAATCAGAAAGAATGAAAAGGCCAATCATTTATAATATATCAAAATCCCCTACGTACTTTAACCCAAAAGTCATACAAAGTGTATAGACCCTAAAAAAGGAAAACCTTCCTTGAGTAGAATGTGGTGGTTTGGCTTCGTACTGAAAAGTTCGCAGGTTCAAAATTTCGGTCTACTGCTCAGGTAGCTACGACCAAACTACAAAATACAATTCTCACTTCATACATTAAGTATGAGGCAAGAACGTACTAACCTAGCGAATTATATTCACTAAACCAAAAACTTAAGGAAAACCCTCATTTCTGTGTGTTTTATGCCCACACAAATAATAGAAAGAGAAATGTATTTGTGTATAAAAATCAATAAGATTCTTTCGGGTTTTTAGGTAGATATATTATAAATGACTGGCAACTTCATTTTTTCTGATTAACAAGCGGAAAAATGTTGTGAAAGACATCGTTGTTAGTATATTTTGTCTATAAAAAGCCGAAAGAACCTTATTGAGAAAAACGATAGTGTGATTCATGCCAAATTGGAGCATTGGGTGCTAAAATTACAAAACTTATGAATGTAATTGGCTCGTACCTGCAATTTAGGGGGAAAAACCGAAAAAATACCAAAATATTCAAAATACGTAGGTAAGGTTAGGTATAGGTGGCGGTCCATTAGGACCAGGCATAGACACAAAATGGTCCGTAGCCGTAGCCATACCAGGATTGTTATCATCCAACTCATTATGATGATGACAGGTGCAAAGTAGTTGAAGTACTGTCTTTTCCTCGTTTTCTGTACGAGTAGTACGAGTAAGTACTGGGTTCGAATATCACAGGGGGAGGATTTCAAAAGTATTATACCTCATATAACATTGGTAATTCTTTGGTGAGCTGAATTCTTGGGCTGAAACATTTTTCATCTCAATGAAAAAATTTCAATTTCACGTTTTAATGTGTTGATGGTGGTTGCATAGGACTTTAAAACTGCACTGCGAACAGATGGGAAATTAGTGAAATATATGTATTGATAAAACAATGTCGGCAATCTTTCGAATTTGAAAATTAAACTTCTCATACCGTTAGAATCGAATTGTGCTAATAAGCGCTTATTGAAAAATGATAGTCCAGCCGAAAAAGGGGAAAAAATCATGTTTTGCTTGGATGATGGTAAAAAAAGATTCAAAAACGAATTTGTCTTTCAGCGTAAACCGGAAAAAATGTAACCAATAATCTTAATATTTTCCTTTATTACATTAAAAACATTTGCGTTTTCCACTATAATTATTTACGCCACAAGGGCGATAAATGAGTTGTTAAGGAACCGAGTTCACAATTTCGAAACGATGACGTTCAATTAACGAACGTATAACATACAATGTTTTATTTCGTACAACATACTGGTAATAATTTTATTTTTTCATTTAAAGACACTAAGACGCTGTGTGAATTAGTTCAAAACCAGTTAAAAATTAAAATTTTGACATAAAAGTTAAAATAAATAAAAAATGTATCATGGTGGGGACAGTATATAAAATTTGACAAGCGAGATAAAAAAACATAACCTCGTTTTTTAATATTGGTTCAGTTGATCCATAAGCACGACGTGTTTCCTTCTGTGTTTCTTCTTAAAACAGCTGCATTTGATAAATTGCGCACGAAAAAGAAAATGATTATTATAAATGCGCTTCATGTTGTTGTTTAGTTGTCAAAATTTTAATTTTTAACTAATTCACACAGCATTAGCAATATTAAATTTGGTAGATAAAAATATTTCACCACGATAATTTGATTTTCGCCAAATTTTTAACCAAATAATTTTAACACACGGCCTAAACCAAAACCCTCAGTTCAAATTTAAAAGAAATCAATGCAAAAGTTGTCAAAATAATTTGAATGGACTGAATTTCTTTAAATTCCAACTTATATTTTGAGTGAATTAAAACAACGTGACGACGTGGTCCCGGGACCGGTAGGCCGCTTTTCCATTTTTATGCTGCTTAATTAAGGCTGAATTACACTCAAAGCGTGTTCGATTGGATTGAATTAACTGAAGTAGTAGCTGTTGAATTAACTGAAGTAGTAGCTGTATCTGAAGTAACAGAAGTGCGCTGTTCGATTACCAACCCTTTACGTCAGATAAACATTGAGCAACTGAATTAACTGAAGAGATATTTTAATTATGTAGTTACTTCAGCTGAGTGATTTGTTTTTCTTTTTTGAATTTTTTCGTTTTCGTGAGTTGATTTGGGGGACTGTTTGGTTGGGAAGTTGCGACCTAAAAAAATAATTTTTAATAATAAATAACTAGAAATTAATAGAAAATTACATTTTGAAACAATTTTTCTAAACACAAGCCAAACTGAAATAAATGGTTTTATTTTTATTTTGACATTTATCTGAAGTGAAGAATACCAATCGAACCACAGTACACATAATAAAGGTAATATATTGCGCATATGCCAAAAATTACAAAAACAACAAATTGAAAAAATGGCGGAACATAGAGACCTTTTTATAATAATATGTATACATACGCATATGTACATGCCTAGTAAAGTTTAAAAAATAGAAGTTATTTTCAATAAATAAATAAAAAAGTTATTTAATTCAAATAAATTTATTTATCTAATTATTTTATTTAGTATATTTAGGTCTCAAACATTCGCCATATTGGAAATTTTTGACAGCTGCGCAAAAATGAACGAAAATAGAACCAGTAAGTATATTACCTCTATTTTGTGTACTGTGCAATCGAACAGTCTCTTCTCTTCAGGAACTCAATTAAGTGAAGAGTACCTCAATTAACTGAAATGAAGAGTTGTACTCTTCACTCCAATCGAATACGCTTTCAGTGTTTTCGTTCTTATTGAAAAGAATAGAATTACGAAGAAAAGGGCAAATACATTTTTTATAATTTAATTTTTTCCTTTCAAAATGTTACTTTGATTTTATAAATTTTGAGCAACTCTTACGAAAAAAGATAAATCAGTTCATCTTTTCCATGTTTTTCCGTTCTTTTTCACCAAAAAAAAGTTGAGTGTTACAGTAAATAATATTGAGTAATACTTTTTGAGTATTCCTTCTGATTTTAATACAAGGAAATCATACTAAAACGCATTTTTTATTGTACTACTTTAATCTTTAGGAAGAGAACGGAAAGATTGAATATAAATCAGGTTCATCTTTTTTGGTTTCCGCTGAAAATCAGGTTTTGTTTTTGTTTTTTTTACCGTCTTTCGGGCGGAATATGAAAATTCTTTCTCCATTGTCTCGGCTCCTGGACTAGCACTAGTTTTTCCAATCAGCACTAATTAGCATAAATTCGGTTCTAGAGGTATGAGAAGTTTCAAGCTTTGATTCGAAAGTTTGCCTTCTGCCGTTAATCGTAATTTATTGAACATGCAAGGTGCCTTGGATGATTCAAAATGTATTGATAAATGTTCATATTTCCTTGCTTTATTCTAGAAAATATTCGAAATTTATATATTTGTGATAAGCACAAATTTCTTCAATTTGTAAATTATTGAACGCAAAATGTGACTTGGATGGTCCTTATAGTATCATTTAGGGGTATGGAAGATTTTAATTTCCCACAACTTATGAATGAAAATTGTCAAAATTTATATTTTTGTGATAAGCAGAAATTTCTCCATTGTATTTAATAACTAAAAATATTTGGTTAATTGATTAATCTTTTTTTGTTTCCACTGAAAATTAGGTTTTGTTTTTGTATATTTTTACCGTCTTTCAGGCGGAATATGAAAATTATTTTTCCATTTTCTCGGCTCCTGGACTGGCACTAATTTTTTCTAATGAGCACTAATTAGCACAAATTCCAATTTCAAGCTTAAATTTGAAAGTTTCCCTGCTACAGTTACCCAATAAGTCTGGGCTATACGGGGCCAGTCCGATACATCGATATTATTTTTCTGTGAAGTATTTTTTTACGTTTAAATCTAGAGATAAGAAAAATATTGGATTTTAATAAATTATTGTTTGTTTGTTTCTATCTCTACAATCTTTTTCTGGGGCTCAAGGCACTCCCAACTCTTTCGCAGTTCCCTTTTAACGTCCTACCTTACGCCGTTGCCAGCCAACTCGAGGACGTACGGCTATAGACCCGCTTTCGTTTTAAACCACCTGCACATTGCATTGCTTCATGCCAGCCTATAGTACTGACATGAAAGGTGGGTCGGCCCATGGATTCCGCACTCTCAACAGGGGGTCATAGATGTGTTCATCGTCATCACCGATCGTAATCAGATGATGAAAAATCCCTTTTGCATCCCGCCCCTATAGGGATTCGAACCCGGTACCTCCCGATCCAACCGCCGTAGCTTTAACCACTGCGCCGTTTGTTCGGTTAAATTATTGTTGTTTATCTGATAGTCAATTTTATTATCTACAATTCAAAATTAATAAATAGTAGTTATTCACAACTTTCGCGCAGTATTGCATGGAGTTGAAAAATAAATGTGATACTTTCAGAAAAGCTCTAACACATAAGACTCAAAATGCTGTGATTATGGAACTAAAGCAGCACATTCGACCGGTTTCTTCTCAAAAAAAACTCCCCAGACCACAACTTTTCCAGTTCTTGATGAAAGTCTTAAAAGACTCGTTGCTAAGCCCCTCTCTAGATTCTCTTCGTGCGAGAATTCTACCATCTTCAACATGTAGTTTGAATTTAGACTCATCGGAGAAAATCGAAGAAACGTGCTTCTAGGCCCACAGCAAATTGTTTTTGACTGTTTTCCTGGTTTCTAGTATATTTTAAGTGCTCACAAGCCAGCTCTCACCACTCTTCTTCTTAAAGAACTGGATGAAATTCGTTTGCCCGTTGCTCGTTCAAGATCCCCCCCTTATGTCCTAAGACCAATCTATTGGCCAATGTTTTTCCACAGCTCTTGCGAGGATGTACCAAATATTAATATTAAAGATAGAAGTTGCATAATCCAATAAAGCACAAATAAACAAAAAAAATTATTACTTTATTCCACTAATTCCACGATTTTAAGTCCCAAATAGAGTACTTTGAATATTTTGGCATTTTCTCGATTTTTTCCCCTAAATTGCAGGAAAACATTTTTATTTAAAAATTTTATCATAAATGTATTTAAAATAAAACAATAAGCCAACTCCTTTCAAGTGTTTTCTAATTTTTGCAAGCAAAATGTGTTTGACCATTTGTTTTCACTGCACTGTATATGCGTGCGTCGAATAAGCCAACGCTTCTTAACAGTTATTTAACGTGAGACACAATTGAATCTCTAATATTTTCAATAAATTTGACAATGAATCGTTCATTCACAGACTAAAATGACAAATGAATTTATTACTTCGTACCATGAGTACGCGTGAGTACAAAAAATTGCGAAATAAACAAACGGGGTGAAATAAAGGATATACGTATTTTCGATGAAAGCAACTAGAACTGAAAAATTAACGTTGCATTGCAGGTATACAACCTAGAATTTTGTGCAAATTTTACTGTGCAGAAGCCATTTTAATCGAAGGATACAAATACAATTATCTCCTAAAATATGCTAGCTACAAAAAAAATTGTTTAGACAAAAATTGTCAAGAACTTGACCTTCAGGTCAATTTTCAAGGTCATTTGAAGGTCAAATTCATTTTTTTTAATGGAAACCCTATTTTTGACACCGGACGCGAAAAGAGTGGGAAATTTCACGTCTGAATATGTATTTTCCATGACCTCTCTAAGTCACCTGAAGGAATATATTTTAGTTATGCTGTTTAGTAATGTTTATGATTTGCTATAAAAATATTATTATTATTTTTTTTTAATTTAAAGTATATTTATGGGATATATGAGCAGGGCCGTACCTAGCGCGTGTGCAATGTGTGCACCGCACACAGGCGGCCGATTCCAAAAGGCGGATACAAACTAATTCTATTTTACCTATTATTTTAAAATATTAACTGAAAAAAGGGTATTAATTCAAATTAGTGTGGAGTAGATAAAGAAGGTGCGTGTCAGCTCCGACGCGGGACTCGAGTGGGTACAAACCATCCTAGGACTGATACAATTTATATATAATGGTGATGTCTATCGGCCGCTGCCACAATCACCGTTTGATATTTTTTTAGCTGAATAGGAGTAGCTCGAGATTGACGGATTTTAAGGATTATTGAACCTTAAATAGACCTTCCACAAAAAAGCTTACAGACCGACAAACAGCGGGAGCTGTGCTTTTCTTCAAAAAGAATATAAATTGAAAAACAAAACTAAAATGCTTTGAGCATAATCGAACCCTAGACCTTAGCCGCTCTAGTCCAATACTTTACTACTATTAAGCCATAGGTATCCAACGTAAAGACATTTATTTAATTTTCATTGTTATATTAAGCTGCATTTCTTGATGTTTAATTTGATCCGGATCAGATCAAGTTTCATGATACGACCAGCAATAAAAAAAATACTCGGATCAACATTTTTATCCAAAAAAAATGTTTATTTAATTGTTGTTGTTGCTTTCAATGTAAACTTTGATTTGCTCCGGATCACCATGCCTCACAATATAGCGTTTTCATTTGAACATGGCCTACTGCGTTTATTTTGTGATTCAGAGAATAATTTGTTTTTGTCACTCGATGACGACAACATGCACGTGAGCATATCTTATAGTGGAGATATACTCGGCGTTACTGAGACGTTTCAAAATGTCAAAAACGCGTTTGCAAGTATTGCAAGATAAATTCACGATTTAGACATTTCTTTGACATTTATGTCACAATATAAATAACAATTGATTGCATCATTGATTCTCAATTATTATAGAAATAATTATAAAATGAATCGAGAAATGAATGAAGATCGAGTAAAAACATTAAAACTGATGAAGAGCGGGCTATTGGTTTGCTTTTAGCGCAACAAATAAAAATAAAAATAAATTAAACGTCAAAATTATAACAAAAATAAAATAAAAATTGGATATTATTTTTTAAAATTTCTGTAAGATGTCACTTTAGCACTAAACAACAACAAAAAGTTAAAGTTAAATCAACTGTTTTTTGTGATTTCTAAGTAGCGTCGAGTATAATCGCTTTAGTGTAAATTTATAAACATTAACTTTTTTTTTTACTTAGTCACGTCGGTCGCGTCGAGTATATCACATTCACAAGGCTTAATAATTTGTTATATCGTGAGTCATGACCATGCCTCAAGAAATGCGGCTATAGTTTTATTGTTTCAAACATGGCATGCTACGAAGTTTACGACACGAAAAAAATTATTTACTGAAAAATTCTCATGGCATACTTACTACAACTCAGCGTCCGATGTCACAAAAAAGTTAAATAATATTTCCTCTCTTTCTTCTTTTATTAAATTGCGATTTATTTCATAATACAAATTCAACGCATGCTAATTTTATATCTTTTTGTGCATGAATATTTTAACTGGAGAGCTGAATATTTACCTACAAAATTTCGCCAAGCTAAATATTTAGCTAAATGCTAAATATTTCTATGTAAAAAAATATAATCAACTTACATAGAACTTGTATTATGAAACAAAACGTAATTATATAAAAGAAGAAAGGGAAGTAATATTATTTAACAATAGATTGGATATTTTATTGTGAAACCGGGCAACAATATATTAGTTTTTAAATAATTTATAGTACCTAGTGATCATATACATTTAGGCGCATTTTAAACGCGTACCACGTATATTTTCTGTAATTACTGTAATAACTATAAAACGCAATTTTTATATAACCGAAGGCTTCGCTTTAGTCCAGTGCGTTACCACTAAACCAAAAATACATATTAAATCTCATATTAAATTTTCATTGTATATTCAAAATAGAAAACTCTTTTCGTTTTTCAATTGCTGCGTTTATACCGCAGCTAAATTAACGATGCTAAACCGAAATGACAACTATATCACCAGTATAAACGCGATATATACTCAGTTCAGCCAGCTAAAAAGCAATGCTACGTACCATTGCTATGAAACTGTCATTTGTAGCACGGCTAGTTTAGCAGTGGTATAAACGCAGCAAATGTGTCAAAAAACTAAAATAAAGAAACGCCAAATATTCAATGCATACAGTTATGTTACAAACTTTGAGCTATTATATAATAGAAGAATTAGCGAAATTATAGTAATTACCGTGATAAAGCTATCTAGCGAAATAATCAAAGAAAAATATTTGTGCCTGATTTCAGAACAAAACAGCAAATTCTCAGTTAAATAATAGCCGCGTTTCTTGACGCATTAGTGATCCGGATCAGATCAAAGTTTACATTGAAAACAACAACAAAAATTAAATTTTTGTTGTTGTTTTCAATGTAAACTTTGATCTGATCCGGATCACTAATGCGTCAAGAAATGCGGCTAGTATCTCGTCTCTTTCTTCTTTTATGAAATTGCAACTTGTTTCAAAATTCAAAATCAAGGTTGCATTGATTATATTTCTTTATTACATGAGAATTTAAAGGTAGAATTAAATATTTGATTTTTTAATATCGCTCAAATAAATATTAAATTCTCCAGTTACAATGCTTATGTAAAAAAGAAATATAATCAGGATAGCATTGATTTTGAATTTTGAAACACGTTGCAATTTCATAAAAGACGAAAGAGACGAGATATTGCCCCGTATTCTGGCACCTTAAAATCTATGTTATGTTATTTTATTTCCCCGCTTCCTATATGAATTTGTATTGAAAAAACAAAAATAACATAACATAACATAAAATTTCAAATCCCGGAATACGGCCTATTATTTAACTGAAGAATTGCTGTTTTGTTCTGAAATCGGGCATTAGTCTAATACATAAATAACACTACCATGCAAAATTTTGCCCCTGGACAATGAATAGTTGTTTCCGAAGTAACTTTTCACGCTGAATTCGAATCCGGGCTCAGAATTGCTCTATCACGTCAGGTTTCTGAGATATTCTAACCGAAAAGTGCAAAAAACACTGTTTTTTGACATATTTGAGGTTATGTAGCAATGCAGTTTGAATTTTTTATCAAAGCCATGTATGGGATCTTATTGTACAAGTCTTTCTCTTTCAAATGCCGTGGAATTTACTCAAATATCATTTTTTTTCGCCGAGATATCGTATTTTCAAATTTGCATATTCGTGAATTTTTCTGTATAAAAACACTACCCTGCAAAATTTTAAAAATTTGGTGCCACTTGACAATGAATAGTTGTTTCCGAAATAATTTTTTACGCTGAATCCGAATCTGGGCTCAGAATTGCTCTATCACGTCAGGTTTATGAGATATTCTAACCTAAAAGTGCATATACACCGTAGGTATAAAAGGTAGTGTATTATACAGTACACCGACAAATTCACGAACATGCAATTTTGAAAATGCGATATCTCGGCGAACAAAATACATATTTGAGCAAACTCAAAGGCATTTGAAAGAAGAAAACTTGTACTATAAGATCCCACACATGAACTTTTGAAGAAAAAAAAAATCGTGGTGCTAGATAACCTCAAATATGTCAAAAAACAGTGTTTTTTGCACTTTTAGGTTAGAATATCTCATAAACCTGACGTGATAGAGCAATTCTGAGCCCAGATTCGGATTCAGCGTAAAAAATTACTTCGGAAACAACTATTCATTGTCAAGTGGCACCAAATTTTTAAAATTTTGCAGGGTAGTGTAATTAGCAAAAAATAAAAAATTGTAAAGACAAAATATAAAAGCTATCAGCAGGACCGAATCCTAGAAATTTCGTGCGATGCTCCCTAACATTACCAAATTGTTCTATTATTTCAAAGCATAACGACTTCACTATTTGTTAACGCTCGATTTTGCTTCCCATCTAATTGGTGTATCGCTCGGCTGTATATGAAAATCGATTCTAAAGGAGAAAACTTCAAAAATTGTAATAGGATTTGGTTGTATTAGTATAATTCGCTAATACAACCTGCACAGTACATTCTGTATATATAGAATGAAAATTGTGGTACAATCAGTCCAGTCGCTGCGGCCTGATGAGAGTACTGATTTTTTCATAATCATAAGCTCATCAGTTCAAACTGGATGAAATTCTTTTACAAGTTTCGGATATTAACTTCAAATAAATTATAAATTAGGCCCAAAAATCCTTCAGGATGCTATTTAATATGTTTAAGGTTAGCAGCTCTTTATATATATAATCGGCTTAACATCCTCGAAATAAAATTTCACTAATACATCGACAAATGTGTGTGTTCTATTCGGTGTAGGAGGCGAAGAAAATTGTCTGGGTTGTGGCTGTGTTTGAAAAACAAAAATTGGTTAATCTAATTTTTGATTTATGGTATCGATCATAATCCCATTAGTACGAGTAGTGTTCCAAAATATTTCCTGCCAACAAGCCACGTTTTATTTTAAAAATTCTGATCTCAGTCCTACCTTATGGCAGACAATTTTTTCAGGTCTTGAAATAGGAACTTGAGAACAATTTATAGAATTTACAAAATATTGCAGATAATATATTTCACTAAAATCCACCAACAAATATACTTGGTCCATTCATTTGATGCTGGAGACTGAGAAGGTAGGCTGAATTAGCTAAGTATATACAAATAAATTTGGCGAACATCATTTTCGATTTAAAGTTTTAACCCAAAAATATCCTGAATTTGAGCCATGGTTTAATTTAGAAATTCGACGCTAGATTAAATGGCCGAAGAAATTTTCCAGAGTCGGAATTAATAAATTTTATGTTAGGACCTACTTAAAGATTCGACTTCTAAGATATTAATTCTATTAAAATCCATCCACAAACGTGTCACCTAGTTCCGTTTGAAGCTGGAGATGTAGTACACTGCCTTGATTGGTTGTCTAATTAAAAAAAAAAAAAAAATTTGTGAAACATTATAAATGGCATCAATCAAAATATCATTATAGTGGTGTTTCGCAATATTTCTTAATCTTGGCTCTTATTTTAATTAACAAATTCGACTTCCAATGAGCTAACCCAAGAAATTTTCAGAGCGTGAATGCGGTTTTGTATTAGAAACTACTGGTAGAAACGGATTAATAACTGAAATACAAAATTCCACTAAAATTCATTGACAAACGTGCTTCATTTGGTACTGGAAACTGGAAATGTACTAAGGCCTTGAGTGATTTTGGAAAATGCCTGGCCTGGAGTGGTTTTGCAAATCTAATTTCATTATAGTGTCTTGCAATATTTATTGAATTCTGGTCATGTTTTATTTAAGAAACTCCATCTCTGCCCCAAATTTTTTATTTTTATTTTAACAAATATTTTAGTTCATATATGATTTTGCCCGCGTTCATTTTTTAATATAATTTATTTTTTCAAATTTTATTATTTCATTTTATATTTTTTGTTGGGTCGGTTTTTCAACATTTTTCCGTACAAAAATGATTTATTTTTTACATGAATAATAATAAAAGAAATCCCCGAAACATGTCTCTTCGGATCGCGGGGCGAGGCATAATCCTCGTAAAGACACAATTAATAGCCTTAACATCCATTATACCAATGTCAGAGGTCTCGTGACTAACAAAAATTGCACACATCAACATCTCGAATCACGTAAACCCGACATATTAGTTCTAACGGAAACAAAAATATCGTCGAACATCTACGAAAACGAATTCTACTTCAAGCGCTATCAGTTCGCTTTTAAGCTTTTGAGTTGCAACGTGGAGTGTGCATCTTCGTTAAAAACCACATACCGTACTCAAGACACAAAAAGTACGAAATATTTTCAAAAACCGCTCAAACTATTGTGCTTAAAATTTCTCTTCCTAATAAAATCATTTTTTTTAATGAGCTTGTACAGATCTCCCAATCAGACGGATTCAGAAACGATCAGCTTCTTCGAGGGCTTATCTAACATCCCGAATGCGAATTAATTATGGTCGGTGACTTTAATGCCCACCATAAACAATGGTTGAATCACAAAGATACAAATGTCGCTGGGCGCCATGCGGAATGGCTTGCCGTTTCGCATGACCTCACACAGATTGTTAGTGAGTCCACATTTGAATGCCAAAATTCTAGAGGAGTTCATATTCTGGATCTCTGTGACATCAATCCCTCATTCCATGGAGGCCCATGTCGAAACTGGAATTGGAAATTCTGACCATAACTTAATAACCTCAAAAATATCTGTCGAAACACCACTAGAATCTAGACAGCAGCCAAGGCGTCTTTGGCATTTCAATAAAGCTGATTTTGATGGTTTACGGTCATTTTTTCAACATTTCCCTTGGGAACGCCATTGCCTGCATAACAACAACATCGACGACGCCGTTTCTAGTTTTACTGACACCGTCTTACATGGAATGAATAAATTTATACCCTCATCATTTTCCAATCCCAATCAAAATTTTAAAATATTTTCAAAAGAAGCTACCAAAGCTGCCAAACAAAATAAAGCGGCACACAAAAAATATAAACGCAACGAAATTTCTTATGAGGAATACAAAACGATACGGAACACCTGCAAAAAAACCTGTGGTAGAGAAGCAAAAAGAGCCGACAGCAAGAAAGCCAATGTGGCTTCCAAGTTGAAAATCTCCGATCGCAACTTTTACCACATGGTCGCATCGGTTGCAAATATTTCTAAAACATCTGTTTCAGCATTGAAACGTGCTGACGGCGCCTTAGTGGTGGATCCATATTTACAAGCCGACTTATTGGCAAGCGTCTTCAAATCGAACTCGATATTAGTTGTCCCAGATGGAATTGGACCTCCATTAATTCCATATTGTGGTTCTAAAATGAGCCCCGTCGTCATCTCGGAGGAAATTGTCTTTACTAATCTAAAGTCAATGAATGCAAACAAGGCCACCGGTCCTGATGGAATTCCAGTTCGAATATTGAAGGAGTTTGCCAGTGAATTGGCTCCAATATTATCTAAAATTTTCCTACTTTCATATAAGCAAGGTAACTACCCGAACGCCTGGAAGAATGCAATGGTGCAATCCGTGCTGAAACGGGGTTGTGACAAAACTGACCCTTCAAGCTACCGGCCAATATCAATTGTGTCAGCCGTCGCTAAGGTCTTTGAGAAATGCGTCAATCAACATATAGTTAAATATCTTGAAATTAGGAAACTAATTTCGGATAGACAATACGGCTTTCGTGAAAGCCGATCCACGACCGATCTCCTGACGTATGTCACGAACAAATGAAATCTCGCCCTAGAACACCACGGAGAGGCCTTTGCAATCGCCTTGGATATATCCAAGGCTTTTGATAAGGTGTGGCATGAGAATCTTATTTGTAAACTTGTGGCATACGGGCTGGACTCGATGACCACCAGGTGGATTAAAAGCTATCTCAATGACCGAAAAATCAGCGTCGTGCTTAATGGGAGATCATCATCGACGCACTCCCCAAATGCCGGATTCCCTCAGGGATCACCTTTATCACCGACCCTATTTTTGCTACACATCAACGATTTGCTGGATAGCACTGTAAACCCTATCCATAGCTTTGCGGATGATGCCACATTGCATTCTTCTATTTCATTCGAGGCGGAGCCTAGCATTACAGATCTAAATAATAAACGGTCAGAAGTCGTAACTTCTCTTAATTCCGATTTAAGTACAATATTTGAGTGGGGTAACAACAACTTAGTACAATTTAACGAAAAAAAGACACAAATATGCACATTCTCACGTAAAAAAAGTCGCAACGACTACCCATTTGTGGTAAAAAACCATATCCTTGTGGGTTGCGACTCAATTCGACTGCTTGGTGTTCAAATAAGTAACAAACTCAAATGGAATGAACACATTGTTGCATTGGCTAAATCAGCTTCAAAAAAACTCGGGTTCCTGAATCGTTGCAGAAGGTTTTTCAAATCGCATCAAGTTCTCCAGATATATAAAACCTTCATCCGACCATGTATAGAGTATTGCTGTCAAGTTTGGGGAGGTGCGTCTGGTACCACCCTCCACTTATTGGACAGGGTTCAACGCCGCGCTATCAGAATAATACGGAATCCCAGACTTACTCAAGAACTAGACAGCCTACAGCATCGCAGAGATGTTGCAGAACTCTGCGTCTTCTACAGATGCTTACATGGTAAATGTTCTGCAGAACTATCGGAGAAAATACCACCATTCGTTACAACAACAAGAATAACAAGAGGAACAACCAATGCACATAGGTTTACGGTGAAGCTCCCGAAACCTCGAACTGAAGAAATCAAGCGCGAATTTATATACCGAACATCAAAAAAGTGGAATTCGCTAATACACTTCAAATTACCGAAAGAATACCAAATGAATAAATTTAAGGTAGCTATGAATCTTTACTTGCAGGATCGCGCATTGGGTGCAGAAGCTCTGACAGTTACAAGGAGCTAGGACCGTTAATAAGTCCGCTCTGCACCCAATTAAAGAATTGATAAAAAAAAAAAAAAAATGGAACTGCATTCAGTATGTACAAATTCCGTTGAAATTTATTGCCTGACTTAACCACTTAACCAATATATTTGATAAATGATAACCAATGAATAGCGGTTTTAAAATTTTTCTATAGAAGAGATTTCACCACGTGCGTGTTTTGTGACAAGTCGTCGCCACCAAACCAATTTCAATAGCATCTTTTTTAAATCAAATACATAACATATTTCGAGACTCAATAACTGTCCTGTTTTTTTAAGGCAATTTTTTCAGACTTCGTCCAGGATTAGTCAGTTTTGAGCTGGTCACCCTAGGGACCTACTATGGTATCATCTGGCAATGACATTTCTTTAAATGTCCAATTCTAAAAAAAAATCATTGTGAATACGACGAACAAGATCGCATATTTGACATATCTGAGTTGGAACATATGCCGAAATTACGCTTTTGCAAATGAAAAGGATGAAAAGGGTTCGTTGCTAAAGATGCTTTAAGATAAATTTTCCATTTACTACTTACGGTTTCACTGCTCGGTACTCTTCTCTATACGAGAAAAACATAAAAAATCTCAAAACGATAATCTAAAAATATTTGTGATTTCGTGGAGAGTAGTGGCCGCGTTAAAAGAAAAATTTAACTCGAGCAGCATATTATGAGCTTAACGCTTTAATAGTAAAATAGATAAAGAACTCTAAACCAATAAATTAATCACTTAAAAACACCAACAATTATTTATGACTAATGTCTAACTATTGTATTTCGTATGTACTCCTTTCTGTTTAGAAATACTCTCCTGGAAATTTGAAATGTAGTATTTTGAATAATGTCCATTTTTGTGCACTTTTGTCACTTTTTATACGGAAAAACTGAATAAAATACAATATTTTATTTTTTCTTATAGTGAGGTCTATTTATATTGAAATACATTTGATAGATGTCATTGTGGGGCATTTGAAACGTACTCTATTTAAAATTTTCAGAGCGACTCCACTGATATTATCTATCAAGGGGCGGCCGATAAAATTTGTTCACACAAGGGGCCGTGTATTTATGTTTTTTAGTGGTTCTTCGGTAAACAACTACCAGAATTTAACGTCGTTAGTTTGGACGAAGAATCAACATCCACGAAAGGTATAGTTGATATGACTTTTACTTTATAAAAAAATGAGTGATTTTGACTAATTATAACGAAGGCAGTGCAAATCTTGGTAGTTAACTGGAGAGTGACCTTGATGACGATAATAATGATGATGAGTCCGACAGTTCACATTATGGCGATCACGTATGACAATTCTGTTGCAGAATGTTCATGCTATAAAAACAAGAGTCTTTGTTCTACTTAAACAAATTCCCTTTAGACATGTAATTTTCTGCTGTAAAAAAATTCTACAACAAAAAAAACATGAATACTGACCTCAATTTAGGCTCTGAAATTTTTACTTGAAAATTATCCTTGACCCTCCCTGTTGCTAAACGAAAAATCAAATTTTCCGCTCAATTATCATTAAAATTAACTAAAACCAATTACTTCAATCAATATGTTAGTTCAAACAAAACACAAAATAAAATTGAATTATCCCTTTTGTATAATGTATGTATATACAATCCCGCATTGTCTCAATCACCATAATATATACTTATTTTCAAACCTCAAACATAAAATTTTATTCATTCATAATATCCTTTAATAAATAACTCAGTGTTATCCTTTTAATTTTTTGTTGTAAAAAAAAATACAAATAAAAAACGAAGGGATCGAATTCGACAGGAAAAAGAAAATCACAGTCACAATACTCAGTATGCTCCCGAGTATGGAAACTACACTGTTTATTAGAGTTTAGGTGTATATTCCGTTTGTCAGCAAATTATTGGAAAAACAAAGGCTCTTTTATATAAGAAGGGAAATACAGCAACAAAAACAAAAGCAATAAACAGGATAATAATAATGATAACAAGACTAAAGTTTATACACAATCCCTTCGGCTCCGCTAGCATAAAGTGTAATCATAATACAATACATACCATAGTATGTAATAGCACTGGATGTGTATGTTGCTTTCTACAAACATTGTATTTAAGGGTGCCGATCTATGAAATTTTCTTTAGGGCATTTCACTCCCTCCTTTGTGTATGTGTGCGTGTATGTACAATTTTCATTTTGTCTATTACCACTTACATAAATGACGACGAATAGAAATGGTAACAAGGAATACGGACTAATACTACTGTATATTGCTGCCGATACTACTGTGGAGAAAAACTTGATGATAATGTACTGGGGTTTAATAGGATGAATCTTAACAATGACGAAAAAATAACAACGACCTTATGCTTTATAATATAATGAATGGGGTGGTTTTTAGTACTTTATAAATATAGAGTTTTGTTATTGAAAATGATAAGATTTGTTTAGATTAAGATTAACAGATATTTAAGTACCTAACTATGCGTATGGTGTCTAAAATTAATTTTTAAATTAAAATAATAATAGATTGTATAGTTTTTATTTAAATTTTGAATTGAATTGGAATAAAACTAGGATTTGAGTTAATTTTATGTTTAATGCACAGTATATGTTATTAAAATAATATTTATAAAACAAATTTGAGCGTCGAATTTGTTGAGGGTGGTTTAAGATGCGTGGATTTTTGATTTACAATAAAATATTTAGACACTTTTTCTAAATACAGTTATGTTTGAAAAACACGAGTGGTTTGATTAACGAATTTCACTTAAATTTATGTTTATTCGGCTAAATTATTACTCCTTGAGTAGATTTATTGAATCGATTATCGTAAAGTCTTTGGTTTATTTTACACGAACTAAAGAAAATACACTCACCGGCAAAAAAATTACAAAACCTAATTTTTTTTTTGTTTTGTTTAAATGAATACCTTTGAATCCATGGTACCTAGAAACTTCAAGGAAAAACTAAATTTTAAGACCAATAACATTTCTAATAAAAAAGTATGGACCTGGCCAGTTTATGCCAAATATGCGTTTTTGTCTTTTTACATTTTCTAAAGCATGATGCTTATCAAAGTTTTCGAATGAGAATGCCCCTTGAACTGCTACAGATGAAACTTGAAGCAAAAACTGAATTTAAACTTATTCAAATGCTTTTCAAATATTTGATAGGATTTTTTTTCTTTTCTCTTGAAACGCTGTAGAGCAAATTGTTCGTTCGTTTTGTTTAACAACAGAAGGTTCTTCTAAACTTTACCTCTCTACTTCATCCATTCATCCATTCATTCACCACTACAATTAATCATCAATAAATTAAAATGTATTGTGAATTTATTCGTTCGCACGCGAATTCATACTGCACGCAAAAGAAAGCACCTGTTAATTTTGGCTTTACGTTTTATACCGCGTCACCTCCATGGTACTACACTCACAACGCCAACCGAAACCGCTCGCCAGCGCCAGCGAAAAAAAAAATTTAAAATTTAAGATTTAAAATTTAAAAATTTAAAATTTGAAATTTGAAATTTTTGAAATTTAAAATTTGAAATTTAAAATTTGGAATTTTGAGTTTAGAGTTTGAAACTTAAAATTTGGAATTTGAGATTTGAAATTCAGGATTTGAAATTTGAAATTTAAAATTTAAAATTTTAACTTTAAGAATTAAAATTTGGAATTTAAAATTTGAAATTTAAAATTTACAATTTGAAATGTGTAATTTATCATTTGGAATTTGAAATTAAAAATTTCGAATTTAAAATTTAAGATTTAAAATTTAAAAATTTAAAATTTAAAATTTGAATCTTGAAATTTAAAATTTCGAATTTGGAATTTAGACTTTGAAATTTGGAATTTTAAATTTCAAATTATGAATTTGAAATTTAGAATTTAAAATTTACAATTTGAAATTTCAAATTAAGAATTTGGAATTTAGAATTTAAAATTTACAATTTGAAATGTGTAATTTGGTATTTGGAATTCGGAATTTCAAATTTAAAATTTGGAATTTAAAATTTGGAATTTAAAATTTAAGATTTAAAATTTAAAAATTTAAAATTTGAAACTTAAATTTGAAATTTAAAAATCGGAATTTGGGATTTTAAATTTGAAATTTAGAAATGGCATTTCAGATTTGAAATTTGAAATTTAACATTTGAAATTTAAAATTTAAAATTTGGAATTTAGAATTTAGAATTTGAAATTTAAAATTTACAATTTGGAATTTGAAATTTAAAATTTGGAATTTAAATTTAAGATTTAAAATTTAAAAATTTAAAATTTGAAATTTCAATTTTCCGTTGAAAAAATGATTACGATACTTTACAATGAAGCTGCCAAATCACTCTATGGGATGTAGCGCCAGCGAAAAATAAAAAAATTTAAAATGTAAGATTTAAAATTTAAAATTTGAAATTTAAAAGTCGGAATTTAGAATTTGAAATTTAAAATTTGGAATTTCAGATTTGAATTTTGAAATTTTAGAATTTGAGATTTGAAGTTTGGAATTTGAGATTTTAAATTTCAAATTTTAAATTTGAGGTTTAAGATTTGAAATTTGGAATTTAGAATTAAAAATTTATAATTTACAATTTGAAATATGTAATTTGGCATTTGGAATTTAAAATTTGAAATTTAAAATGTGGAATTTAAAATTTGAAATTTAAAATTTGGAATTTAAAATTTCAGCTTTAAAATTTAAAAATTTGAAATTTAAAAGTCGGAATTTGAAATTTGAAATTTGGAATTTAGACTTTGAAATTTGGAATTTTAAATTTCAAATTAAGAATTTGAAATTTAGAATTTAAAATTTACAATTTGAAATTTCAAATTAAGAATTTGGAATTTAGAATTTAAAATTTACAATTTGAAATGTGTAATTTGGTGTTTGGAATTCGGAATTTCAAATTTAAAATTTGGAATTTAAAATTTAAGATTTAAAATTTAAAAATTTAAAATTTGAAACTAAAATTTGAAATTTAAAAATCGGAATTTGGGATTTGAAATTTTAAATTTAGAAATGGCATTTCAGATTTGAAATTTGAAATTTAACATTTGAAATTTCAAATTTATAATTTGGAATTTGGAATTTAGAATTTTAAATTTAAAATTTACAATTTGGAATTTGGAATTTAAAATTTGGAATATAAATTTATGAATTAAAATTTAAAAATTTGAAATTTAAATTATCCGTTGCAAAAATGATTACGTAACTTCACAATGAAGCGGTCAAATCACTCTATGAGATGTAGTGCCAGCGAAAAAAAAATTTAAGGTTTAAAATTTAAAAATTTGAAATTTTTGGAATTTCAAATTTCAAATTTAGAATTTGGATATTGAAATTTGAAATTCGGGATTTGACATTTCAAATTTAATAATTGAAATTTGGAATTTAGAATTTGAAATTGAAAATTTACAATTTGAAATGTGTAATTTGGCATATGGAATTTGGAATTTGAAATTTAAAATTTGGAATTTAAAATTTAGAATTTGAGATTTGAAGTTAGGAATTTGGGATTTGAAATGTGAAATTAAAAACTTAAAGTTTGAATTAGAAATTTAAAATTTACAATTTGAAATGTGTGATTTGGCATTTGGAATTTGAAATTTAAAATTTGGAATTTAAAATTTGAAATCTAAAATTTAAGATTTAAAATTTAAAAATTTTAAATTTGAAATTTAAAAGTCGGAATTTGGAATTTGAAATTTCAAATATAAAATTTGAAATTTGCAATTTACAATTTATGATTTGAAATTTCGAATTTGGAATTTAAAATTTAAAATTTGGAATTTAAAATTTAAGATTTAAAATTTAAAAATTTAAAATTTGAAATTTAAAAGTTGGAATTTGGAATTGGAAATTTGTAATTTAAAATTTAAAATTTGAAGTTTAAGATTTGAAATTTGGAATTTAGAATTTAGAATTTATGATTTGAAATCTGAAATTTAGGAATTTAAAATTTGGAATTTGGAATTTGAAATTTGAAATTTAAAATTTAAAATTTGGAATTTAAAATTTAAGATTTAAAATTTAATAATTTAAAAGCTTAACTGTTTAAGCATCGGGCATCGAGTTAGTGAATGCAGATCGAATATTAGGGGTCAAAATTGCCACCGCCGCGCCGTTATCATACAGTGATTCACGAAAACAAGAGTAAGACAACGAAACAAGCGGAAAACAAACATGTTACAGTGACGTCTTCACTAAGCCAATCAAGGGTCAACATCAGCGCAGCATTATTCGATAATGGTAGCACAAGAATCTTACCAACAGCAATAGTTTGAGTCACGGATGCAGATGGGGTAGAACGGGCAATCAGAGCGATGTTGATCTCATGCTCACAGACCTCATTTATAACGAATGATTGTGTGCAGAGGTTAGGTCTCAAAAGAAGAAATAGCCGCATCGCAATAAAAGGAATAGGTGCTATTAGTGCAGGAAGTTCAAAGGGAGTAGTTACGATATGTATTAGAACTCGTCTTAGCATATATCCACAGATTGACAAAATTACACTAGAAGCTTTGATACTGCCAACAATTTCGTTCAGTTTACCAGATTCAATCACCAAGCGTGGAGATCGACAATGGTTAGAAGGCATCCCACTAGCAGATCCGCACTTCAATGGCTCTAATAACATCGAACTGCTACTATAGGAGTCGATTTATTCTTCCAAATACACGATGGAACGATTCGAACGAGACCCAAACCTACGCCGTCTTTATATCGATTTTTTGGACAAATATGAATCATTGGGTCACATGAACAAAGTGAACGGAGCAATTGCCAAAGAAGCGTATTTCATGCCTCATCATGGGGTTCTGAAACAAACGAGTTCAACCACAAAGCTGCGAGTCATTTACAATGCATCAGCTGAGTGTGGCGGGAAAATCGCTTAATCAAGTTTTTAAATACGTTTTGACCGGAGATATCGAGAAGATATTCCGACAGGTTCTTGTACATGACCGCAGGATCAGAAACACCAGTTGATATTATGGCGAAAATCACCCAAAGAAGACGTTGCTGCCTACAAATTAAAAACAGTCACGTATGGCACGACATCCGCATCATTTGTAACTAAATATACCATAAATCATTTGGCTAAGCAATTTAAGGGCACCAAGCCAGAAGCAGCAAAGGTCATAAAACAAAATGTTTATGTAGATGATCTAATGATGGGCGCAGAGTCTAACAAAATTTTGTTTTATGACCTTTGCTGCTTCTGGCTTGGTGCCCTTAAATTGCTTAGCCAAATGATTCCGAGTAAGCTGTTAAAACTCAAGAGAGATGTCGTGGAAATATTGAGTAATGGGGGATTCAACTTACGGAAGTTCATAACAAATGATGTCACGATACATCAACTAAGACACTGTCCGATCATCCGGATGTGGTGCGAATTTTGGGTATTCGTTGAAACCCAGAAGATGATGCTTCCATGTTCTCTATAAATATGCCGGGCACAAAAAAACACACAAAGAGAGCTTTCTTGTCAGAAATTAGTCAAATTTCCGACCCTCAAGGTTGTTTGTCCCCACTACTAATAAGGCCGGAGATGTTATTACAGAGTTTATGGCTCTGAAAACTTGAGTGGAATGACGAGCTTCCAGTCGATTTGGCGAAGAATTGACAAGATATCAGAGCAGAAATAGTTAATGCAGCAGCAATAAGAATCCCGAGATGGCTGGAAATAAGTGAAGACCTTGTTTTCATGAATTTTGTGATGCGAGTGAGGGAGCTTATGACTCAGTTATATATGTACAATCGAGAAGGAATGGAGAGTATTTAGTTAATCTTGTTGGTGGCAAATCACTAGTTTCTCCACTGAAGGAGAGAAGTTTACAGCAATTAGAGTTTCTTGGAGCACAGCTACTCATAAACCACATGAAAGCAGTTTTGGACCAAAGTGGATTATGTCCGAGCGAGATTTGTTTGTGGACCGATTCAAACATTGTTCTCGATTGCCTTTCAAGCCATGCAGGTAGATGGAAAACATGCGTTGCCAACTGAGTTTCGATTATTTTGGAGAATTTTAGCAGAGGATGGAGATGTATGGAGGCATGTCCCAACTAAGCACAATCCTGCAGATTGTGTAACGAGAGGGTTATCTGTTACCGAGTTACTGGACTTTTCCTTCTAGTGGAAAGGACCAGATTTTTTTGCATAAACTGATAGAAGACTGGCCGCAACAGAAGGGCCTCGCTGTAACCGAACATCTTTACAAGAGAAAATCAAAAGTTATTTCACATGTTTCGAGCATGGAGTCAAATGATTTTCTTCATCGACTAGTTTCCACAACATCATAATAGCGCAAATCACTTTATGTCGTGTCTTATTTTTGGAGAGTAAACGTAAACGTTTGTCTGTGGTTATGCAGAGAACCGCAGAAGATATACATACTTCAAAGAAGATTGCGAACGATTGATGAGGAAGGATGCATTATCAAAGAAGGGTGCATGGTTGGAGCTATCTTTGCTTTTAGACGAATACGGGGTAGTGAGGGTCGGCGGCAGATTGCAGAACTTGTTGGTACATTATAACAGAAAGCATTCGATCATTCTTCATACAAAGATAGATTTGACTCAAAGAATCGTCTATTATTACCACCAGACAAATTGTCATCCAGGACCGAGACTATTGCTACAGCTTATAAGAGAAAAATGTTGGATAATACGAGGGAGAGACTTGATGCGTCACATATTTCATAATTTCATCAGGTGTATACGATATAGGCCGCAAAAATACAAGAACAGATTATGGAGGAGCTACCTATTGAGAGAGTTCAAATGGCACATCCATTTGTCTGTGTTAGCTTGGATATTGCCGGACTTCCATTCAGAAAACGAGGCGCAATTCCATTCAAGGCATACCTGTGCGTTATTGTCTGCTTGGCAACTAAAGCTGTTCACCTGGAATATTGTATGGAGATGAACACGCCAAGTTTTTAGGGGCCTTAAAGAGCTTCGTCAGTGGTCGTGGCCTGTGTCTATCCTATGCGATAATGGGACTAACTTCGTCGGCACTGCTAATTACCTATTTCAAAGATTTACAGATGTTTTTAACCAAAAATAACTAAAACATTTCTAAGTTTCTTTTAGATAGCTAGATTAAATGGAAATTTTATACTTCCGGGGCACAATACATGGGGGGAATATGGGAAGCGGCGTACAATCAACCAAAATGTTGCTGAGGCGAACATTAGGAAAGCAAATATTGACGTTGGAAGAGTTCACAACCTTGAGATGTCAAATAGAGTCAATATTGAATTTTTTTGATACATCGACCAATGAATCAAGTTCCTGTTGTAGTACCAGAGGAGATGCTTACAGTTAATAACAGATGGGATATCGTCCGTCGAATAGTTACTCACTTTTGGAGACGATGGCATGTGGAATTATAGTCCACTTTGCAACACAAATCTAAATGGACATCGTCTTGATTCAAAATAATAATTTACCACCTGGGAAATAGCAACTAGGTCGTGTAGTTGAGACACACGTAGGAGCTGATGGAAGAGTACGACGAGTTGTCACTGTAAAGACGCTAAATGGAAAATACGTTGACCAATCACAAAAATTTCCATTGTTCCAGTTAATGAATCGGGTGATTCATGGCGGGTGGGATATTTGGGCTCCACAGAAACTATACCTGAAGCTGAAATTTGTCGAGGTGAATATCTAAATATTTTACTTCATCAGTTTGTTGATGTGTAGATACACTAGATTATTCATTTGTATTGGTAGACATCATGTTTAAAATCGATTGTTTTGAAAATTGTTTTTGCAAAAATGATTGAAATTTTGTCGTTTACAGGACTTATCCACCGCCTTTATTTAAACATATCATTCCATTTTTGATTGTAGGTGTCAACTATCAATTTTTCTTATCACTCCTTATGTAACACCTTTATAATAAACCATCCTCAATTTTTTTTTTTTTTCTGAATATACGAATTTACAAAATTTTAATAAGATTGGGAACAAATCTAAATAAAATGAAAACAGCATCAATAAGGATCTTTCATTTTTCCATTACATTTTTTGAATAAATTAAATTTTCATAAAAAAATATGAATAATTTGATGATACTTTAAAATTGGAAAATATCTAGTATTATACGAGTATGCATAGGAAGAGAGGATATAGCAAAAAAAAATAATATTTCAGGAGGGCTCAGGACGCGCAAAAAGTAGATGAAATCATAAACAGCAACGCAAAAATAAAAAAATTAATTGAACTTCTTCTCGGGATATTTTTTTGTGATTGTTTACATTTTTTATTTAAATAAATTTGATTTTTGATATTTTTATGATTATTCACTGAGATGAAGAACACAAAAATGAACATCTTATAACATTTACACTTACACACAATGTACAAAATAAGTTTGAAAAATAATGATTTAAAATTTATGCAAATTTTTCCGGATCTTTGTTTTTTTATTCTGAAGAAGTTGTCACACTACACCTCTCATTTATCTATATAGCAGGATATAAGTGTACATATTGTTATTTTGTTACCTTATGAAGTGGGAAATAAGATAAATTATCAATTTTTTTTTTTTTATCAAAAATTTGAAATCACAAACTTTAAAAGAACGCTATGTATTGTGTTTTGTGTGTACTAACGCTAATCTCAATAGGAGCATTCAACATATTTGTCACGATCACAGATTTTTTATTTTATGTTAATGATAATCTTCCCTGTTTTAGGTTAGAAAAGTTTGTCTTATGTACATATTTAGCTGAGTAAATGGAGTTGAACGTATGCTTGTATAGTTAGTTTTTAGAAAACACAATGGGAATATAAATTTAATTTAGACGAGATTATTGAGATAAGAGTATTCTGTTGTACTGTTAAATATATAATATCGTTGATCTGAATTGTTCGAAACAAGTACGCGTATCATTCAACCTCAAACAGACAAGAGTATGCTGAATATTAACAAATCCACTCATTTTAACTGTCACGAAACTAACTCACAATTAAACTATTTAAAATTAGGTTTACACTGTTCGAATGAATAACGGTATGATATTTAAAAATGATCAGTATTAACCTCATGATGGTAGTGCGATAATGCCAGCTCCACAACCTTCTTAAATTGTTAACCACATAATGTATTTCTGCGATGCTTGCAGTGACCTGACCAAGAATAAAATATTCTTGAATATATGTATTTACACACAGTTGAAAAAATATTGCTTATGTAATGCAAATTGCATTACATATAGATCCTACGGAAGGCTGTATTACAAAATAATACAAAGCTTGCATTATAAATTATTTTAATACAATTTGTATTAATTTGTAACACAGCAATTACGTTAAATTTTAGTTCAACATTCCATTGGAATATAATGCAAATTGTAAAAGAACCGTCAATCATCTGCATCAAAATTTATCAATGACTGCATTAATAAAATATTTTAGAAGTATTAAATTTTAAAGCAAGTTCCATTAAAAGTTCCGTAACTGTAGTCACGATTTTGTCTTTTATTTCTGCTAATAAAGTCTTGTTACCATATTTATTCTAGAGTTGTTCTTTTTTTTGGTGCCTTAAGGGTCGAGTTCTCAGAGTGTTTTTGCAGTTTACTTAGAAAAAATCAAAAATTCATCTTTCAGTGGTCGCCCAAAGTAATAAATTATAATTTAAGAACTGAAAAGCTTACCTTTAACATGATATACATTTTCGAATTCGGAATTCTAAATTATTAAACATTTATTAAGCAGCGCATATATATTTCATTAAGTCAGGTTGATTTAGTGAATTTTATTTCAATAACGCAAAACACGTAAATTTGTATTAAATTTTACATAAATTTGTCGTTTTAGCAAGTTGCTTTAAAATGTTTAATATTTGTATTAAAAATAACTTTAATGCAAATGTTGCTTTAGAAATCTTCATGATTGCGTTAAAATTCATTTTAATGCAATCATTTCTTTACAATTTAATAATAACTTGCATTACATAAGTCGTACTGCAAGGCTTGCATTAAAAGTTAAAGTAATTTTTTCAGCTGTGCACCACATTCTAATTCGGATGTACAAAAACCAATTAACAATACACGGCATGATTTGATGAAATGTAAGCAGATTGACATTGATGGTAATAAAAACAAAATTAGTTTAGTTCTAAAGAAATTAGAAGTTGTAGGTAATGTCGGTAAATATCGTCATAGTAATATGTATCAACCAACACTTAAACGATTTACAGCAATGCTACGAGATTATCAACAATAAAGTCTCCAAGTATTGATTCATCTAATGCAACAATTACCAAACAGGGTAACATTTGCCTTAGCCACACCCTGAACAAATATCCGAAACTGCTCCCTGCCTGGAGAACCAGAATTTTCGGAAAGCGGTTGATATCAAGAGTCTTAGTATTTAAGCGATGTTGTTTTAAATCAGAGGATGATTCGGCCCATGTACTCCAGACAATATTCTCTATTTATTACCGTAATGTGTCTATAGTGTACGATTATAATGACATAGTTATTTGTGAAATATGGCTTACAAAAAAGTTCAATATTATCAACAAAGCAATGGAACCTGATATGTTTTTATCTGATGTTACTGGAGGTGTAAGCGTCTATCATAATCCAGTAAATATAAAAATGCATACTAATTCTTCTTAAAATAACTCTTTTAATTTTGGTTTTAGGCACAGTTGCTACATTTCTTTAAACGAATTTCTTGTAAACTCTGATTGGCAGTTCCAGAAAATTTTAACGAAGCCGATTTATTGTTCAACGAACCACTCAAGAGCAAGACAAGTGCCGAAATGTATGTCCCTTTAAGGCCGGTACGCTGCTAAAGTAAAATGAAATGTTTCATATAAAATTGATACAAGTAAAAACGAAAATGAAAATTTCACTGCTGAATTTCATTTTAGCTAGCGAAATGGGAGTTTTCCTATTAGAATACAGATGTCTCTATTTTATCTCTACACATTTTTGACTTTATTTTCTCGGACGATAAATGTGAAGATAAATTTTGACAATTTCTTTTTGCGTTTTGAGGATAATCAGCTTGATCGAAGTGTATTTTATTAAAAATAAATTTCAATTATTAAAAAACTAAGTTTTAAATTTATACTTTCTTAAAATGTGAAATATTTTTTATTAATTATAAAAATTACAAATAACGACTAGTTTCGAGCGTCTATGCTCATCATCAGGTTATTTAAAACTCTTGTTTAAAACTCTTTACATCGCAAGATGTTTAAATAAATATGTATTTTATTGTATAAAATATATTGTCAGAGAAACATGAACTTATACGCACTAAAATATTTACGAAAATCGTCAAATTAAATTTTCACGTCCGATTTATCTTTTTCGGGGCAAATTGAAAATGGTTCAAGATTTAATAATTATAAAAGTATAATATAAAAGAAACTCCTTCGATTGATACTTTGATATCTTCGTTACAATTGGAAGAATACAATTTCAAAAAAAATATGATCGATAACTCATTCATTAAATCAAAAGGACGCACAAACATCGATGAATTAAAAAGGAGAACAAAGCGGCATCTGTGTAATCAAGTTGGATATTGGGCACGTGAATGTAATTTAAATAATAACTTGTGGAAGCCAAGTAAAATAGAAAATGCGAACAATGAAGCCGCGATCTGTGCGAATGATTGATCGAAAAACAACAATAAAATGGATTATTGGATTGCTGACTCAGGTGCATCGAGTCATATGATATTTCAACGTGAATGGTTCACCGATTATTGCAAATGTAAAGAAGGTGGATTAGTTAAAATTGCAAATGGTACAAAATTACCAATTGAAGGAGTTGGTACAATTTTAATTGAGTCCAGAGTTGACGGACAGTGGGAGCCATGCCGTCTAGAAAACGCGTTTTACGTTCCTTTATTGGCAGAACATTTGTTTTCAACCAGAGTAGTAGTGACCAAGAAAGGCTTCATTATGGTACAGTTAGATTGTATTGTGAAAGTAGTTGATGCACAAAACGTTGTTATGACAATTGGACTAGAAGATGCCTAGAAACAAATTTGAATGAATTTTCGTCAGCAAACAATTGAACATTCAAATAAACAATGACATCGACGCTTAGGTCACATTAATGGGAATAGGTACGAAAGGCCGAATGTCGAAAGGCCGAATGTGTCGAAAGCACGAATAGGTCGGAAGGCCGAATGTCGAAAGGCCGAATAGGTCGGAAGGCCGAATGTCGAAAGGCCGAATGTCCAAAGGCCGAATGTGTCGATAGACGGAATGTGTCGAAAGGCCGTTTATGTCGAAATTGATTTTAATTTTTCATCTTTTTATGAATGAAAATTTTCAAAATTTATATTTTTATCAAAATTTTTGTATAAAAATGTTTAATGGTAAATCACCTTAACCCTCAGGGTACTGACTGGGTTACCGTAACCCAGACAGATTTTGAAAGTCGCGCCATTTGAATGGAAGTGTAAGGTGGGGGTCCGGAGTGGGGGGTAAAATATCTTTGTGGTAGTGTCTGTGTAAGCCGTGAGTGGCAGCCTCAGTCTGCGCTTGGTGCTCGAGTGGTACGAGTTAGAAAGTTGACCTCGGGTATTTCTCACCCAGTCAGTACTAAACGTTACAAAATCCGTAAAAAATTTTTTTTTTGGAGTTTTGGCTGGAGTAAAGTGTTTTGGTTTGTACAATTTACTATTTTTTATATTTTTATTATTAATTAAATATTTATTATTAATTAAAAATTTATTATTGTGTATCCTACCCTCAAAATTATGCTCTATGCTTATGTACAGTAGAATTCGCATTATTGTCATAGGACAAATAATTTTGTTCATTATAAACGTGTGTTCATTTTAACCAAAAATTTGGTTATGGAATGGAACTTGCGATGCAACTTGTTAAACCTGCGCTAGCTGCTAGACTAGCTACCCCTACGTTGCGAATAAAACTGCGCGGTATGATTGAAGATTTTTTGAAGGCGAAAGATTTACCAGAGGACATGGAGATAAGACATGAATTTGTTGATAACAAAATGGCTAAACAAAAGCGCTGCAACTTGTGTCCGAGTTCTCTCGACCGCAAAACATTTTATAAGTGCCTCAAATGTAATAAGGCTATGTGCAGAGACCATGTAGCCAAAATATGCTGCGAATGTGGAAATGCAGTCTGATTTTGTTTTTTTTATATTTTGAACAATAAAACTTTCATCCAACAATCAATTTTGTTATTTATTTATATTACAGTTGTGCCTTGTTACGATAAATCAATCATGGAACGTTTTATCGCTATCCTAAAAAACGGGTGATTTCAAAGTTTAAAAAAAATATAGTTTTTGGAATGGATCAAAAAACTGATTCGGCCATTTTAAAGAACAACTTTTTAGCTTTAAAATGCAACAAGAAAAATTTCGATATCTTTTTTTTTCACAAAGTTATGCAATTTAAAAAAAAAGTGATTTTTCACAAAAAAAATTCTCAAAATGTTTAAACTTTTGAATGTATCTTTGTTTAAACAAATTATTCGATAAATCTATTAGCACCCCCTCGTATTTGTGACAAAATGGACTATCGATTAAAAAAAAAACGTTTCAATTGGCCAACTACAGCCCAAGATACAGCCAATCAAAGTTGCCGGGTTAGGCTAACCCATGTCAGTACTGAACGTGACTTTTTTATAGTCGGTACCCTGAGGATTAAATATTAAAATCTTCTTAAGTTTTTTTTGTCATATAAAAATTAATTAATTGTAATAAAAAATAAAAAGAAATAAATTTTTTTTCGACAAAATTTGATCACATTAATATATGCTAAATACACAGGATTTACATTTTACATTACGAAATAAATTCAATGGTTTTAAATATTGATGTCAATCAATTAAGTGAAGGAAAATTTAATGAAAATTCGGCCTTTCAAAAGACTGTTTACAAAAGAATGTTTCTAAAATCTTTTCTCCAAAATCTTATGCTATATTCTCGTAAACATACTTAATAAAGAATAAAAGAAATTCTGTAACACGTTTAAATTTCGTTCACCCTTAAAAATTACAAAATAATGAAAAATAAAACAAAAGAAACACTATTATGATAATATATATGTACACTGAAACCTCACTACAGTGAACATTGATGCAACCAAACAATTTTTATACGAGAACGAAAATATTTTTAAAATTCGGCCTTTCGACACATTCGGCCTTTCGACACATTCGGCCTTTCGACACATTCGGCCTTTCGACACATTCGGCCTTTCGACATTCGGCCTTTCGACACATTCGGCCTTTCAACATTCGGCCTTTCGACACATTCGGCCTTTCAACACATTCAGCCTTTCGACATTCGGCCTTTCGACACATTCGGCCTTTCGACATTCGGTCTTTCGACATTCGGCCTTCCGACCCATTCGGCCTTTCGGCGTTCGGCCTTTCGACATTCGGCCTTCCGACATTCGGCCTTTCAACATCGAACGATATTAATGTCGATACAATTAAGAAAATGTGCAACGAAAATTTAATTGGTGGGGTCAATCTATTGAATAGCGCTACATTTTTCTGTGAAGATTGTCTATTTGGAAAAATGAAAAGGGCATCACATAAGGAAGGAATAGGAGGCATTTGATATTTTATGTTGATCAAGGATGATAGCAACCTGCTTCAGACATATATACTTCTTAAAGTCGAAGGATGAAGTATAAAACAAATTATGTGGTTTCATTCTATTGGTGCACAATACGATTGATAGCCGATTTGACAATGGCCTTGAATTCGTGAATCGAGACTTGATAGACCTTAATTTCAAGTGGTTTACAAAAGTTGCTTTGGCCTAAAGCAGTTCGAACGGCCATTTATAGGTTAAATCGTTCCACAAACTATAAATGTGTTGATAGCACACCATGAAAAATGGTTTAATTCTAAACCAGATCCGAAACATATAAGAATTTTTGGTACAGAATGTTTTGTGCCATTTCAAAGAAAGTAATTGCAAAGAAATTATTTTTAGTTGGATTTGAGCTCACATCCAAAAACTTCCGTTTGTTTGATCCCAGCTGTAATGTTCGATTCAATGAATCGAAAATGGTCGTTGTTAAACTTGATTATAAAAATGGTTCAGCCGATTATCAAGAAAAAAAGAAAAATCAGACGACGATCAAGATCGATTTGATAATTGTCAATCAAATTATACCCGACATTGAAAATGAAAATCATTGAACAGAATGATACTCCCAATAGTGAAGAAAACAATGACGATCTTGTTTCTAATGAACACAGCAATTAACGGTATGATATTCGTTCGACAATTAAAGCTGCAGAACGTTTAATTGAAACTGGTTACTCAGCAATTGTTATTGAACCAGAGAACTATGAATAAGCATTACATTCATCCGAATCTGAGCAATGTCAAAAGGCCATTGATGATGATAGGTTGCAAGTGGGTATTCAAAATGATGGCAAGTTCGAATGGTATTAGTTATAAAGCGTTCCTTGTAGCAAGAGGATTTTCGCAACGTGAGGATGTTGACTTTAATGAGACATTTGCACCGGTGGTACGATATGACTCCATTCGTGCTATTTTGTCCATCGCAGCAATGGAAGATTGGGAAATAAAGCAATTTGACGTCAAAACTTCATTTTTAAATGGTGTCAAGGTGAATGTTGGAAAAGCTGTATGTCAGAACTATGTCACTGTAAGAAAAATCTTTATGGATTAAAGCAGGCATCAAGAGATACAATCACAATCAGACGGATGTGTATTTCGAGGTAAATAAATGGGGAAACAGTGATATTGCATTTATATGTGGATGATGGCCTTGTATTGTCATCAAATAAGAACGCTTTGAAAAGGGTGATGAACCATTTGCCAACTAATTTTATGACTACAAAAGGTTACTAGAACCATTATGTGGGAATATAATTTGCAAATAAAACGATTTTCATCAATCAAAAGGATTATATTGCAAAACTGATCAGCAAGTGAGGAATTGTACGAAGGCATCAACTCCAGCCGACAATAATGTGGTATTTCGTAAATCTCAAGAAGAAAACGAAAATGAACCTTTTCCATATTCAGACAAGCAGTTGTTGATTCATTAATATTTGCAGCGATTGTATTAATACCTGATATTTCATATGCAGTGGGAGCAGTCAGTAGAGACTTAGAGAAGCCCAATGTAGCTCATGTCAACGCCATGAAACTTATCATTCGATATCTATCAGGAACGAATGATTTTGATATTGTATATGCGTGATTCATCAGTTGAATTAAAAGGTTATTAAGATTCAGATCACGCTCGTGATATTGATACGAGACGATCCTCCGATTTTCCGATGATTTTTCAGAATTCATTGGCGGGCCAGCCCTCTTTCAATCTGTTTGAACATCACATCACACGTCTCGAATTGATTATAATAATTTTTTGATGTAAATATGGGAGCTAGTTATGATGGCATTCTCATCCTTGTTAAGAATTGTGCTGAGAGGTTAGCTCGTGACACTAACTCACATCTTTAAAGAAAGAATTCAGACTGATCCGGGAAGATGTACAATTACCAATCTGGTTCTTTCTGTGCACATCTTTATAGCAGGATTGAGAGACAGCAACAAATGGATGTAAAATTTGTAATGGCACCGGAGGCAGCAGAAAAATCTATAGAGATGCTTTAGAGCTGGTTACGAAAGAAGCAAGAAGATCGTTCTAAAAGTTCCAGAATACTTCCCTTTAGACATAGAAGCTATACCAACAAAGTGAATAATCCCTTAAGATACTACGCAGACACTTGCAAAACTCCTTATCATTGGATTGATCCTTATCTAATATAGGCACGTCTAAAAGTGAAATGATAACTAAACAATTTTAAGAGTGTAGTTTGATAAAGTACAACAATGAAAACTCAGGACAAGCCCTTGGTCCGGTTCAAGTTTCAATTCGTTTCAGTCTGTCTCAAAGATAGATAGAAAAATTAATTAACCATTAGTCCAATAAAACGTGGAAACGAGAAATTGAAAAAGTTAGAAAAGATTACAAGAATGGAATTCCACAGGTTTAAACGAGTGTGCCCTGGTTTCGGTTCCGGGTAGTAATAAAAAGTGTAAAGATTGGGTATTGTGTTATATTTGTAACTCTTGTGCAAGGTTCCGCCAATTAAAATTTGTTTTTATTTTTAAGTTCAAAATAACGAATTGATGCGGATATTGAAAGAGGGTCAAAATCGGAATTCAGTACGTAAATTTTTATTCTAGACTAGCTCAAATGTCTCGTTAGAATCGAGAAATTAAAAAACTTAAAAAGATCACAAGAATGGGAATTACTAATATATTATTATAATTTTGAAACTATTTCGTAACGATTAATTGTAAAAAAGCTCTTGAGGTTCTGTTGAATATTTTCAGCGAAAATTAGCGAGACTTTCGTCAACGATTTAGACGTATACCCGAAAACTATGGAAGCATCAATAATAAAGTATAGTATATGTATAGCCATCGAAGTTTTCAGTAAAAAACACAGAATGAAATTTGATTGGGTTGAGTTCAACCCAAAACTTCATCCCAATAAAGAGTTGTATTAAGATCTGTAGCAATTATTTACAACAACCCTGAGAGAGATTAAATAATCCCAAATTTTGTTTGGGATTATTTAAATCTTATCCCATTATCCGTCCAGTCAATATTCAGGCTCTTAATGAACCTGATAATACTGCCTAACGGTACGTGATACATACTATCTGGGCTCATTGCTCTCCCTCCTAACGTTAATTCTGATTTTGTATTGGTGTATTGTTATTTTGTATTTTCAAATGGTCCACAACGATGCGCCGTTCAGACTGAGTTAACAATTATTTCAGCCAATTCTCACGTTTCTCACATAATATTGTGATCTGAACAAACAGCACAAATTTACAGAATTTTTTTTTTTGAACATTGTGAATGATCACTGAACGGAGTAATTTAAATTCTTAAGGATTTTCTACTATGTACAACTGTATCTAATTATAGAAGGTCAAAGATGAAAAATGCCGAATGCTATACTTTGATTGCTGCTCAATGCGTGTCAGTTTTAAATAATCTAACTTTAATTGTGAGTCTGTGATTTTTTTTTTTTTTTTTTTTTTTTATTTGAATAAACAAAAACATCCAACTGAGCATGAGCTCATACAAGGATTATCCACAAAATTTTAAAAATAAGAAATATTAATAATAAAGTTAAAGTACATAATTGCAAAAATTAGCACGGCGGCAAGTGCAAAAAAATAATAATAAAATAATATAAAACAAATATGTATAAATATAATTTAGCAATATTTTAAAGTAAAATTACGTTAATTATAAAAATTATACTTAATAGCAAAATATAAAAAAAAGAATCAAAGGTTTAAGATTCATTAATAAAATTATATAAGAATTGACATAAAATGATAAAGAAAATAAAAAATTTATAAGATACAATTAACTTATAGTTTTGACAAGTTTATTCTTTTTAATTCTAATGCAAAATTTCGTTTATTTAGACGCTTTAAAGACGGATGAATTTTATTATACAGCACAGTACTATGATATAACAGAGATCCAGGATGATAATTACCAATATGAAGGTTGGTTGCCCTCCGTGTATAATAGGAATGGTGAAAATTATTTTGTAAAAAGTTGGTGTTAGTATGAACTAAATTGTTTACTATATTATGCGTCAGGATTATCAATCTTAGCTCCGCAATAATATTTACTGGCAAGATGTTATAATTCGAGTGGATAAGTATAGTACTAGTGCGGGAGTCCAAGCTATACAAGTTTTTTATTGCGCGATTTTGAATAGTTTGCAGCTCATCCATCTTGTGTTTAAAAGTAAAACCCCACACACATATACCGTAAGTCAGTACACTGTGAAAAAATGAAAAAAATATTAATCTTTTCACATTGTTATCGATAAGTCTAGAAATTCGTTTGAAGAGTCCAGCAACAGTTGAAAGACGCCCTAGTGTATAATCGATGTGTCTTTTGAAATTCAAGTTACGATCTAAATAAACTCCGAGGTATTTAAATTGCTCAACTTCTTCTAGATGAGTCGATTCGAAGCGTACATCAAGTTTAAAATGTTCATAAAAAATTATGTATTTTGTCTTATTAATATTAATTTGAAGTTGATTGTTACGCGTCCATTTAGATATAGAAAGTAAATCAGCATCAATTTTTTGATTTACCTCGGTGACGTCATTACCACTGACAACCAAAGCTATATCGTCAGCGTATAAAAATAAATTACCGAGCAAATTTGTTTGAGGCAGATCATTGATATATAATAGAAACAAAATTGGTCCAAGAATGCTTCCTTGAGGCACACCCACATTAATTATTCTTTCCGTTGACAAGGCACCATCCAGAAAAACAGTCTGTCTCCTGTTGCTTAGGTAGGATGCTAGCCAGCTTAATGATTTCCCGCAGAGCCCGATCTTTTTTAATTTTATCAATAAAATATTTATATTAACGGAGTCGAAAGCTTTCCTCAAATCAATAAACAACGCAGCGGTTTTTTGCTTAAGTTGTCTTTGTTGTTGAATATGTGAAACTAGATCGTAGAGTGCAATATTTGTATGTGAATTAGTTCTAAAACCATACTGTTGGTGGCATAACACCTTATTTTTGATAACAAATTCCATTAACCGTGCTTTGAATATAGTCTCGAATATTTTGGCGAAAACAGACATTATGGCAATAGGACGATAGTTGTTTTTGTCAGATTTGCATCCACCTTTAAAAACAGGTATTATTTTACTGCTTTTTAGATCTTCCGGGAAAACACCACAAGTAAACGATTTATTAATCATTATTACTAAGTTGTCCACAAGAAAATGTTTACAGGACTTCACGAGTTGCACAGTAAAGTTATCCATGTCTTGAGATTTCGTATCCTTTAGGTTTTGTATCACAGAATCTACTTCAGTAATTGTTGTTGGGTAGAGTTCAAATCGAGATATTACGTTAGTAGGTGGTGACCTATCCAAATACAGCGTATTTTTGAATTGAGATTGTAGTGACGTTCCAACATCAGCAAAGAAATTGTTGAATATATTAGCAATCATATATTTATCACAAACAAGTTTATCAGCAGATTTCAAAAATATTGTTTCTCTGATTTTTGGTACACCATCTCTAATTACGCAATTAATTACATTCCAAGTTTTCGATGGATTGCTGGAACTTTCTTTAAATTTACTGTTAAAATAATTCTTTTTTTTTATTCTTAATAACATTGTATATTTATTTCGCCAAGTCTTAAATTCACTTTCAATTTTATCAATCACACATCTACTTTTATTAACTTTTATAGCATATTTAAGCTTACAAAACCAGTGGTATTTATTATTTATTACTTTTGTGAGATCAGAGTCTATCCATGGTTTTAACTGAATATCATTGTGTGATTTATAATGTTTAAAAGTTTGTACACTACACTTTTTAACTTTTTCACTTAGGTTACACTTAAAATTAACGAACATATCATTAATGGGATCATTATTATTAATTTTTAATGGGCTTGATGTCATACTGCATAATAGACTATTATAGTCAACTTTATAAATTGGATAGCTGCTTGCAATAGGTCTTTTCACAACGACATTTGAAAATTCACAGAATAATATATTATGGTCTGTCATATAATGCTCTATGTGGTACAGCGATATTTTTGAATTAAGATGGTTTGTCAATATATGGTCAAGCACCGTACCCGAAATTGGTCTTGTTGGAGTGTCATCATTTATAAAGCAGTAATTACAGTAATTGATAAGATTGCGGTACTGTATTACCCACGGATGCACATTGTCCAATAAGTTAACATTAAAATCTCCCACAAATATTGATTTCACGTTAGAAAACTCAGCTAATTTGCCTTCAAGGAACTGCAAAAATTGATCGAAGTTACTTTTAGTAGTTTTTGGTGGATTGTAACAAACATGAATATGGTAAAACGTTTTGTCCAAAATTATCTTTACTCCCACATAACTGACACGGTCATCACTATACTTCCCCAAACACTCATACTGATTTATAGAATTATGGATGAGGAACCCTACACCACCTCCAGTGTTATTTGGCCGTCCGCATAAAATTGTTTTGTATCCAGTTACGTTAAGACAACGTGAATCAAAATGTTGATTTATCCGCGTCTCTGATATTGCAACAACGTGAATTAAAGATTTAGTTGATTTTAATATGTAGTTTAATTCTTCCACTTTCTTAGTAATACTACGAGCATTTAAGTATAAAATCTTCAGTGAATTAGAATTTGTAAAAACTATATCATCAATTTTATCTGGTTTAATTATTTGCGGGCAAAATGGTAAAATGAGATGTGGATTATTATTTAGTGACATTATAGAGGTGATTTAAGTTATTAATTTTTATAGTTGAGCTACCATCAGCTATTTTACATAAAATTCTACCATTTTGTACCCAAACAAATTTAAGTTTTCCGGCCCTGAGACATTCTTTGGCTTTTGACAATAGGAATCTCGATGTTTTAGTCAGCTGCTCACTAATGTATATTTGTCTTACATCCATACCGTTTCCAAAAATTGAGGTTTTTAATATTCCGCTTTGTCGTGATTTTTTCAAAAATTCGTCTCTCACGACCTTATTTTTAACACAGATAATGATCGGTGGTGGAACGCCATTAATATTTCGGAAATTTTTTTTACGATATATGTACTCGATGTCATCATTTTTAATATTAGCACCAACACTGTCACTAATGCTAGAAACAAGTTCAGATAAAGTATTTCTGTTTTCATCACTAATCTTCGGAATACCTGAGATTTCTATGTTATTAGCCAATTTCGCCTGTTCAACATCATTCATCCGGAAATTGAAATTCTGCACAACTTCTTTTAATTCGACATTTTCCTTTTCAATTTCAGCTAACTTGTTATCCAACGTCATAATTTTATTTGACAGATCATTATTAATTTTATCAACTTTACAGTTCAAAATCTCGTTCAACTCAATAACGTAATCAATTCTACATAAAATCGACTGCAACACTTGAATAGCATCATCATTAAAGTTTACAGTTGTTCCAGCTGATTGATCATTTAAATTTATATTTTCGTTTATGACGTTCGATGACATAGGGCTTGATATTGATTGCTGTGTATTTTTTTTACGCAATGTCATTGATTGAGTTTTAGAAACCAGACAAGATTTGCAAAACCAAATTTTATATCTATCTTTATTATATTTTGCATAATCTTTATCACTAACTTTAGCACACGTAACATGAAAATATTTATTACAAACTCCTTTACATTTTAAGTTATTATCATTATCGATATTAATATTTTCTTTGCACGAACCGCACAACACATCAACCACAGTTGCCGCCATGATTGTATTTTATTGTATTTGATTGTATTTGGCGGCATGAGCCTTGAAAATTTATATTGGCGTGACCAATTATGATATTGGGGAAGAGGTCTCCAAATTTAAGTAAAACCGTGACATATGGGACCTTGCCAAAAGGCCGGAAATGTTTATAAAATATAAATGGTTGGTTTGGTGAACTAAATCGGACGCTTTCTGGAAAAAGTGTCGTTGGAGGGGTCGGATAGACATAATTTTATTTTTTAGACATCTTTTGTTTTACTCAAAAAAGTCATAAAAAAACAAAATAAAATAAAACGGATTCCAGTATCGAAAAGAAGACAAAATTTCCTTCAACTACAAAAATTTTTTTTTTTGGTGTTTTTTTTCTTGGTGTTATTTCACCAAGATACAAGCGTTTAAATCTGGGGATTTTTTCGAAGAAATTTTTTGTTCCATTTTTTAATTGGCGCAGTGTATCACATTGAAATTATAAACAGCGGATTGAAGTCCTTTGACTCAGTGATAATTCGTATTTACAATTTATGAGATTCTTTGTAACCAATGTTTTTCAGATTATTTCGAAATTATTGAAAATTTTCAAATTATTCCAAGTTTTTGATATTAGCATGCAGCGTAAAAATTGTTTTTCTCGAAATTAAACTTCCCTGGTACGTGGTACCCCGTTTTTCCTTAACCCACGACTGAATGGAAGAGACTATTGCAGTTTCTTGTGAAATGAGCAGCTGTTGGTTTCTAAATTTTTTCTTTTATATTAAAGGACCATACCTATATGCATTGTACATATTACTAAAATCAAAAACTCTAAATACCTAACACTCTATATTATTGTATGTATTTCGAAATTATTTAAATTTCCATATTCCTAAAATTTATAATTTCCATATTACGTCATGCGAATGCTAAAGTGTCCTATATCCATTTTTGATTTTATTTGACTTTGGAGGAGAAAATTATGTTTCTGTTTCTAATTGAAAGGAATTTTTTGGTTTTTGTAAAATATAAGGAATTAATGTTAGAACAACGAAAATTGACACATCATCAAAATTTTATTTGGAAAGTGAACAAATTTTAGCTGAAAATACAATATAAAATTCGTTTTTTTTCGCAAAATGGCATATAGGACACTTTGCCATTCGCATGACGATTTGTTAATTTTCTAAATTTCCAAAAACTTAAATTAAATGTATTGTATTTAGTATTAAATGTCTAAATTAACTAATTCCTAATAAAAATTTTAAATTTCAAAAATGTTGTAAAAACTCTCTAAATATCAGGATTCTTTAATTTGACGAATTTCTTAGTTTATACCAACTAGATTTAGATCTTTAAACTCCCATTTTCCATTTGTCCCTTCCCAAATCTGTAATAATTTTATTAAATTCTAATATCCCCACAATACAAAATTTCTAAATTTTCCTATATTTCCTAATTTATTTTCCTTCCAAACTACGTTTCAAAATTCGTTGATTTCTAAAATCAATAATTTCAAATTCCAAATAAATGATGAATTTGAATTTAACGATTTTATAAAATTTGTAAAATCCTAAATTCATTTTTCCACTATTAAAATTTCCAAACTCCAAAATTCTTAAATTTTATAAAATTATTTTTTAAGCTTCTAAGTGAAATATAGAGTGAAGTTCTGGGTTCGTTTTATAAAGGGGTTCAGTGAATTTTAGGGTGATTTCTAGGGTAGATTGAATTAAAGGGTATAGGGGTACATATTAAAGGGTTTTAGAGTGAATTTTAAGTATACTTTTAGGGTTAATTTTAGAGTGACTTGTAGGTTGAATTTAAGAGCGAGTTTTAGAATTAATTTGTCGTAATTTTAGGAAGAATTTTAAAGTAAATTTGGGGTTAATTTATAATGAATTTGATGGAGAATTTGGATTGGTTTTGGGGTAAATATTAGGATGAAATTTAAGGCTGGGTTGCACGGTGAAGTTTAAGGTTAGTTTTATTTTTAGTTAAGAAGACATTATTATGGTAAATTTTGGAATACATTTTATATTGAATTTAGATCAATTTGGGATGAATTCTACAGTGAATTTTACGATGATATCTAAAGGAAAGTTTATAATAATTATAGGGCGAATTTTAAGGTGAATGTTATGCTCTTATTGTAGTAAAGGTTTATTCATTTTATTATACTTATTAACTTGTTATTTTGTATCTAGAATTTAAATACAGTAAATATATTAAATAATATGAATATGCTTTGGATAAAGGTGAATTTGATTTGGATAAAGACGAATTTGGTTTGGAAAAGGATGATTGTGTTTTGTAAAAGGTTGAATTTGGAGTGGACAACCTTTATATATGTATGTAGGTAAACCAAATAAGCATGAACACAAAATCCTTAAATTTATTTTATTTACGCAGTATAATTATACATAAGTATGTGTTTAGGTATGTATGTATAAACACTAGAAGTACGTAAAACTACAAGTAAGTTACTATTTACAAGTATAAGATTTTTCTCGTTCATCTACAAAAGTAATGTAAAATTCATTTTATTCTCATAGTAAACATTATATGATTCTGATAGCAAATTTATTGTTTATTGTGTTTAATTTCAAATGGTTCTTTATTATTAAAATTTAAAAAAAAGGTTTAGAAATTTTACCCATCTGAAAATACCCGTAATATTCAATGAATTTTTGTTTACTGTGTGGCCTTTAAAAATTTAACTGTTCAGATTACAGTACTGAACAATTACTTCTCTTAAGTAATTCTAATAATATTATTATTTGGAGAACATTGAGTTGAAACTTAAAATCATGAAAGTGACATGGAAGTCCATTAAACCAGAGCCTACTGTATAAATAAGAGCCTTCAGTATCGACTGTATTTTTTGCTAAGCTTAAAATAAGGTACATAAAATGTTTTCTTTACTATGAACGTATATGGGAAAACGGTTAATTTTATTTACAGTTTTAGTTTATTAGAAATATGAGCTTTTGTTTTGTTTTTATATGAAAATGTTCATGAAATATTGATTGAAAAATCGAGTCTTGAAAATGTTTATTTCTAAGTGAAAATCGTCATGAAAAATAAGCTACTCTTGAAATTTAAAATATTGTTTGTTGTTTTTGTAATATACGTCATCAACATAACTCGAAATTTATAAACAATACAATATTCATCTCTTTCATTGCCTCCATTAAAATTTGAATTCGAATATGTTTCTATAGTTATTTTGAATTTGCAAAGCATGCTAGATTGTTTTGATTTTTTGTTTTCTTCGCACTCATTGTATCGATTTATTTATTTTTTTTCTTTTGCTGTTGCTCTTTGTGATTTATTTTTATTTTAATTGTTGAGCGGAGACGTGTTGTCTTTTTTCTTACCATTGGTTTTAGATGTGGAGATATGATGTCGTCATTAAGCTGAATTTTCTCTTTTTAATACATGTTGTTATTATTGTAGACTGTTTTTTAATTTAAATTCCCTTATTTTCTTTTGATAATTGCTGGAAAATAGGGAAAGTTGAGAATCTGTGTTTTAAATGAGTAAGACATTGAGTTGTTTGTTAGCGATTTCAGAAAAAATTATTTAACTGGGTTTAAGTTTTAATTCATGTTTTATCGTCAATCGAAATCGCGTTTTTTCATATAAACACTAGGAAAATAAATGAATTTTTAGTGTTTCTATATCCCTTATTGTAAGTTCATTTTTCACATGTCGGCTTTATTCACATCAAGATGGTTCTGATTAAACCCAGCTGGATTTTCGTTACAACCAACAACGTAAATCCAACTAAAAACCCTCTTCTAAAAAAAATGCGGTAACAAAAACTTTACATACACTCTGTGTGCGAGTATTTTACTGTTTTGTTTGAGTGAAAAAAAATGAAAACACTTTTGTTGAACTTTTTTGTTGTTTTCTGTTTATTACAAAGTAAACTATAAAAATAATACTATGGAAAGTTTACAAATGGATTTAAATGAAGCTTTAATTTTTCAGTACAATTTTCTTTTTAATTTGTATTTATGTCTGGAAAATATTTTTTTTTTTTTGAGACCGAACACAAAATGGAAAATGTATGTTTTAATAAATGTACAAAAAGACAGAGAAGGAGGAGGAAAAATTATGATAAACTTTTATTGATAAGTTTTCCGTTGCGGTGCAACCGCATGCGCACAAAAGTGTCGATATAGAAATTAAACAAACCGGGTGAAAAGCTTAATGATAATCCAGTTGGTAGTTGGAGGAAATAAAAATAAAAAATAAAAATATTTGCTTACCTTCTGGAAAAACTTGTCGCAATTTCAGGTACGATGTTGTTAATCTTATTATTGAGGCTTTATCTAATTGTGATGTAATAGCACTAGGTAACGGTAATAATTTAGCCAATTCCAAAAATTCAGCATTTTCCTTTTCCCGTCTGGATCGTGCTGCATTTTTACTTTTCTCCTTCATCGCTGTTCGGGCTAATAAACCTGCAAGTACAATAATTATTTATTGACACAATTAAATAAATACGATTTTAGGAAACTAATAACAACTATTTAGATGTAATTTTATTAATTATACACCATAGGAACTACCCTTAAATTGTTTATCCTAAAACCAATTTAATTTATTTAATGAAAGATATAATAAGTTTTTATAGTAGGGGTTTGCCTCTTAATCTCTATTCATTACTTGAGTATACAAAACTACTAAATTCTCGTATACTGTAGTTTAATAACAAACCATACGATGATTTTTTATTGTTATTGCAAGAGATTTGTCGTCGTGGTATTATTATACTATATGTACCAATAAAAATTTAAGAATTATAAATAATAAAAATTATTTTTTATAAATATATTTAATCCTTATAAATTGTTTGTTTTTAGATCATTAAAAAGAATGTTAGTTTTTCTTATTAATTTTTATACTTATATAATATTTTAGTGGTTGATGGTTGGTTTTAATGGTCGTTATCACACCAAATATATGTATTTATATAATACGATATATGGGGAAATAATTAAAAGCAAGTGGTTTTAGTAAATATAAAATCGTAGAATAATGCTGCAAATATATTTTGCGGAACTTTATTTTAAAAGGTTAGGCAAAGATGAAGTCTCCATAATTGGTTTCAAAATGAATGAGTCCATTTAATTATCACACTAAGGCCTGTTGTGGAATTTGAGGTTCTTAGAAGGCTGTTAAGGAGCTGTGTAAAATTTTTACAATTTTTACTACCGCATTTTATGCGAGCGTACATTTGTTTAACATTGTAATTCAAGAAAAATTAATATATGGGGAACAAGATCCTACCCTATTCCACGAATCTTAGATATTGGCTCGCATAGATACTATATGTGAAGAGGACACATTGGGCTTTCCAGTTGTGTACGTTATCTGTTCTTTAATTTAGGGTTGAGCTCTGATGACAAATTTTCAACTTACCACTTTTCATATCCGTTCCGTCCCGCCCAGTTTTTTTTGTCCTAATTTATTCTATAATTTTGAATGAGAGACGGAAACTTTAATACTAAGAACGAAGAGGAATAAAACGAATGCCACTTTAGGATTATTTTTTAACTTTTCGAGTTACTAAATTAAGTTTGAACCGTTACTATTATTAGTATTTATATGTCTGAAGACGTAAAAAAGACAGAGAGTTGCCAGAGGAGAGAATTCCGGATATAACATGTGGCAAAAATTCGGAAAATCCGATTTAACAAAAAATATTATATAAGAAAATTAAGAAAAAAGCATGAAATTATAAAAAATATGAACGCTCACGAAATTATAATCTGAATTTAATAATAAGGTGACCATGATTTGTCAGACAACTTCAGAGTTGCAATTCCAGTATGAGTGGCTCATATTGTCACCTTTAAATACCATATGGTTTCTATGCGTACTAATCTCTGTGATTTGTGTTATTTAGCTTAGGAGAAGATCATGTTTCTCACGTATTAATTTTTTTTTTAATTACACTGTTAAAAAAATGTACTCTGGTATAAATGTGTAAAAATGCGTTAAAAATTGCACATCGCGGTTACTATTCACATAATCGAGCTACTGGATAGATTTGAGTTTTCGATTGATAAGTTTCGCTTCAGTATTTATCGGCCAAAAATATCATAGTTTTTGTTTTGCGTACGTAAAATATAAGAGAAATATAAACCGTGTTTACCATATTTAGGCAGTTTTCCCACATTTAAAATAGTTTGAACCTTTATAGCCGCTAGTTTTAATTGAGATATTTATGAAGATTATAAATATTGTATTATTATGTTGTCCTATGTGAAACAATTCGTTTTTTTTTATCTAAAATATTTCCCTTTCTTATAAAATGATTTATTTTTCGTAATATTGTGTCGCTTAAAAAATTATTTAGCCATAGAAAATCCCGAAAAACAATTAAGAAATATAAAAAACAACAAAACCAACCCATCTGCTCAATGTTTAGGTGCAAATCGAACACTCAACTCACTTCTGTTGATTGAGTTAATTCAGATAATTTCATTAATTGACACGAATATTGAAATATACACATTGGTTTGTTGTGAACATCATTTTTTAATTAGATGCCGATATACTTTTACAGTATAATGTTATTTTAAATTTTAATTTTTGCAGAATTTTTAATTATTTTATGAATTAGAAAATTTAAGGTGAAGCGGAATTTTATTTTCTATAATCTGTATACAATTTGTGTTTCAATTTTTTTTTTTTCTAGCAAAATTTTTTTTTGCATTTCAAATAAAATTAGCGTTTTTAAAATTCCCGAGATAAAATTTTGTTTCTCGAGAAACAGGAATTCCCGAAATTAATAAAGATTTAAAAATTTTTAAAATGTCTCAAGATTCTCGAGACTTTAAAATCTCGAAAAATCTAGAAAACTTACAAACCAAATACTAAAACTCGAATAAGCTAAACATTCTCAAATAATTTCGAATAACATAGAAAAATAAGCTCTAAATATCGAAAATTTTAAATAATCTTGAAATATCTTCAAAATCTACAAAATTCACGAAAATAACCGAAAAATTACCTTGCAAAATTCGAATAACATCGACTATACAACTCATTGGAAAATAAACCAATCAGATAGTTGAATTTTTCTTAGTTACGCTGTATAATATCGGTTATTTGCGTTGCTAAGTAGTGTTTCGCGAAACACCACTAGTGGTGTTTCGGCCGCAAACAAATAAATCATATCTTCCATGAATATAAACAAACAATTAATATTTTTGATATTTGACATGGTTGATTCGTTGTATAGTCTTAACATATGCAACTCTAGCTTCGAAAATCATCTGAATATACAGTTGCGGACTCGATGTGTTACGTAAGAAACACAACTCCACCTGCGGTGTCGTTGTGTTTCCTAGGCAACACAACTCATCCTATAAACTGTATATTCGATTATTTTCGAACCTCTTGTTGTATAACTAGTGACTATATCACTCAATAAATTACAAAAATTAAAGTAGGCTTAGTTTTTCTTATGGTTCAATAGCAGCAACTGTTGGCGATTTCCATCAAATGTAGTCGGCATTGGTTTCTATGTAAGCAAAGGGGACGAGTATTGTCAAATTCAACTGTTTGACAGTTCTGATCCCCCTCACGATATAAGAAATTAATAAGATATGCTCACGCCACAGGCATGATGTCACCATCGAGTGACAAAAATTAAATTATTCCTTGTATAAATAGAAAACGCAGCAGGCCATGCTTAAATAAACCCGCAGTACTAAAACGTATGAAGTTGTCACTGGATGACCAACTGCGCAACACAAACCTAATTTTGAAATAAAATTGAACATAATCTTTATATTGCTATATCGTGGATCCCCCTTGTTCTATGGTTAAATTTTCTAATGTGCATGCAAAGAGAGTTTGTTTTTGTTTCCGCTCATCAGATGTTATTACCATCGTGATGAAGGTTACAATAAAGTTTAACGTTTAATTTTATAGCTAAGAAGTACGAACGCGTCGATAAATGACTTATAAACATTTTAAAATATAAAATTTGTTTTGTGTTATTAAATATTTCATACAGTTTCGATACAACACACTAATGGCATTTGACATTCTAACCGAGGGTGCTGCATTTAAAAACAGCGGCGAATATTGTTACTATAAGCATACCCCATACTGTTTTCACCAGATGTCAGCTACTTTGTTGGAAATCGCGAATAAGCGTATGTCCTTGACAAATTTACAACAACAATTGCATAGGATAAATCCCCGTAAGAATAACATTAACCCCAAATAAAAAATTGGGTTTATTTAAACATAATTCTCATTTTTGGTTATGACACCTGCCACCAGATCATAATACATATTAAATTTATATTTTATTTCGAAAAGTTGGTTTTCAATTAAATCACATTAGCTATTTTCTTGGAAAAAATAAACCCAAATTAATTCGAATTTAATTTTGGTCAACAAAATACGAGTATCGTTTATTCGCCTTTTAACGCAAAGTGGCTGACATCTGGTGAACGGTTTTACAACTTAGCCAATGGTGGTCAACCGGTAAATAAATGCATAATTACACATGTTTCTTAGTGAATTTATTTCAAAATAATCGTTTTTTTGCAATTAAAACATTAAACTCATTTAGATAGGTAATTAATTTATCAATAATATGATATTTGAATTTAAATATCAATGCGGTTCATAAATAACCGGTTACCACCATTGGCTCGTGCAAATCGTAGCGCCTCTTGCGGCACTTTAAAGGCGAATAGTATACTAACCTTTGTATAATTGCCATAAATAAAAAAACTGTTTTTTGTTGACTTTTTTAATTTTGTATTCGTGATATAAGTCTATCTGTATACAACCCAAAAATCGATAATTGTCCCTTAACTCAACGTATTGCGTCCTTCGATCTCGTGGTATTTCACGCAATAGGTCTCGTATAATCGAAAATTTTCGATCGTCTTTTGGTATACAGATCGGAGCCTTCTAGAGTATAGAGCAATAATCATACGTCAAAAATTAGCGTCAGCGCTCGCTGAACCATGGAACTTGGCCATTTCTTAACCGATTATGATGAAACTCGAGTTGTGTGACTAAAATGGGAATCTAAAATGATTTTTGTATTAAGTTCTGGAAAATAGCCAATTAATACGGAACTTGGCTATTTCTTAACTGATTTTAATGAAAGTCAACTTGTGCTAGCAAAATGGGATTCTGCTACAATTCTTAGATACAGTTCTTTATTATGGCAAATAAGGATGGAACTTGGCTGTTTCTTAACTGTGCGATGAACGTAAGATTATTAAATGATTTCTAGATTAAGTTCTGGAATTTCAAGCCGAATTTTATCAAAATCGGTTAAGAAATGGCAAACCTTTATCAGATTTAGCCATATTCGAGAACATCACCTTGAAATCCTAGTAGAATTCTATTTTCATCGTACAAGTAGAATTTCCTAATATTCGGATAAATTCCATTTACTTTGGCCTTATTCCAAGAACTTCCAAAATTCATTTTAGAATCCCGTTTTTATTGTAAATGTCGAATTTAAAAATAATCGATTATGAAAAATCCAAGTATCAACCTTATTAGCAGTATTCCTCAGTTTCACCTAAAAGCCGTTTCAGAGTTCCATTTCCGTCGCACAAGCCAAATTCCATCTTAAATTGAGAAAACTTTGATTTGTTATGAAAAAAGTTGATTTTCTTATAAAAAAATTTGATTTTATTTAAAATATATTGAAATTGGTGTGAAAACTATTGAATATAATTTAAAAATGCAAAACTTTAAAACGGAATAAATAATAAATTTTTGAAAATTAATAATTAAATTAGATTAATTCGACCGACTTCAGAACCGAGTTTGTTGTATGATTTCGGATTTTAACAACTCCTTTATCCTTATTACACTTCCGCATACAGACGGAATGTGAGAAAATTATGTGTTCTACACATAAATTATAATGGCATGTGTTCGACGGAACTCTATGAACTTATGCCTGCCTTATGCTTATGTCCAGGCCAACAGATATATTAAGACGATCAGTTCACAGATATAACGTAGAACTAATGTTTAAAAAGACAAATAATTTGTCAAAACTCTCTCTTTTTTCGGAGTATGCCTTGCGGAGCGCGATAGACGTTGAGGCCATTCCTTTGGCATGCAATTTACTGAAATGTAAACTCAATATCTAAAGTAGGATTTTTGAAGACTGAACTACCGATCCAGTTTAATCCTCTCTTGCTATTTATTCTTTAGTCCTTTCTTTCCTTTTATGGCTGTGCTGTATGTCACACATCCAAGGAGCAATTTCTAAACGCAACCCGTTAATATAAAATAAAAATAAAATTTTCAACTTTTCATGCCAATCATAATTTTCTAGGAAAAATTATTAGTGAATTTAATTTTATTTAAAAAACAAAAATTTTTGTTCGATATGTTAGAAATTCATACAACCTGTAAATCAGAAGTAAAAAGTATTTTCATTGTAAATGTACTGTAATTAAATTTGTTTCTATGTTGGCGTGAAAACAATCATGTTTTAATTTATATAATTTAAAATATATAGGGCGAACCGTAATTAATAAAACGATGAACTGGGGCGCCACTTTCGTATTTCGTAACATTTCTCAATTTTGTGATAGTTAATTTTTAGTTACTGAGTTATTCACAAACTAATCGATCATTTAATTAAAACCCACCCCACCCAACATATTCTTTTGTCTAACTAATAAAGTTTATTTTGTGAAAAACCATGACCATCATCTTATTTCCGATGCAATTTACTAGATCTCCAAATGATGATTGAATTATTTCGTGTTGTATAAATTATTTGGAATGAAGACGATCCAGATACAGATCGTAATGAAGACGTGTAAAAAAACATATACTCGAGATAATTCGCATTTAAAATTTTTTTGAAAAGACTTTTTAAAATAAAAACTTTTAGTTGATTTTTTCAGAAAAAATTTAAATTCGAACATATCAAAACTATGGTATTGCATCGCAATGCAAAAGGTGGTTTAAGGTAAAGTAGAGAAAGAACTTGCGTTTATAATCGTTTTCGTTGAGAAATTTTAAACGTTATCTAAGTTTTTCACAAATTAATCTTATGTCGACTTCCATTCACTTTTTGTGAAAAATGTAGATTTGGTGGTTCTAATTCGCCTTTTCACGCAGAGTATTTGACATCTGGTGAACGGTTTTACAACTTAGCCAAAGGTGATCAGCCGGTAAATAAATGTATAATTAGACATGTTTCTTTGTGAATTTGTTTCAAAAAATCGTTTTTTGCAATTAAAAAACTAAATTCATTTAGAAAGGTAATTAATTTATCAATAATATTTCAATTTAAAAATAACTGCGGTAAATAAATAACCGGTTATCACCTTTGGCTCGTAAAACTCGTAGCTCCTCTTGCGGCGCTTTAAAGGCGAATAGAACACAAAAAAACGTGATCTGCTTTTGTAGTTGAATTGTGTTTTGGTTGACATTTTCAAAAAGGCGATTATTATTTACACTAGAACCGGCAGTTAAAATAAAATTAGTTGCATTGTTTGAGCGTGAAAAACAGATTCCATGAAATTTTGCGATTTTAACATTTTATAGTATATGCAGTATAACGAAAATGGGCAAAATAACCTCATAATACAACTCATTCCTTTCAGGAATGATGCCAAAATGGTGTATTTAGATTTTAAGCTGTCATTTAAATAAAAAATGCACATTTCTACGTATTAGTGAGTTTTGTAGAAAAGTGGGAGAAAAGCTTTAAAAAAAACGATTTCTGAGATTATTTGATCTAGATCAAACAATCTATTGATTATTTTGGGTCAATAAAACACAAAACCCTGAGCTGGCACCATTTTTTTTTTAGATCAAACTTTTTGACAATACCATTCCGTTAAGATACAACCTTATTTACAGTCCTTAATAAAATTATTTGATTAAGCTAAATTTTTATTGCAACGTAATTTACTATACCAAATAATCTTTTTGAAATAAATAATTCTAATTGAATTAACTTAATATTCTGCTCATTATTAATATACATAAATGCAAAATTGTGAAACACATTTTGCTCCTGAAAGAAGAAAAGAACATTCAAAGTCTTATTTTAATAGTTTCAGATAAACTTTTAATTAAACATTACATTTCAGCCTCTTTGGTCATTTTGGCTGCAGACCAATTTTAGAGCAAATCATTATTACGGTAAAACTAGACATTAGGCATACATGTAATTTTGGAATCACAATAAAAAATTAATACAACATAAAACATTTCCTACTGTTTTTTATTCCATGTAAGTCTCATAATGACCGAATCAGATCACAGTTTACATTAAAAACAACAACAAAAATTTAACAAATTTTTGTTTTTGGATCAAAATTTTGATCCGAGTAGGTGTTTTTAGTGCTGGGGTGCGATTATGTATCTCTCGTATTACGAGTTACGAGTTTCGAGAACTCGAAACTTAGTATGCCGTAATTGCGACATAACGCAATTATGTAAACAATTACGAGAAACACTTTTTTTTAAACATAAGTGTTGCCCGATAGCGTCATTTTCGGCATAATATTTTGTTGTTGTTATGCACAGTACTGTGGTTGTTAGGCATATTTTAATTTTTTTCAATCATTACGAGTTGTGTGTCGTACATAAAAAGCTGTACGAGTAAAACAACAATAACAAGTCGCAATTACGAGAATTCGTAAAGTTTTACATAATCACATTTTGTCGCAATTTCGAGAAACTCGAAACTCGTAATGCTTACATAATCGACCGCCTGGTCGTTTCATGAAACATAATCTGATCCGAATCAGGTCAAACGTGAAGAAATGTGGATTTACCCTCCTTTGGAGGAATATTTACCGAATTTAGGATGTTTACTCTCACTAACGGTCCGCATCCTATATATTTCGACATTATTGTTTTCGTTAATGAAAATATAAAACCAAAGATTTTTTAAATTTAAGCAAAAAATATTTAGTTAACTAAACAGAAATTATAAAAGTTGAAATATATAAATGATAAATGTAATATTTAATTGAATCGTTTATTCTTGAAAGGGCTCATGTCCACTTTTTGTCAAAATTAGTATTATGACCGTTTTGCATCACAGACACGTATATACGTTTTATGACAAGACGAAATTACCATATGGTTAATGGAACGGTACCTACCTTGCAACAAAAAAATCATTTATTTCTAGAAAGGTCTCATGTCAAGAAAGTTTTTTTTATTTCCTGAATAATTTGAAAAAGTGGACATGAGCCCTTTCAAGAATAAACGATTCAATTATATGTTTACTTGGAAATTGGAACTGTTCAAATAAGATTTAAATAAATGTTCATTATATGTATGTTGATGAATATTTGTATTCACAAAAACAGAAAAAAATTTGTAATCGGAATTTTTTTGTTCTTTTTGGTGTGGAATTTTAACATTCGTGTATTTTAATGTGCACTCATAAATGAAGCCGTTTTGATGTCTGGTAAATTTTTCATATAAATTAAGATAGTGGGTGAGACTCACCGTTGGAGTTGATGCAAAGAATAGCGTTTATAGTGAGACTCACTGTTGGAGTGCAAAGGGTATGTAAAAAGCTATCACGAAGTTTTAAATTTCCATTAAATGTAGGGAGTTTTTTTTTTGGAAACGTTAAAAATTTCGCAATATATGGTTTAACATGCGCACCTTTACAAGGCAGAAGCATATACTGCTAAACCGTATGGGCGGGGTAAATCTAGTGGAAGTAACATATAGGTATTGTTGTTAAACAGAAGATCGTAGAATATTGATCGTGGGATCGTAAATCGTAGAATATTGCAGGCAAACGACGCAGAGAAAATATTTGGAATCATTTTTAAGTAAATATTTTTAAAATATATGGATTGTACGAGAAGTTATGCAAAGAAGAAAATATACAGCCTGCTAAAGAATCTGTGTTTGAAAATAACTTGTCGATTAGTGATAGCCAAAAAATATACGCATATCTCAAACAAGGAAAACAAGCGAAAAAAGGGAAACAGACAAAAGTGGTGTGATTCCTGGAATGAACTTTGACCTTTAACATGTTGTAACATATCGTAGGGCTGAAATAATTTAATTTTTCTACAGGCTTAAGCTAAATGTACATTATAATCACACAGTAAAACGTTGGTTACCTAATCAAGTTTACTCTGTACAATATGGATGAATCATTGACCATCATTTTTTCTTTTTTTTCTTTAATGGAATTCTTAAAGGATAATCCGGAAATGGAAACTGTTTTTATGAAATTCTGGGTACCGGAACCTTCTTCTCATGCAGTGGATAGACCTAATTCATTTATTGAGGTTTGTTAATCGTAAGCAACCCCACAAACTCATTCAAATGTAAAGAATGGATTGTAGGGTTTACCAAGCAACTTCCACATTCTTTAATTACAAGTAAGTACCATTTTCTAAAGTTAGCGCTCTAAAATTTACGCAATGTTTTCCGAAAATACACGATAAATTTTCGCATGCAGAAACATCCATTTTTGTTACATGAACATCTAAGACTAAACCAATTTAGCAAAAATAAAAAAAGGTTGCAGTTGCAGTTTGATTGTCGCGAGATAACATATTATGTTAACACCGTGCAAGGCAACTTCCATTTTCTTAATTCACACAGCCACACACACACACACACACATCGAAGGTAAACAAAACTAGTAGTAATATTAAAGACATATTTACCCAAACTCGTATTCTTATTAAAATCACCTAACGGTTTTCTTCGACAATATTTCATAATAATATTTTTAAACACGATTTTAATCAAAATTAAAATTGTACTGTTGATCCAAATGACACCAAATCACTGAATACAAAAACATAAATCTAAATAATCTAAAATATAGCAATTACATTACACTTGTCACTTGCACAAACTCGAAATGTAAACTATTTTGCATTTTGTACAATTTTTCCGCATAATGAATGTAATAACACAACGTATGTACCTACTGTAAAAACGGAAACAAGAAAAAAACGGAATATATTCATTGGTCCAATGATACAGGTACAAGCACAGTTTATACAATAAATTTTCGACTACAATTGTAAAAGAACCTGCCCAAATCTTTTGTATTTTTATTTCCCCTGTATTTATATAATTTAGGGGAGGTGCATTAAAATTTCATCCCTTACGGATGATATGTAGCTATGTAAAATCCATTCTATTTTAATCAATGAAATTTGTTTGTTTAGCCCTTTCGAGCCCCTCTATCACAAATGTGAGGTACATAACAAAGGTCATTAATTTTTTTTTTTTTGAGGGACGTTAAGCCCAATCCGCACAATTGTTACATACAATTTTTACCTGCATTGCGGGTAACATTTTTTTTATTTTTTGTATGACGTGAAGACCAACTATCACAAATGTGATAGTAAATTCTTGTGTGCCTTGAAGTCACCGAAAATTTAAACTTCAAATTTTTGCCTGAAATTTTTATGGGCCAACATTGAGAATATTAAGTACCAGATTCCAGAATTTTTTTTTGAAAAAAACATATATCTTCTGAGAAAACACACCCTCACATTTGTGTTATGTGGGCTTTCTCATATACATTTTCTTTTTCTTGTTTGCTATGAACTGGTCCATATTGATTACCTTCGAAGGACACCGTAGCTGTTACTCCAGATATACACCGAAAGCAAAAGGAAAGATACCAAAGTACCAATTAATAAATTATCGTTTTAAATAAAATAAAAATTCAAAATTTATTGTATTAGAAGAAAATTACAAATATCACATATTTAGGTATATCACATTTCTGTTTACTAATATCTACTTTTGTAGAAACGCATGAAGGAACTACTGGTAAAGTATTTCTTTCGAAATCCGTAACAATCCAACCAGATAGTGAATTCCTGGTTGACGAACTATTTGTGCCTATGCGACGTACCTTGAATTATATTGGATGAGATGCATAATTAAATATTTTAACGATTTGAATACAAAAGTGCTACCGTTTTCATATTATCACACTCTTCAACATCATCAACATCGCCATCAACTCCTTCCACGATTGCCTGACGAATTGTATCCGGCATTATAAAATCAGACTCATGGACATCATAATCATCATCGACATCTTCTTTCTGGGAATCTTGAAGCATTTTGTGAAGTTCTTCCTCGTCCACCAATGAATTTCCTCTTGCAAACACCACTAACAAATTTTGGTTTTTAATGTATCATGCGGAGACCAGATGTAACATATGTGATAGTAGATATTTATTTATAAATTTTCAATGTTAAACGTATATAAAACATAAAATAATTATAACAAATTTAAACAATCATTCTTCATAAATGAATTTATACAAAAAGTACAATAAAATTGTATTTTTTTCTTAATAAAAATAAGTACTTACATTGACTCGATTTTTGCGCTCCAGATATGTTAATGTTTGACCCAATATAATTTTATGTACACTGTATTTTTATATAGGTTTATTTTGTTTCTTAAGAGTGAAAGAACCGATCAATAGATGGAACTCAATCCAAATAGTAGATATTATTTTTATATGTCTAAAAAGATTGACAAAAATTAGCAATGTTTAGCCCTCATGATTGTGATATCTGGGCTTTAAGATATATATAATACAATCACGAAAAACAATTTTACGCCATACTTTTTTTTATTGTCACATATGTGATAATTGGTCTTCAAGAAATACAACTACAAAAAATTATTGGCGCTGTAGTCACCAACCTCACAATTGTCACAATTGGTCCACAACAATGCAGAAAAATCATACAAGCTGGACTCGAAAGGGTTAGACAAGATACAAGGTGTAACGAAACAATAACAAAACATTAAAAATGATTTGCATTTTTGGACAAACCGATCATAAATACATCTAACTATCATATATCCTTGCCTTAAAACGCAGGTAACACGTATCCTGACTCGTGGGAAAAAATTTTTTTAAATTTATTCTGACAAACACCTTCTTCTATACTCGAATAAAAACATTTTACCGAAAAGCAATAAAAACTGTTTGTTTGTCTTATTTATATTCCTTACATTGTTTCGATTTGTTATTGTTTTTTTTTGTGTTTCTTGAAAGGTCTTATTTTTAGTAAAATGTGCTCAACATCTGAGGAAATTACTATGTGCAGAAATTGGTTTGACGGAAATTTTCTCACGACAAACAAAACAAAAAAAGTAAAAATCATAAAATTTTATGATTTGTACATAGTATGGTGAGATGATGTAGGTGGTTGGTAATTAGTTGGTATGATTACAAAATTTGCATAATTTTAAAATATAAGATTTTATACCTGTGATCTTGCACACTGGGTCTTATATTTATGTTGTTATTTATGATTTAAGGAAATCGCAGCAGGATTAGTTAAACGTGGGATAATAATGGTTTGGTGTAATTGAAATGTAAATGGATTACAATTAAATCCTAATTTATATGCGTCTATATAGAGAATATTTTAGAATGATTATTTGATTATTTATTGGTGGTAAAACCATAATTGGATAACAGAATTAACTTTGTGTAAGTATGGTGTTATATCGTTGACTCTTTTATTGTTACAAGCGTTTTGTAAAATATTTATTTGGATGTACAGTTTTAAAGTTAGATTAGGACACAATGCGAAGCGGATTTAAATAATTTTCGTATAAGTCTTTGGTTTAATCGGCCAAAATAACCACAATAGAAACCGTTATATAAAAAAAAAAACCAAACATTTCAAAGAAGGAAACGAATTCCAAATTTGCCACATTTAAATACAACGAAATTAGAAAATGGGCCTGTTTTGCTATTGGCATGGTACCCACAGATCGATGGTAGCGTTTAGTGAGTTGGATTTACTTCTCACATTATCGTAGTTTGTTTCTAATAGTCAATCTTAACAAGATCGTTGATTTTAACTTCACCTAACTTTCAAGGTGTTTATGATGAAGAAATGTACACCATATTCGTAACCCTGCGTGTGAAATTTGTATCGTAAGAACCATTTTGATTACGTTATGTTGGTAACCCTGGTTAAATTTTTGTTCGCGTTGAGAATAATTCGTGGTTTATATTTTTTTACCAGAAATGTAACATGTACGCTTCTTCAGAATTAGAGCAAAACCTTCGGAAAAGATTGAAATGTGCTGAACTATAACGCCGACAAGCTAAAGATTAATAGTATTAAAGCCTGGTCAACCTAAAAATTGTAATTTAGGTAGTTGTTGGTCTTTAGTTTTTGAAATCCAAACATTATGTTGCCAGAGTATTTTTGATAAGAACAATCACAAATCATCAAAAATACCAGGGAACTCCAAAATGGTGCAATACCAAATTTAATCAAAATCTCCAAAAGCCAACATAATACCATGTACAACCTTGATGAAACATTAATGATGCGGGTTTTTACTAATAATTTTTAGAATCCTTTACTGTTTTTAGAGTTGAAACATAAAAATTCGTATTAAGCCGCGTATTATAGTAATGTAAATCGTTGGCCCTTTGAAAGTTGTAATTACACTTAATCAAATTACGGCCATCTTTAAAAATAAATGTCAAAATCATCAATCACTGCAATAGGTAAAATTTTCTTGCTTTATTTAACAGACGCATGGAAATTAATCTAGACAAGTGTTTACTAATTTGTATAACTTTATTTTGTAGAATTTCTAGGAGACATATGTAGTTGACTGCTCGCGGCGGCGAACCAAATCACAATCATGTTGTGACAAATGACTTTCACGTAAGTAAAATATAGTAATCAGGAGGTTTCAGAGATAACATAATTAACCAAACACTTAACAGCAAACACGACAAGAGGAAAGGTTCTGTATATTCTATAAATGAGCTCAGATTCAGACCAGTTCATTTTTGAATCTATAACTAAACACAGATACTTGTAAGGTAATACAGCCTGAATTTTAGATCCACAAATATTAAAATCAAGTTCCTTATAGATTCTATTCTTATTTTCAAATATTAAGTAATTAATTGGTTTTGTCCAGATTCAAAGATAATCGGTTAGCTATAAGGCCATTATTAATTAAAAGTAGGTCATGCCGCATTATGATCACTAAGATAAGATACCAAAATCGACAAAAATTGGTCAGTAAGTTGCAATTGCTTAAATTGTTTAATTAAAATCTTATTATTGACACAATTGAAAGCCTTACGAATATTAATAAATAAGGCCCCAACATATAATTTAAGATCAGTTTCCAAATAAACATTGTGCATTAAATTGATTCAGTACTAGAACCTTTAGTAAATTCAAATCAGTTAATATTAATAATCATATCCTTTTCTAATAACAGGAAAATACCTTTAAACACCCCTTGGCCTACTCGATCTCAATTTTGAAATTCAGAAGGTTGGTATTCCTTCAATGCAATCTAAATTAAATGTAATCATTATCTCTTGGGAAAGGAAAAATTGAGAAAAATTTGGCAAAATTTCTTAAAAATTATCATGGTACGACTCCACGAATGTATGATCTGCCGAAAGTACACAAAATTGGTATTCCCTTAAGATCAATTGTAAGCTATTTTGGTTCACCTTTATACAATTTATCCAAATTTTTGTCTAACATTTTGAATCATTACGTGGAAAATAACTTTTTGGCTGTACAAACCGCGGAAGATTTTAGAAATAAAATTAAAAATGTGTCTCTACCAACAAATTATATATTAGGGTCGCTAGATGTGGCCTCGTTGTTTACAAACTTTGAATCATCTTTGGTAATAATTTTAGAGCTTTATGAGTAGCATAAAAGCATGTAGTAACATAAAACTGGAGTCGAAACAATTTGTAGAAGGGTTGAAATTTGTGTTAGATCCTACTGAATTTAGTTTCGGGGGAAGCTGTTTCAGGCAAGTGTTTGGTTCACTGATGGGTTCGCCAGTTAGTCCAACAGTAGCTAACCTAGCAATGGAACACATTGAAACCGAAGTGTTAAAAACATCTTCCGTCAAACATATCTTCTTTTACCGGTATGTGGATGATATTATTGCGGCTATTCCAAATTCGGAAACTGATAATTTTTTGGATTCATTTAATAGTTTTGCTCCGCGAATTAAATTTACATGTGAAATTGAAAATCAAGGTTGTTTGGCGTTTCTAGATACTATAGTTTAACTACAGATTTATATCATTTAAATTATAACTCTTTGGTATTTAAATTATAACTCTTGGCTTTGGCTTCCATCATCTTACAAAAATTGCGCATTGTTCTTTGTTAGCTGAAAAAGTTTTGAGATTATCGGATGAGGTTTTTCATGCCGAAAATTTCAAAATTTTAAGTAAGGTTCTAACTCAAAATAGCTATCCGAGAGGTGTAGTTACTAGAGGAATTAGAAAGGATATCGACAAACATAGTAATTCGGGAAATATTTTGGAAAATACGAGCGTAAATCCAAATTTAATCGTTGAAAAAAAAACTTTACATTGCAATTCCATATGTTAAAATTCTTTTCGACAAACTAAAATTTCTTTTACAAAATTATGATATACAACTTGTTGGTAGAGCATTTCACAGTTTGGACAAAGCTTCATTCACTAAATTAAATTCCCATAGAGTTACAATAAAATTTAATATATCAATTAAAAAGTTCGTATGGAAAAGAGTATGTGGGTCAAACTAACCACTCGTTATCTATAGGTGACGATAAGGAGCAAAATCTCAATTAAAGATTAATTTTGGAAAGCATTTACATCAAAAAACAACAAAATTTATTAAATATCCAGGAAGATTCAAAATATTTGTTAAATTATTACGACAACATTTTGTAGATTTTCTAAATTTGTTTTCACTCAAATTGTATAACTTTAAATTTTTCGGTTAAACTAAGTATTTTATAAATTTCAATTTGAACTCTAGTTACGTTAGGAAAACATTCGTTATAAAAAAATTTTCTTTCAAATTATAGTGTATAGTAAAAATTGTACCCTTGAGAATGACGGAATGTACCGTCGAAACGTCGGGTTTTAATTAAATAATTTATAAAAAATGAAATATCAAGCTAAAAACCAAAGAAAATTATTTTATTGTGTGAATTAAAGTAATGTAGAAACCATTTCGAAATATGCACTGAAAAACAAATAATTTTGCTGTTGGACCATTCCCTTTTAAATCTTCCACTTTTTGATTGAATTTCAGTTGAAAAAAGTTCAGTTCACCAACTGTAAGGTCAATTTCAGTAACATTTTCAAGTAGACATAAGTCATTTAATATTTGCTGTTCTTCACCAGATAATCCTAAATATTTCATAATAAGTATATCTAAAGTAAGGTGTATTAATGAGTGACACCGTATTGCTCGAGCATAAGCTTCTCCAGATAACATTTTTTCAACCGACCCTGGGGCATAAATAAAACTACATATATCTTCAAGACCACTACCAGCCATTACATACCCAATGTAACCAAGAAATGACATAGCTAGGTGAAAACCCCAAAGTTTGATAATAACGTTTTTTACATCTGCAGCTTCACTGCACCAAACTGCACGAAGCAACAATATCCCTTGCTTTGATGTATAATGGCAAGTCAAAAGTGACAATACAAAAAACTTGTTCCGCCGCTTATGTGTCAACTGCCATTTTCAAAGATATGTAAATCGTGTCATAGTCGCTTGGAATAGCATCAATAACTGGTAAGTAAATGATTTGGGAAACATCAAATGCCTTATTTTTAGTAAGCGACTCATAATAACCATAATATAATTTAAAACAATTTTTAAAAAATTTTTTTAAATAATTTAAAATTAATTTTAAAAAACAAAATTTTATTGTTCAGTTACAAAATGTTTTTTCTTTCTATATCGTGATATGTGTTAAAATTTTTTTATTGTAGCCGGTTTCGAGCTTCGCTCTTCATCAGTATGATTATGCAACTAAACAATTTTTTGTGTGAAAATTGTGATGAAAATTATTGTCGTATTTCTATAACCATGTCGTATATTTTGTTATTTACAAAGTTAGTTTGATCGTTTAAAATTAAAGGGTTGTGGCGCTGTTGATAAATTTCAAATTCTTCCACTCGATCCATAAATTTGCCCTTACTAAATCTGTGTAGAATTTGCAGGTTGGTGTCTTGATTAGTGTATGTGTGGCCATCATCCGCTAGATGTTGTGCGTAGTTTGATTTGTATTTACTCCGCGCCTGTTTAAGTTCTTCTGTGTGCTCTTTAAACCGTACTGTAAATGAACGTCCCGTTTGGCCAATATAAAATTTTTTCATGTAATGATTGTGGAAAATTTATAATTAATTAATAAAAAACAATTAATAAAAAAGAACTCAGTGCAGTTAGAATTGACGATATGAAAGATCGAGGTCTAGTAGCAGAAATAATTGCAAGAGAAATCGAAATAATTATCTCTCTCCATTGTTCAAAATCTCCACGCTTGCTTTTAAAATTACAGTTTCAAAAAAATCCATTTTTGAGTTGGCCTGTTCTCTGTATAATCAGCTAAAATCTCATCTAAAGAAAACTGTCACTCTTCTTTGTGTGAATTTAGGATATTACTTATATAATTAATTACTCTCGTAGTGTCTTCGCTTTCAATTCTTCGAGATTGTCTTGTACCAGTTGGGAGTTGTAATTTTCCAAAACAATTGACGTGATACCTAGCTTGAAGAAAACCAATATTTCTGGTATTTTCTATTCGTTTAAATAACTCGATATCGTTTTTCCCCTTGCCAAATCATTAATAGTTTCTTGTATTTCTGAGCGTTGAATTACGTAAACTTAAATAATTATTAACCTTGCTATTCTACTTAATTTAGTGAACAAATAAAGTAACTTGGCTACCAAGAGGTTTTATCCACAGTAGTATGTTGTTAATTATTTTGCATAAAACTAATTTACACACTTTCTTAATAAAAAGCTAACGTTTTTTTATAAAAATAGAACAAAAAGTATCAAATTATAAAAATTATATTTACTTTGCTGGGATGAAGCCACTTGCAATACAAGAAACAAAAAATTAATGTTATATTACCAAGGTGAAAGCGGCCTCTTTTCTGACAATCGAAATAATAGTTATCTCCCGCTTGCTCGCTATAAATAATACAAAGTTCAGCATAGTTAAAAGTGACTCTTTGCCTGGTACTACTTGGACCCGCAATTGATTAATCCAAAATAGCTGTTTTTCTTATTTGTGCTGCATTTATGTTCGATGTAGAAATGTATGATTTATAACACGAATTATACACTAAAATACTTGGTTCTGGTTCGTCACTTAGCATTCCACCTTCAATACTAGCATTAATATTAAAGTTTGAATACTTCTACTCTTAAGACCTCTCGTTGTTTCATTCTTATCTTTATTGCAATTAAACAAACACTTTTCCATTATAAATAGTGAACTCAAAATTTATTCGTATGATTCAAAAAAACAAAAGAATATTGAAATGAAATTCTGTGATGGTCGTGTAACGACAAATAGTGAACGACAACAAATCAACACACATTTTACCTAGTAATACAACAACAACATTATTCTAAAACATTCGAATCAAGGCCTCCTAGGTTTATAGTATATTATTGCGGGTACATAAAAAGTTGTCACGGAAATTGCGGCTGCAGGAAATTGGGCAATACCTGTATGGCCTTAAATTGTGACAACGCTGTTGTTTCAGAAGTTACAGAAGAAGATGTCGAAAACGATGTTGATGAAGATATTGATAAACAATTCGAAAACATTATGGGAGAAATAACAGGTATGTAATTTTCAAAAAAAAAAGTATCTTTAGAACAGCTATAAATTAGTACAATATCAAAAAAATTTTATATCTAAGATCATATGAATATTAGCATTTTGAACAAATATCTTTATTATTATTACAATTGTAAACCAAAAATAATTTTTGCGTGTAAAAATTAAAAACATCATGGTATAAAGGTAAAAAGTTGTAAAATCGTAAAAAAGTAGGTAACTTTGAACGACTGTATCTCAGCCAATATTTATTAAAAATACTTTTATCGGTCACCATTTTGACGGGAATTACGTCAGCTTTCTTTTTTGTGAACAGAAAAAAGTTACACACATAAATAAGAAAAAAAAAAAAAAAAAAAATTGCAATTTTTCGGTTTCTTTTTGACTTATTTTGTTCAAAACAAAGTTTTTTGACTTTAAAGTGCCATTGCGATAGGAAATTTGATTCTCTACAAAAAAAATCGTACAACTTGTATATACAAAAAATGCATAGTTTTTGAGTTATAGTTAAACTACTTTAAGGTATCCAAATTTACTCCGTTCTGAAAAGTTCAAGCCTAAGTTTAATATCACTTTGTGGATTTATAATTGTTCAGGTACCATCCCACATATGAAACAATAAAATACCGCTAAAGAATTAGTTATTCAATGACATAGACAATAGCCTATAACTATTATTTATGATACATACAATCAAATATCAATTTTTATTATTTTAAATTCTGAGAAATTTTTCAAAATACTGTTCACAAAACCAAATTTGTTGATTTGTTAAATTTTTTATTATTAAAGCTTCTCTTTAAACCATACAAAGTAGAAATTACGCAAAAATTAAACAATGAAGATTTGTACTGTTTGCGATTTTTAACAGAAATCTAGTTTTTTTGAAATGTCCTTAGCGATTGTGTGAGGGTTTAGGCTTCGGTATGCAAGTAGAACATTTTCGTTTTTTCATTTCAAAGGATGAATGCAGAGAATAAAATATTGGTCTCGCGACTCTGCAATATTCTGCACGTAATTTGAATAAGTGGAATACATTTTTGATGTGAAAACATCTTTAGCGAGGGTAAGTCAAAAATTTCATGTAAAAAAGGAACGGAAAATCCGGTACGACCGAAATTGCAAATTAAATACGAGAAAAACGAACATAAAATGCACCGAACTTGCATACGATGTAATTCGAATTACAATTTCCGTCAGATTAAAATAAAAAGGCACAAAAAGTATACACTACACATTGTAAGTGATTCAAAAAAACTGAAAGGAAGTACGTTAAACAAAGACAAATGCACACATACTTTAAATATTAAATATCATACATCTTAGCGAGCTGTAAAAATTACACTTATACATACGTTGGTACATAATAAAATAATAATTTTGAAATTGTTTAATCGGTATACTATGTTTAGTATTGCTCAAATGCTCATGCTGTTGCTGAATTTGGTTGTGCGGGGCATATAGGAAACCAAAAGTATAAGAGTGGTAAACAGATTCGAACGCCATTTTCTAACGATACGCGCAAGGAAGAATGTGCAGGGAAACATACCGTCTTTCCAGCTGCTATGATTTTACAGTCAAAATTGCGCTTTTATTCAAAATAGTGCTTTGTAGCGCAATCCGCCATATTTCATTTAGTTCAAATGAATCAAATCAGCGATGCCACTTTGCTTTGTTCACCAGGGCCTCTATCATGTTCTATCCGACCCGCTTCAACTTTCTTATTATGAATTCCGCTATCGAAAAGGCTGCAAACGCATTCATTAATGACGTTTGTCTGTGTACGCGGCACTATTTTGAGACTAGTTTTGATTTTAGTTTAGATTATATGCAAACACTTGTCACAATTCTCAACTATAAAACAATCGGAAAATTGTCCGCCTTATTTTTGTTGGCGGAATTTTTCTCGCTATTGAATAGATGGCCAAAAAGTGTCGAGTTTTGTGATCCCAAATTCACGATATTGTAAAAAAAAAATTTCGCGGCGGAAATCATGATGGGGCCCCTGGTTTGCCGTGACCATTCACAAAAGTTTAAATATGGAATCTTCCATAATTGTCTTGAATGAGTAATAGTGAATTTTAAAGCGTTCAGGGCAGGTTTATAGATGATTAACTTAACAGAACTGTACTTTGCTCAAGCTCGCCTTCGCTATACTGAAATATAGTCGGTTATAAATTTCAATTTTCAATTAAACAATTAGTATCGGTAAGGTTCGTCCTCCAAATCCAAAATAGAATAACTTATTGACTTTTTAACCCAAAATTGTATCGTAATTTAAATACTGAGCGAATAGTTCTCAGGCCCATCGAAGAGAACACTAAACAAAATACATCGAAAATTTCTACTGTACTAGCTGTATTTATACTATGATATGAGTTAATGTTTTGGAATTTCTCAGTATAATATTGTTTCTTTAAAAATGTTTTGTTATTAGTTTCCCGAATTCGCAAATGGTTAAACTGCTTTTAGTAATATAAATTATCTGGAAATTTCTTATGCCAATGGTAAAACTCAATTCTTATTTTTACTATTGGCAAAATATCTTTAGTGAACCATGGCTTATGAACTGTTTTAATTTTCGTGGTAATAGTATTACTACGTATTACTTAAGATAAATAGAGCAAAAAGTTATTAATACAATGTCGTAGCATAGACAATCATAATAGATTTCTCATTTGACTAAAAATACAAAATAAAAATAAAAATTTTCCATTCAAATGTTATCAGTGTATACTTGAAATGATTCAGTAGTTGCAGGTTTTCACATAATTCTTTTGCGAGTTGAGCGTGAACTCGCACGTTGTTTTTTCACAGCATTCTTGGCCCTAATACGCGATTGAATTATTTCACTTTTTAAAAATTTGGAGTAAAAAGATCTTCAAATGTGGCAGCTTCTTAACTGTATTGCGTATACGTATTATATTTGCAACGCATTCTAAAATCATTGCCTTATAAAATACACAACACAACGATACATTGGAATTATCAGAAGTTTTGTTTTTTTCCTTTAGTTATAATGAAATGAGAAATCTAGTATGAATGTCTATGGTCGTAGTATACCTGAGATACCCAGGTGATTGATTTAAAAATTAATGGTTTAACCGATTTAAATTGTACGCACATATCTAGCACAGGTGCTTTATGTTCTTAAAAGCATACATCAAAGCTATCAAGATTTTATCTGTGAGAAATTAGATCTGAGAAAGCATTATACTTTTTTAGAATGGGTAGTAAAACCGATGTAACGAAAAATTGTCGGTCGCCACTAAAAAAAATAACAACACTTTAGATTCGTATACGCATTAATACACAGGGTGAGCCATATTAATCAAAGCATCCTAAAATAAGCCAGCTACAAAAATATGGTTTAAGCAGAATTTGTCAAGGACAATGGGTGTCATCTACCTGTATTAATACCCTTGAGCTTCCGCTCAATTTTCAAGGACATCTGAAGGTCAAGGTCATTTTTTTAAATGGAAGCCCGAATAGGAAATTTTACGTCTGAATATGTACGTACCATGACCTCCCAAAATAACCTGAAGGAATACATTTTAGTTAGTTATAATGCTTATGATTAGCTACGAATGTAAAAAAATAAAAAAAAATTCCATTCTAAAAAGTCTCTATGAAAACCAAACGAAAAGTAAATAAATACATCAGCTGATTTTGTTTGCAAATTACCATTGTGTTGAACTTGATATTCTGAACTTTTTTGAGTTTGTTGTTATCGTTTTGATTTATTTATGTTTCATTGGGGTATTGTGCATACACATTTAATCTGTCCTATTTAGAAAGGCACTTTTAGAAACTGGCTTGGTCGATTCGATTTTAAAATCTTGATTTGATAGTCCAATGAACTTAAAAAATCAGTTCACAAGAACAAAAAAACTAAATTGATTGATTGATTGATTGATTTTGAATGTACGACCAAGCACCGCACACCCTTTGTTACATTTATTTGGAAGGATAGGATAGGATTGTTAGTATAGCATAGAGATCGACCCGGTTACAAACACCTTGGCGGTCAATTGTTAGTATTTACATTTTTTCTATTAATTACTTTACTACGTTATTTCTATCAACTACTTTCTATCCTTGGTATCCTACAGACAATGTTAATTAGTACTCAATTACCCCTTATATATTTCCCACCAACTTAATTATTCTTTCAGTACTACAAACACCTTAATTTTAATGTTAGTGTCTATTTCCCTCGGCTGCTTCAGCTTCCAGAACCCGCCTTTGGACATTTGTTGTAGCACTTTGATTAGGAGGTGTTTAATTCTAAATATTAACTAGCTGTCTATGTCTGATTTTATAGTAAAACGGCATTCTGAAATAACATTCATTAGTTTGCTGGGTCCGATTTCTAGTAATTTCTGCAAATCGTAAATCTTATTAATTTAAATTCCACTTAAGAGTTATAAAGCAGTAGCTCAGGGACGACCTAGCATCGTGGATGTAGTTAGTCTCCGCTGTTAATTCACATGCCTTCAGCCATACTGGTCCCTCTCTCAACTTAGAACTACAATTCAGCTGAATTTCAAGCCTAAGGCTCGTTTCCCGGAATACACCGAATCCACCGCACCGAAAGAAATGTACATTAATAAAATTGTTAGTAATAATTTATAAAGTAAGTTAGCACAAATAACACAACTTCTACACTACATGATTTTTTTTTAACTGCTTATTGTTTCTGGAGCTGCGAGTTGATTCAGGCTACAATTTCATTTTGAAAATCAGGATTAAATTCAATCCTTATAAAAGTTGTTAATTCGGAACTGTGTTATATTCTGTAAATTAAGTTATTTATCACTAAACTAGGGAACACTAAATGATGCACAAAATAAATAAGACGAATCGTCTGTTCTTCCTTCCGGAATCCCTATGTATCCATCCCCTCCACTCCTGATTCTTATTAAATCAACTTGTATAATAATCAAGTAAGTGTTTGAGAGTCAGTTAACTACAAATTAATCAGCCATTCAGTTATTTCAATCTGAAATTCGAGATGCATAAAAAATGTTAATCTAAATTATGTATATTAAGTAGTAAATATCTTCTTCTTTTTTTTTTTTTTTTTTTTTTTTGTTTAGTATTTTAAACTAAAATTCTATAATCTGTAACTAAAAAATCTGAAACCTCATAAAATTTCATTTATATCTATAACTATTGACTCTAGAAATTATCTCCCAAACCAAAATTAAAATTGCTTATTTCTTTTCTGCTTAAAATCTCACTGCGAAATAATTTAAATCAGATATGAAACTCATTAAATAATAACAGCTTTAAGTTGTTCATACTAAACTAAATAAAACAATTTGAGTATCCACATTAGTATATTCTTATTAGTACCATATATGACAAACAATTAGCACAAATATACACGGAAAAAAATTTATAGTACACATTTCCATAAATTATAGGAGCCCAGGCATTTGTGGCTTATTATCGGAACGCTTACTATATAATATTACGAAAATATTAAATGATGTGTATGGTACCGGTTACCATAAAAATAGTAAAATATCTTATAACAATATAGTAACAATTATCATTATGAAAAGTACACACAAATAATTATCGTATCGTTTACACTGTATATAGTACATATGCTTTCCATTGTGTAATAAAAAACGTTTTCAATTTATTTGATTTAACATATTATAATATTCATTCAATTTATTGTCTACACAAAATAAAAATAAAATATTAAAATATAATTAATTTATAATTATTATTTTTTCTAATTTTAAATATTTGATTTTGAATTTAATTCATTTAATGTATTAGTTAACTCTAGGATTTTTTACAACATAGGTATGCATACTTGTGAAAATCGAAATATTTTATGTCATATGTACGTAGTATTTAAAATGCATATTATACTATTTTCAATTTTTAAAAATCCTGTTATTTTAAAAAACGTTAGTTTCCTTTTTAATGTACAAATAATATCGATTACAACCATTTCTTTTTATATTGTAAAAATGGTAGTTGTCCATTTTTATTATTTTTGCGGCTTTTATCACTTCTGATATTAATGTAAAACACAAAAATTTTTTTTTTTTTTTTGTATTTCACATACATATACATTTATTTCACAACGTTTTTTTAAAAAACAACAATTGTTAAAAAACTTTAAAAAATTAAACTTTTAAAAAAATAAATTATTTTTTACAATTAAAATCAAAAATTTAAAACAATTCTTAAAAATTAAAAATGTGAAACTTTATACATATAGATTACTTTCTATTTTTAGTGATAATTAAATTTTAAATATTGTAAACTAGTTTCGAACGTTCGTTCTTCATCAGTACAATCTATTTAACTAATCAAACTTTTTTTCAAAAAAGTAACGTCAGCGTTAATAAAAATGTGTAAAGTAGTAAATTTAAACTATCGACTCTATGGTCCTGTGCAAACCTCGCATCCAGAGCAACATCAGTTGCTTCACTACTGCTTAAACTAATTACACATGAAAATTAGATTAGCGTAACCATAATCCATGACAATGAAAATGCTGAGGAGCTGCTGCTAGATGATGTCGGTTTCGTTCGACGTGTTGTTGTAAAAATTCATGTTAAGATTTTTTACTTTCTTTGATTAAAACTTTAGTTCTCACAACACTAACCACTTTTTATGTAATATTAGTGCACACACCTGTACACAGTTATTGCACAATTATTTATTTAATACAGTTAATAAAAGTGAAAATGAAAACTTATTTAACATTTAAATATTTAAATCTAATTTGACATTTTTTTTTTGTTGAAAAATTTATTTTCTCCGCGAAAAAACCCAAGAACAAAAAAACTAAATAAGCACAAAAATTAGAAGGAAAGTATTAAGTCGGAGGAAACCGATACCGCCGAAAATTTTTGTATCTCGAAATATTAATTCATCTTCAGTATAAACCAAGTCAGCGACATCAAACTTCTTATTTTCCTCGAGTTTAATTCAGTTATCAAAAGCTTGCTGTTTTGGCCCCGAAACATACTGAAAACAAATCAAATTCATGCGGAACAAATTCATGTATAAGAGCCAAGTTTAATTCAGGCCATACATCCACCAATTGAAAAGAAACATATTTAAAGTACATACTTTTAAAATAATGCGCGATAAATAAGGACACTTGTTCATTTTATGCCTATATATTGTAAATCAAGTTTACAATTTTTTAATAATTTTAGTTAAGTTAATCGACATTTTACTTTTACCTAGGTTTGATGAACTATTGAATTTACTTCAATGTTTAATTAAAAATCGTAATGATTAGTATCAGGAGCTTTTAAAATTGCATCCAAAGCATATAGGACTTATTAAGGTTTTATCATGTTTCCGATTTGAGGTTGAACATAAATTACACAAAAAATATTCTACAATATCACATCAAGGTTGGACATACCATTATTACTACCAATAAAACCTTCTCTGAGGTTTACGTGTCAAACAGTTGAAAAAGGTTTCTTTCAGGAAGAATATGTCTTTACGTCAGCTTTGAAATCAATTTATTATTAATTTCAAAGATATTATCCAAATAATCCAAGCGGGAGAACTAATTCAATTTTATTTCTCGGAATAACATTTAGAATTGGTATAATTTTCTGAGCATCACTAAAGACAGTGATTTAAAAATTTATCAATTAACAGAAATTACCATAAATGAAAATAATCAACCTCTAGCGCTTTGTGTTGAATAGGAACACAGTTATTTTTCAGAATTTTTCCGATATGAAATTATTACCATCTCAATCCAAGCCAAGAATATAATTTTCATAACTTTTATAATTTTGATGGATCTCCTCTGCTGTTCATTATTAATTATTTGGCCAAGTATTGGTAAATATAAATTAAAAAATAAAAATATTTATAACGAATAATTGAAATTATTTAGGATTTTTTAACTAATCAAAAGAGTTTACAATAACTAAAACCCTACGTTGAAATATGTAATGTATGTATATAGCTAATTGCAATAAATAAAATATGATGGTTGGCCATGACTTTCGAGTCAAACGGTTGTGTTTTTTTGTTTTTTAAATGTTCCTTAAAAATTCATTTTATTAAAAATAATTAATTTATTGTTAATTTAACAATTTATTGTTGATTGGTCGGCGCACGAACGTCGAAGATATAGACGTGATTTTGCTGTGACGCCGAAGTTAAATTGAGGTGGATCGTGTTGTGTTTTAAAAATTACAAATGTTAAAAGCAGGGCGGATTCGGTCTGGATTCTTCATTTTAAGGCGAAGTGGACGTACCTTGAGGTTGTAGTTTATGTTTGGACCTCTGAAATTCATGTTGGTACAACTTTTCGTGGCATTTTTCGCAATGCACCTGATCAAAAAAGAAAAAAAAAACATTTCCAATGGTTTTGGAACAAATTGTGGATCGGGTCCCGAAGGCGGGTTGAGTACACGTTGTGTCGTTTCTTTATTCACATTTATAATAAGATTCACATAATGCTGGTTTATAATTTGTAGTCGAATTGAAATATTGTTGTTTAAAGTCTTCGAATGGATTTAGTGAGGAATGTGTCATGAACGAGAGGTTTGTTAAGAGTGGCGTAGCGGTATTTCATTTGTCCCAGTGGAGAGTTGCTGCAATATCGATTGCTGCTGGTCGAGTCTAAAGCAGATTAATGTTGCTCATGCTGTTTTTTTTTTTTGTTAATTTGACTTTGTTTGGAAACAATTTTGCTTACTTTGACATGATGGGTGACTGTTTTGCGAAATGTCAATTTAGCTATAAACGAAGTTGGCCGCAATTTGTAATTTTTTTGCGATGTTAGTCTAGTAAAAATGCTAGATAAATTCGATTAATATTAGTACATTGCTGGCAAAGAAGATTATTAAGTACTAAACACTGTTAATTAAATTGTCAGTACAATTTATTTATTTTATTTTTTAATTTTAGTTTTTTTTTTATTTTGTTTATTTATAATTGAATTTTGTTGTGTATGTAGATGATTTAAAACAAACTAAACCATGAGGATTTCAGAGTTTAAAAAATTTTAAAGTACTACCTAGTGATAATTAACAAATTTGATTTGGATTTTCAGAATATCGAAGGAACCTAATCCAGAAAAAGTATGCTCCCAGAGGGACATGCAGTTTAGAAATTGTGTTATCTTGATTTTTGTCATCTTAATTCAAAGGAACTCCAGGTCGGACTTCGTACTTTAGAAACTAATTGGTGTCTTATTATTTTGATTTAAGTTACTGGTGGCAGATCAAACGTCTATAATCTTAGTGGCAGGCCCGCGGAAATGCTTCATTTATACAGTGAGCGAAATTAAATTAGCCTCATACCGTTTTCTTAAAAAAAAATCACAAATTATTTAAAATAAAAAAATATATTAAATTTATTTCAATTAGTTTAAGTATTACAAAAGAAAAAAATATATGTTTTGTCAAAAATAGCGAACAGTATTAATTTCATTTAATTAAAACATAAAAAAATGTGCGAAATTGAATTAGCCTCAACTCAAAGGCCATTAGAATTATTAGAAATTAACCTGGACTGTTGACTTCTTTTATTGTTTAATACTTTGTGTGTCCACATTGATTCTTAATTGCCTCGAATAACCTATCGGGCATGCTTGAAACTAATTTCCGGAGGACTTCTACTCGGATTTCGATCCATACTTCCCGTACCCGATTTTTAAATGCAATCACTGATTGAAACTGTTTCCTATTCTTACATAATTTTCGAGAAAGGATGCCCCATAAATGTTCAATAGAGTTTAGGTCCGGGCTGCAAGCTGGCCAGTCCATCGGCTCAATATTCTTCTCGCTAAACCATTTTTTCGCCTCCTTTGACGTGTGAATTGCTACATTATCTTGCTGGAAGACAAAATTTGACCCCATTAGACCTTTTGCATGCTCAGTTAAAGCATTTTCGTGTAATCTCTCGATTTCATTTTGGTAAAAATCCATGCAAGTGAAAGTTTTCCATTGTAGAAATCCAGGCAAATGAACGTTTTCCATTGTAGCAAGATCCTCCCCAAACCATGAGCGATCCTCCACCAAATTTCCTACTTAAACGGATTTCGGTCTCTTTTCTAAGGTCATAAATGGCCCTGATGGCTATCAATATTACTGGCATGACCTTATAAATGAAACCGAAATCCGTTTAAATAGGAACTTTGGTGGTGGATTGCTTATGGTTTGGGGTGGATCTTGCTACAATGGAAAACGTTCATTTGCCTGGATTTCTACAATGGAAAACTTTCACTTGCATGGATTTCTACCAAAATGAAATTGAAAGATTACACGAAAATGCTTTAACTGAGCATGCAAAAGGTCTAATGGGGTCAAATTTTATCTTCCAGCAAGATAATGTAGCAATTCACACGTCAAAGGAGGCGAAAAAATGGTTTAGCGAGAAGAATATTGAGCCGATGGACTGGCCAGCTTGCAGCCCGGACCTAAACTCTATTGAACATTTATGGGGCATCCTTTCTCGAAAATTATGTAAGAATAGGAAACAGTTTCAATCAGTGATTGCATTAAAAAATCGGGTACGGGAAGTATGGATCGAAATCCGAGTAGAAGTCCTCCGGAAATTAGTTTCAAGCATGCCCGATAGGTTATTCGAGGCAATTAAGAATCAATGTGGACACACAAAGTATTAAACAATAAAAGAAGTCAACAGTCCAGGTTAATTTCTAATAATTCTAATGGCCTTTGAGTTGAGGCTAATTCAATTTCGCACATTTTATTATGTTTTAATTAAATGAAATTAATACTGTTCGCTATTTTTGACAAAACATATATTTTTTTCTTTTGTAATACTTAAACTAATTGAAATAAATTTAATATATTTTTTTATTTTAAATAATTTGTGATTTTTTTTAAGAAAACGGTATGAGGCTAATTTAATTTCGGTCACTGTATTACCAGTTGAATGATTACAAATTAAGAAATTTACAGAAATCTGACACAGCAAAATAATAAAGGTAATTTCAGAATGTGTTGTGTTAGTGCAATAAACTACAAAATTAGATTTAGGTAATTAGTTAATAATTAGATTTAGACAACTCTTAATCATACTGCAACAACAAATTTCCGGAGGAGGGTTCTGGAATCTGAAGCAGACAAGAGTAATTAATATTAACATTAAGATTGTGCAGTACTTAAAGATTAATTCATAACAGGTTTATAGAAATTGAATTAAACTTTTTATTCATTAATTAAACTTAAATTTGAATTTAATTGGTTGAGAGTATGATTAGTTATTTAAACACGACCGGAGGAAGTAAGGTGGGTGGAAATATATAAGGAGTAATTCATAACTAATTAATATTGCCTTTAGGATGTCAAGGATTGAAAGCAGTTTTTTAGAACAAATGTAGTAAAGTAATTTTTAGTGAAAATGTAACTACTAACAATGGACCGCCAAGGTGCTTGTAGCCGGGTCGATCTCAATCATATACTAGCAATCCTATCTAATTCCTCCAAGTTAATGTCAATACCGGGAGATATATCAACACGTAAAAAAATTCAATTACTTTGAAGTAACATCAATCATCAGTTATTGGATTTACCTTTATAGCACTAAACCCATAAATCATCTTTGAATAATTTAAGAGCCGATAGCTTTGGATTTTTAAAAATTTTGCATAAAATAAATTTTTCATGCGTCGAAGTAATGAAATTTTAAAAAGTAGAAAAAACCACACGCACATTCACACGCCCAAGCTGTAAACGACTTAATGTTTTAAAAATTAGTCGGTATTTACGAACAAAGGATAGTACACCTTAGTTATGGCTTGCTATATTTAGTTCAGACAATTGAATTTTACAAAAAAAAAAAAAATGTTCATTTTTGACATGTACAACACCGATTCTAATTCGAGGTACAAATACTTCTATGTACTTCGAGGTACAAAATTAATCGATCTTGGAAAAGTGCTGCATGATGACGTTTACAGAAAAAATTGAATATAAATATTTTTTCGAAAGTACTGAATGTTGATCAAAAGGCCAAATTTTTCATTCCTGTATTGCAAGTATTAAAATGCTCTACAAGTTTGATAGTAGACATTTTTTCGATATGTATTACGAGAAAGGAGAAAACAGCAAAAAACAAGTTTCAGTCTCTTAATTTTTTAGTTTCACGTTCGATATTTCAACAACCATCAACGGTAGGTGAAAAATTCATATAAACTAGATTGTAGAGCGTAAAAACAGAAATAAAAAGTATATAATCGCAATTTTCGTACCATGATGGAGAGCCGAGTTATCGCAAAAAACCAAATTTACCTCTTTTTCAAGATGCTGGAGAATGCAACTAGGAAATCTTTCGAAAATCTCAAGTTAAGCTTTTTTCAGCTAAATAGTTTAGATATAAAATTTCACTAAAATCTATTGGCAAACGTGCGTGTTCCATGTGGTGCTGGAACCGTAGGAAAGGCCTGGATTGGTTATGTATTGAAAAAACAAATTTCTCTTTGGCAAATCTATTTTTTAGATTTATGGTTTAAATGTATGTATGCGCCAAAATATAATTAGCAGTATCCCGAAATATTTGTTGAACTCTGATCATGTTTTATTTAAAAAAATCCATCCCTGCTCCAAACGGAACTTCACCGATTATGCACCAATTCCATTGTAATTTGGTATCTGACTTAACTAACATATTTGATGGTAAATGAATTAGCTGCGGCATATTCAAACGATGAATCACGGTGGCGTTTTTTGAAACTTTTCTAGAAGAGGTTTTACTACAAATCTGTTTTTTAACCTGGATCGTTGTCAGTCGTCAATTTTTGTATAGCAAAAACTGCTTTGGTGTTTTAAGTCGAAATGTTCTGGAATTGGTTTAGAGAGGTATTTGCGAGAGGCATTCAACTTGATCAAAACACGTGGAATATTTAGCTATCGATAAGTTATAGGTGGTTTGGTGTGCTTGGCGATTTTTTACTTGTGGAAACAATGGAATAAAGAATCTGGATGAAATATATAACGATATTGGTAATGTTGAATGTTTTGGCTTCTAAGAATAAAACAAACATTCACGAGTGGTACAAACATTTCGAGGACAGCCTTATAGACATTGAAGATGGCGAGCGCGATGAACGCTCATAACACACCAACAACCGACGACATCACAGGTCAACAAAATGGTTATTGACGATTGCCGAATCACTATTATAAAGGTTACTGACGATGTTGGTATATCATTTGGATCATGCTACATACTTTTTTTCAAATGTGTTGGGCATGATACGTGTGATAGCATAATTGGCTACGATATTGTTGAAATTCGACCAAAAGCAGTACCGAATGGGCATTGCTCAGAAGCCGCTGAATGAAGCGAATGACGATCCAGAACTGCTCGAGTGTGTCTTTACTGGTGATAAAACGGGAGTGTAAGAATATGACGTCGAAACTAAGGCCTGATGGTCCTAAGAGAAGCTTCCTGAAGAGACAAAACCGCAAAAAGCTCGTCATGTTCGAAAGAATATGAAGGTTCTACTCAACAGTGAGTTTCGATTTCAATGGCACAGTATACTAAGAGTTCTTCCTACCAGGTAGTAACAATAAGAATTATTAGGCCATGGTATGCGACTTATTCCTGTCCCAAAAACTAAATTGATCAGAACCTTTTCGACAGCCAATAATAAACTAAGCGTCCAATATAGCTAGAAATGTCATGATACGTCAGGGACAAGTGAACCAATACAACCAAAAAAACAAATTGTCGCAACTAGACTTGCAGCCCTCGAAGTTCAAAAATCCCTCGATTTTTTGATCCAACCATGTAGTTTTCATCTAGTAGTTTTCTTTCGAGCTTTCCGTATGGCTGCAAAATATTTGGTATTCGTAAAGGTAGTTATATTATATCCCAATTGATTTCATGGTTTCCCATTTCCCAGCATTTCAATATTTGAACTTTATCAAAACTCTAAAATCGTATTTGCCCTTGTTTGCAAAAAAAGGTCTTTTTTTTGGCGTGCCGTACAAATTTCTAAACGTGCCCTGTATGGCACGCGTGCAACGTATTTGCGATTACTGATTCAAATAATTTATGAGATATTACGGCTTACACTAAACAGTTGACACCAAAATTTATATGATACAGGATGGACATTTTAAAATGATACTAACACAAAAAGAAACAGTCAAGAAACACTCAGTTAATATGCCAATATTGTTTGTGAAATACAATTTGTAGTTATTTTCGAAGAATGTTACTGTTCCCTTTTTCGGCAGTAGCTTAATAATTTCCCAACTTTTCTCAGTGTATAAAAATAAAACTTCCGACTGACACCTTGACCGTTTCTACGAAATGTCTGCTTACCAAAAAGTATTATAAAGGTTGCCAACAATTAAAATTTTTTTATTTTATTCATGATGCATATTCAAAAGATAACTATTCTATCCTTTTGCATCACCATTTTGTCTGTCTAAAAAAAACACTATTTTTTTATAAGCAAAATAAAGTCAAACTGTTTCAAAAAAAAAAAAACTGAATATTTTCAAGGTGAGTTGTATTTCTTGTTCTCAAATTGTGTTTTTTTTTAGGAAAACTTTTGTTATCACAAAAGAAGGAAATATCACGTTTAAATTTAAAATCACGTTCTAAATCAATTAGTAACAATAAAATAGATATGATTTTCTATTTTTGTGGGTTATTGTTATACATTTTTTTTTATTATTATTATTGTTATAGTCTGGATAATATGTAGGTCTGATTAGCATTAACATAAAAAATAAAAATTTTACGAGAAATTAAATTTTTTACGATAGCTTAATTTGGTCAGTTATATATGATTTGTTCGTGCGATTAACAAAAGAAATATTGAGGTTACACACTATTGCCAAACGGGTGTACTACATACAACAATTATTGATTAGAAATGTGCAATTTATTTTGCAGAGCATTCTATGTAATTATGTAAATGCACTCGGCTGGTGATTTGTCCAGGTATAATTTAGTCTGTCAAATTATTTCGCAGCCGTAACAGTAATAGCGCAACTCGAACCCGTCGTCTAAATCAATCAAATCAGAAATTCTACTGTCAAAAAAAAAAAAAACTAAAACATGAAATACACAAACCAATAATGTATTGAGGGTGAAAATTATATCTCCGTATCATTTTCCAACAGCCATCCATAAAATTATCCTTTTTCGCTCCCTATACACATACCAATTTTTAATACTTACACTAGCACAAAAATATTTTTAACAAGAGTGTATTTTTGTGATGTCGCTATTTTATTGCTTATGTTACCGTATACTATATATATTTATGTATTTTATTTTTAGGTTCTACTCGTGTATATCTTGTTATATACTTTCGTTTATACATCAACAATAGGAAGGAACAAAAACAAAATCATATCACCAACAATTAAATTCAACATAAAATTCCTGACAAAACATTAAATTTATGGATTAAGTAAATTATTTTGGCACAGATTTTTTTTTTTCGGTTGCTTTTGTTGTTGTATTATTAATGTTGATTCCTCTAAATATTAAATACATAAAATTATAATTTATCGTCCTGAGTATTTAATTTTTTTATTATTCTATTTTCCAAATTCTAGTTTTTTATTATATAAATGCTATTTACTATTATTTGAATCCTTTTTGTTATACAAGGATGTTTTAGTCGTTAATACAAACACCTTTTACAATATAACATATACAGCTAATTTCTTTTCTGTTTAAATTCTTCTCAAAATGGTGGATATTTGGAAATGGAATACATGTTAATTTGCCGCTGCCTTTAGTAACAAATATCTTTGAATATACTCGTAATTATACTCTTTGAAGATAAACCTCGTCTGTTCTAAATTAAACTTTTATTCGCCGTTTTGCGCAAAGCTGCATCTGATCAAAAACTTTATCAAATACATAATTGCTTATTACTATTAGGATTCTTAGGTAAAAAATTTGGTAGGTATTCATTCGATTTAGAACAAATAAGGGCAAATGATTCCATATTACTTTCTTTTAAGTAAGAGTCCCCCCTCTGAGTCCGAAACAGTGGGTTTAGAAATGGTGTCTGTCAGTCTGTGTCCTCCCTACAGCCCAGATGGTTTAACCAATCGAACTGAAACTTCAGATTTAAGCTTTTTTGATGAATTGGGAGGTCCCAGTGAATTTTACTCAAAATCCGCCAAACGGAAGTGACCACTCCCTTGATCCAGAAAATTTATTTTGCAAATATCTTAAAACGTATAAGGTTTACAAAAAAACTAATTAATACAAATGTTTCCAAAAAATAAAACATAAAAAAAATTTAAAAATAAAATTATTGAGGTATGGCCAACACATTTTCTTCTACAAAAAGAGAGTTTTGAGAAACTTATTACGCAAACTTCTTACAAATTTATTATTTTGTATTACTTTCTTTTTTTAGTTTATTTTTAAGTTTTTAAATTTTCTGTCGGTCTGTCTCGGTCCTGATCCACTGATCGCAAATACGTAGCACGCGTGCCAAACTTGGCATGCTTAAAAATTTGTCTGGCACGCCAAAGTAATTTTGAAATTGATTAAATGCGAAACAAGAAACAATGAAATTAATTTGGTCATAATTATAACCACCTTTGTAATGAATTTCAAATATTTTCAACAAGTTCGGAAAGCTCGAAAAAATTTACTAGGTGATAAAATATACGATTTGTTAAAAAAAATCGTGAAACTTTTGAATTCGATGCACGGAAAAAAATAAACTGGTCCTCAGCTAAGAAAACGGACTTTTAATTCAAGAAAATGTACTTTTCTTGATTTAAAAGCTAATTTTCTTATTTCTATCGTGTTTTTCTTCATGTAAGAATTGTGTTTCTTGAAATGAAGAAAAACTCGAAAGAAATAAGAAAATTAGCTTTTAAATCAAGAAAAAGTACATTTTCTTGAATTAAAAGTCCGTTTTCTTAGCTGAGGACCAGTTTATTTTTTTCCGTGTGCTTAGTTCATTATTGGCTATCAAAAAGGTTAGACAGTTTTCGTATGCTCGGCAATTTAACAGGTTTGGAGCGCTCAGCATCATAACGGCATCGTTTTCACAAATCGAATTCACAAATAGCCCCCCAACACAAAAATGTGAGCAGGTGCATTATTGTAGTACAAAGGTCATGTTGTCTCACCACAAACCCGAATCGGTGCGACCTGGTGGCAAGAATTCATGATAAACTATGCCGTTGAAATCGAAGAAAACAGTGAGAACCTTCGTATTCGATTGAATTTGACTGCCTTATGGTACACAAATTCAAATCTTAAATCAAGAAATTAGATTTGCCAAAGAGAAATGTTTTTTAAATATATAACCAACCAATGCCTATTCTACATTTCCAGCACTAAATGGAACAAGCACGTTTGCCAATTAATTTTTCTGAAATTTGATGCCGAAGTTATTAAGCCGATTCTGTAAGCAGTTCCTAATATAAAATTGAATATCATTTGGGGTCCGATTTTTTAAATAAAATAATACTCAAATTCAAGAAATATTGAGGAACACCACTAATGGTATTATGGTTGATATACATATATGTACCATTAATCAAAAAATTGTTTCTATCTTTTGTTTTTACAAGAACTAGCTTACTACGTTTCTAGCTCAAAATGGTACTAGGTATAGCACGTTTGTGGATGGGAAAAAGTTAAATTGTTAAAATTATTATTTTTTTTTGGTTCCTCCTCTGAGCCTTCAGGATATTGTAAGATATTTTTCCGGACGCCTGCAGAAGTTGGTAAAACCAGTATATTTCCATTTATTGAATAAGCGACTAACCAAAAGCTCTAAGCAAAATGCCACAGAAATGCGATTACCAAAGAGGTTAAGTCATGCGAAGAGAATTGGAACTGGAAATTGGTATGAAGACCAAAAATTTAGAATCGTTATACTTTCTCTACTGAAACCTACTTAACCATTTAGTTGACACTGCCAAATCATCGTATATAACAGAATTTCAACAAGCCGGCTGACAATAGCTGAAGTAAAAGATTTTCCTGCAACAAACAAATCATTGTGAGTTTTGAAAGATGAATATTATAATAATAATTAAGAACATAACGGCCAAAGACAATTGTTTTGGGTTAAGATGTTGGGCCCGATTCCGAGGAAATAAAATTCATATTATGTCATTTAATTAAATAAAAAATTATTTATAATAATTTATAATTATTATTTATTATTTCACTTAAATAAAAAATTATTTTACGGAATTAGTTTGACACGCAAAAAAAGCAATTATATAAAGAAATCTTTTATTGGCACGCCAATAGCCAACTACTTGCGAACACTGTTTTACAATACAGCCCATATGGTTTACCCAATCGAACTGAAACTTTATATTTAAGGTTTATTTCATAAATTGGAAGGTCCCTGTGGTCAATCGTTTTTGACTGATATGAAACATGCATTTAATTATCGTGACGCCGAGTAAACAAAGTCAAACAGGAATTTTTCGTATCTATATATCATCTGTAAGAAATACAATTGCTGATTTTCAACAAGGCAGTTATTAAATACACAATTAACGGTATAAACGACATAGAAACGAATAAAATAATCCTTTACGAGGCAACTAACGTAGCCGAATTTAAAATAAAACTAGACCTTTACGGAGAGTTTAAATCGAAAATGTCGAACACGGCTAAAAATTTTAAACAATTTGATAAACGAGACCAATTTCTCCGTTTCAATTGCGAGAAAGTAGGGTACGAATCGCGAGAATGTCATAAAAAATTTGATGGTCCTAAGTGCTTCATATGTATGGAACATGGACATATTGCTTCCAATTGGCTTCACCCCAAAAAATCACAGTCCGTAGCTGATATGAAAGGAACAGATACCACAGAAACCATAAGCTGGTGAAAATTAACAATTATGAAATAGATGCACTCATAGACATCGGGAGTGACTTAACTTTGCTGCGAGAAGATGTTAACAAAATGGAGTCACCGGTTTTACAAGATAAAACTTTGAGTTTATTTGGCATAGGCGAAACATAGATTTTAACTCGTGGCTGTTTTCAAACATTAGTGGAATTCGATACAATCTGTGTTGAAATAACTGTTCACGTAGTTCCAAGGCTGTCACTCAATTTAGAATGCATAATCGGTATTGATGTAATTCGTTGGACAAAAATAATTATGAACGAGAACAACGTTACAATCGAGAAGCTATATGACGAGAAGTTTCTATACTCGATTCAAGTGGAATAAGAAGAAATAAATTTCCCGGAAGTTGAAAATATAATTTATGTAAATAAAATTAAGGACATTATAACCACATATAACCCACATCGAATTTAGGAATCTCTAATTAAAATTAAAATTTTACTGAAAAATTAATATCCAATATGGCAGAAGACTATCGCCGGCTGAAAAGGCTGAAGTCGATCGTCAGGTTTCACAATGGCTAATGAACGGAACAATTCGTCCATTTATACGTTATAATTTGCAAGTTCTATTTTACTAGTAAACAAAAAGATAACATAACACGGATTTGCATAGATTACCGCAGAATGAATAGGCAAATAGTTATGGATCGCTTTCCACTATACCGTTAATTGAAGACTTAATCGATAAATTAGACGGAGCTAAAATATTTTCAACCTTGGATTTGGAAAATTATTTCTTTCATGTCCCTGTAGAAGAAGAGAGCATTAAGTTTACAGCATTTGTCACAACTAGAGGTGATTACGAGTTTATGCTAGTACCGTTTGGTTTATGTACATCCCCAGCAGTATTTCAACATGAAGCTGTAAAATCAAAGAAGTTTTGAAAGTTGTTGCTGCATTTGGATTGGGATTTAAGTGGAGAAAATGTAAACTACTCAGAAGACACATAGAATTTCTGGGTAAAACCATCGCGAGAAAAAATTAAAGCAATTAAAAATGTTGCGGAACCGAAGTCAATGAAACGTGTTCAAAGCTTTCTGGGTTTGACGGTGTACTTTAGAAAGTTTATCAAAGATTATTCCATTATTAGAAACAGAACTCCATACCGACGCTTCAAAGTTTGGCTTTGGTGGAATACTTTTACAGTGATGCAAGGAAGACTACCAATTTCATCCGATATATTACTGCAGTAAGAAAATTACAACAGTCCAGGAAAACTATTGCAGTTACGAGTTGGTGGTATTGGCAATAGTGAACGTGCACTCCAAAAGTTTCGAGTGTATCTCCTAGGCATAAAGTTCAATATTGGATGACAATGCAAAAGAACGACATAGCACCTAGAATCGCTGGATGAGCTTTAACACTGGAAGATTACAATTACACCCTGCAATATCGTCCAATTTCGAATATGAATTAATTAATAAATTATATATTAAGGGCCGAATTTGACCCGCGAGCCTTGGTCCCCCCATCACTGGTTTAACCAATCAAATTGCAACTTAATGTTTAAACTTTTTTCATAAATTTTGAGGCCCCAGCTCCCAGCTTTCGTGATTTTTAATTTTTTAAATTTGATAAACCAAAGAGATTTAACCCAAAAAAAATGTTTTACAAGCTACAATAAAAAAGTTTTACTTTTGCCTAAACTAAGTAAGTTAGATGAATAAATTAAGAACAACCCAAACGTGAAATGAAAATACCTCAAAAATTTACTGTACATTTTTTGACGATCCAGTGTTCTTCTAGAAAAAAAACTAAAATTGTGATTATTGTTTTTATTCGTGGCCAGCGCCGACGCAAGGTTCTAAGGTTCCTGTCCATTTTATTTTTTTTAACCTAAAAAAGATATTCGTTCACAATTTATCTTGGGCAAGAGTTCACAAGAGATCGTGCATAGCATGAGGAAGATTGGCATAATAAGAAGTTAAAAAATCTTTTCAGCCAGAATAACAAATACAACCATTCAAATTCATTCGGTATAAATTATTGCCTCTTCTTTTTGTCGTTTTTGGCATTCGCTTAATATTCAAAGGCTAGACCTTTAGAAGAGATTGCGATCGGAAATTAGTGTCTCGAGAATTCCCGAAACTTTATATGTATTTAGAAAAAAAGAAATTTTAAAAATGTTATTTCATTAATTTCGAGAATCCTTACTTCTCAATAAATAATACATTTTAGAAAAAAAATTGGAATACAATGTTTAGGGATACAGGGTGTTCGGAACTAACGATATTATATTGAAGGAGTACTTGAGGTTGTAGCGGTTTTTTTTAATTCGTTGTCGTTACGTAAAATCCGTTAAAGTAACAAAATCCCATTTTATTTTTTTACTAATATTTAAACAAATAAAAATTAGAATAATTTATAATATGACGTCATTGGATAATTATTTAATTTTAATTTTATGTTCAGTCGATACTTTGACCGGAAAATTTAGAATTATTATCAAAGTCGGAATAATGAAAAAAGTGAAGTTCACCATTATTATCATTATTTATTTCATAAATAAGATCTTCACTAATACTACAGGGAATACAGCGCTGCCCTTGATGAATGGTGGATCCATTTCTTGCGCTAAAATCTATCATAAGCACTCATTTACTTGGTTACCAACTGTGAAAACAAGACAGTCATTTTATTATGCAGATCTGTAATCGCAGTCATTACAACGTGGTAAGCTCGGTACAGACTCAATATTAAATGACCTAATGGAGAACCTTTTCTATGTTTTCATGGGAGTTTTCATCCCAGCTCGGAATGCCTGAAAAGAGAAGAGAAATGAAATTCGTCGGGAAACAAAATTCTCGGTTTGTTGAGAGGAAATCGCAATCTCTAACCAATAGTGTCCCCAATTTTTGGAACATTTTGGCATTGTGTACAATTCGCATGTTGGGATTTGGAAAATTCAATTAATTTAAAACAAAAATTTTATTAGAGAACATCTACATGACGTATTCATCTTACATAAACAAAGCTGTTGAAGCTGCTTAACAAATTAAAAATGCAAATCAAATAAAGGAAATAAAAATTGATCGATAATAGCAATTCCATAGTAGCAATTCCACCAGGGACATTGCTTCTTCACCATCTACGTATTTATCTTCCACTAATAAAGCTTTTGAAACTGCTGAGAAAATTAGAAACACAAACCATCCAGGAAATAAAATTAATCGAGAAGAACATAACTATTGTTTTTCTGAATCACGACAATGTGCTGATAGAACAAGAGTAAATTTTTATAATAATAATAAGATCCGTGGAATATAATTCTGCATGAATCTGTAAGTATATTAATTTCGCGACATTTTCGCAGCGAAATTAATTAAAATGTACATAAATGTACATTTATTACGCGACATCAAATTTTTTAAAACTGATTTAAGTCCGCGCGAAGTTCTTATTATTAAATTATTTCAAAATTACTCTTTTTGTTACAAGGAGAACGCTTGCTTTATCACTTGGGTTTCCCGATGGCATGATGGCATGCAAAAATGTCACGATTCGGTGTTATGATGTATGTGATTGTGTGCATGTTTTGTGTGTGTTTGTTGTAAGTGCGCACATTGCATTCTGAAAATATTTGGTTAAGGTTCCGTCAATTTTTTTTTTTAAATTCAGTCCCCCAAAATAATACTACCTAAGTGCCGTGTAAACCGAAATAAAGTCAATTGCCTTTATCTCTTTTTCAAATGGAAATAAAGTCCACGAATATTTAAAAATAAAGTCACCGACTCTATTTCCAATTTATAGTAAATCGTTCAGTATTTAAGTTTCAAGTTAATTAGCCAAAATGAAAAAATTCTGGAGAAGGAAGATTTAATTTTAAAATATTCTGGAAAATAGAAGTCTAATTTTATAATTAGATTGGAAATAATAATAGTTCCTTCTTTTAATAGTACCACAAATATTAGAAACTGCAAGTTTTTTAAACGTAAAGATTTTCGCAAGGTTAATTTAATCCTTTGTATACCTTAGAGGGTGGGGTTACCGCCCCGAAAGCACCGCTTTTCGGAAATATTTTAAAATTAATCTCCCTTTCTCAGAATTTCTTCTCTTAAAAGGCGCTGCAGTCAATGGCAGCAATTAATTTGAAACTTACATACTGGAATATTAATATTAAATTGGAAATAAAGTCAACTGGCTTTATGTCCATTTATTTTTTTATATAGAATCAGTTTTTTTTTATAAAATTCATTTTATTTTCAGTTTAACTGAATGGGATCAAAAATCTAAATAGAAATTGGAAGCAGAGCAATGCATTTTATTTCCAATTCAAAAAGAAATAAAGCGAATTGAAGCGAAGTCAACAGCAACCTCAATGTGAGGAATGTAATTGTGTTAGCGGTAAAAAAGTAATATGTAGAGTTTACTCTTGAAGTTCTTGAAAGAATATTTCGAATCTACTAGCACAAGAATAATTAGAGCATGAGAAAAGTGTCGTCATACAGCGATGGCACATTTCAAAAAATAAAGGTAAGTAAAACATTCGAATCATGCATTGAGATTTAATTAAACAATTCTCCTGTGATGTTCGATTTAAGCAAGGAAATCGAGAAATCAATCGATAGCAAAACATAGTTTCTATCTCTATGTTGCGTTCAACCTCAGATTGTGTCATAGGCTACTTCATGTGAGAAGCAATGAGACATGTCGGAGTGAATACGAGACACGGGCCGTTTTTTGATACTTTTTTTTTGGTTTTTTATTTAAGTCTGGTTTTGGTATAGTCAAATGAAAACATGTTATGAATATGTCAGACAAATTTTAGCTTATTCAAGTGTGTTATGAATTTGTTAATAAAGAAAGTCGAATTGAGTTGACAAGTGCTAAATTTTGGTGTCTGTTTTGTTTATTAAATTTATAAATAAATATTAGTTGCTAATTTCTATTCATTTTGCGAAGTATTGCAGGAAAGTATATTGGGTTGTACAAGTATATTTTGTACAGTTTAAATTATTCGGAAAACAAATCGTTAATTTCTATCGCTTTACATATTTTTTTTTTGGTTATAAAGAATATTTTTTCTAAAGTATTTTTACTTTACGAAGAGCGAAATTATCAAGAGCTTTACAACTTAAGTTTCGATCTGAATGAGAATTACGAAAAATTTATTTTCAGTACGAAAAGGTAAGGTGCCGTCGCTCATTTGCTTTGCTTATCAGAGAATGTATAAACTAAATAAACCAGTGTTATTTGTTTGTTAATAAAGACAAAAGTTAGCCGACGGCGAAGTAGTAAATAAATAATTGTTTGCCTTATTTTAAATTTATTTTGAAATAAAAATTGCGTAGTCTACTGTTATACGTCGGTAATCAAAATATTATTTTTCCGATAGTTAAACAACGATAGTTGAAGGATTGTTAAGAAAAACTCTGTACCAACTTTCGATTTAAAACAATTCAAAAATTTTAAAGAATCTGAAATTTCCACTAACAGCTTATTAAAAATATAAAAACAAACATAACAACTTCAATGTCAAAATATTTTGATTGTTTTGTTTTATTTTTCTAACAAATAAATAGAATTTTATAGCAGCCGCTTTCTTTTCTAATAAATAAAAAGTGTCCAATAATCAAAATAATGCAATGTCACAAATTATTTTTAGCACAATTACAATGTTTTCACTTACTCTTCATATCCATTACTTTTTTGTAAGTCCAACACAATTTGTACAAATTTAACAAAATTTATTTCACTGAACGGCATATAGTTTAAATATGCGCACAGAACTTAACCGTATAATTTATGTGACAAACTAAACTACACTAATTTTCATTTTAATTAAAAAATTAAAAAAAAAATAAAAGCGATGAAAATTATGAACTTAAAGCACCTTAGAAAATTAGAATAAAAAAATTATAAATTTTAATTCATAATTTAAAATAATAAAAAAAAAAAAACTTAATGTTTAACAACAAACAATTTTTTTTTTACAATGTCAATTTAAAATAAATAAACTTTTTTTTTTTCTTTGACATTTATCAAAATATAAATAAATAAATATTTTTTTTAAAATACAATAACAAAGTTTTTCTAAACAATCCGTGACTTTTGTTTATCTTGGCAGAATTCTTTTGTAAAATGACTATAACAATAATGTACGAGTACGGTGATTAGCGCAAGGTGATAAATTGCTTATATATGTATGTACAAAAACGGTATATGACATACTATGGTGAACAATTTTCAGATTGGTAGAATAGTTTAGGTCATTTGTAATTGCGGACTTGGAATTTCCAATCAGAGCATTGTGTAGTTTTTCTCAATAGATCGTTAAATCACATCGAAAAAGAATAAATAAAAATGTTTTCGTTATCAGGAATTTAAATTGGTGTACTACTAATTTTACGATATCTAAAAACTTATGGGCCAGAAAGATACACATGTTAACCAAGAAAGCTTAAGGGTGTTTGGTGCATCGTTTATCAAATTAAATTGGCCGAAAGGGGGTTCATTTGCTATCTATTACGATCACTTTCAGGATTTTTTTATTGCAATGGAAAGTTGAGTTTCAAATTTTTTTTTACCTTTTTCAAACATTGTTAATAAAAAGAAATCCGTAGGGCCAGAAATGAGTTATTGGGGCTTAAGAGATAGCAAATGACCCAACCTTTGGGCCAATTCAATTAGGCAAACGACGCACCAAACACCCTGCATAGTTATAATTTATATTCAATCACTTTAATTACCAATAACTTTATTTCTTTATTTTACAATATCGGTTGCCATCCGATGTTCAAGTGAACAATCCTCTTTTTGTGTCCTCTTCATCGCTGTTAACATTTATACCCCTATTCCCTTGGGGCGGGCGTGTCACTTCATTCAACATGATAATTGTCGTGTCACTTCAACTTTAAATTGGTATTCTCTTAGTAGATCGAAGTGATAATGTAAGAGAATGCGACGTAAAAGAATATTTGTCGCTTCAAACGACGATCGTCGCATCGATCGACTAAGAGAATACCAAAATTTGATTGTTGGTACAAGTGACACGACTAAGGGAATAGGGGTGTTATTATTTAACTACCCAACCACCACGAATACAAGTCACTCAAATTATTACGCACATAAGCGGCGTTTGCCTGTTTTGTGAATATACATAACACTTTCTTCCTTTTGGAACAAAAGTAAATAAAAAAAGTAGTACTAATAATAATTAAATGAACAAACCAAAATGTTAACTGATTTATAAAAGAAAATCATATTAACAATTAACAATAAAGCGATCTGGAACTTTTCTTATTCTACTAGATTTTCTAATTTGTATCTCTGATTAACTCATTGTTCTTCTTTTAGAATAACTTGTGTTAAATTCAAAATGATTTTCTTTTCTTTTCCTCCTTTACCTTCTTTTTCTTCGTAACCAAATCCAATAACATTCTCGGTTTGTATGAAAATATGACTTCACCTGGAGTTTCAAATGTTGATGTGCTTGGTGTATTTTTATGCAATAATAATGTATCCAAGCTTTGCTGAATAGTTATATTGTTTCCAAACTCCAAAAATTGCCTTTTTAATGCAGTTTTAACTGTTGGCTTCTTTCAGACAGACCATTGGATTGTGGATGATATGGCGGAGACTTCGAAAGCTTTATGCCATAATTGTTGGCGAATTGTTAAAATGTAGCAGAATTAAAAGAAGGGCCATTATCAGATATAATTTCTTTAGGCAACCTAAAATACGTGAATATTTTACTAAGCGCTTCAATTAAATGTCTTATACAGTTGCTCGCTGCATTAAGATTACATCACAAAATTTGTTATACGAATTGACCACTATCAAGATTACAGATTGCAAATGATAAAAGAAGTCAATATGTATTCTTTGAAACGGGTAGTTGTTTTAGGCCATACTGTAGATACTTTTCCTTTCCCACATTACTCGACATTACTCACAAATAACACAGTTTTTTACAAAATGTTCGATGTCCTTATCAATATTGTACCACCAGCACCATACATGGGACGTGCTACCATTTTCATCTTAACAACCCTTAAGTGATTTTCATGTACAAAACTTAAAATTTCTTGTTTTAACCTATTCGGTATTACTATTCTGTTTATGTAAAATAAGCATTCGTCTTCACAAAGATAAGAAATTCATTTTGTCATAATATTTTCTTAAATTATCGGACAATTTTAATTTGTTTGGCCAATTTACCATTACAAAATTATAAACTTTACCAAGCTCCACGTCTTTTTTGGTGTCTTTTGCTACTTAATCCGAGAAATTGAATGACTTAATGCAATCCCCCTTATCTCCATATTTATTGGTTTTGTCGTGGGTAACCGCGACAATGCATATACGTTCACGTTACACATCTGGTTTCCTCGTCTACGTCTATACTATTCTATATTGTAGTTATAAAGAGTCAAAATAACAGCCCATTTTTGTATTCTTGCGGCTGCAACGGTTGGAATTGACTTTATTGGATTGAAAATTTTCTTCAGTACCTGATGGTCAGTATAAATTGTAAAATGATGGCCATACAAATATTTATGAAATTTTCTAAAGCCAAAAATTATCGATAACGCTTCGCGATGAAGCCGCGAATAATTTTTTTCCGCTGGAGAAAGAGAGCTCGAAGCAAATAATAAGCTTCGCTATTCCATTGACAACATGGGAGAGAATTTTCCTACGCCGTAAGGGCTAGCATCAGTAGCTAAAATAAGAGGCTTCTTTGGGTCGTAAAATTCGAGAATATTATGTTTAGTAATAACGATTTAGATTTAATTTTGAATAACCCGACTATAATAATTTAATAATCCTAGATAAGACTGAAGTTGAGGCAAATCTTTAGGAACAGCTGCTTCAGCAATTGCTTTAATTTTTTCAGCACTGGGTTCATACCCCTTGCCGAAATTGTATGTCCCAAATAATTTACTTTTGATTATGACATTTATTTAAATTAATTTTCACCTTAAATGTATTTAACCTGTCTAATACCATAAATAACTTTTTCTTGCAATCCTCATAATTGACATCTCCTATAAGAATATCGTCTAAATAACAAGAAACCTTACCTAAATTAATTAAAATTTGGTCCATGACAAACTGAAAAATGGACGGCGGACATTTAGTTCAAAAGGTAACCTGGTATATCGAAACGGACCCTAATGGGTATAAATGGTCAGATATTCACGTGACTTCTAGAAAAAGTAACACTTGTTGATAAGCGGCCGTAAAATCGAGCACACAAAACACAGTACAATTTGATAATCCTGCCAAAATATCGTCGATTCTAACTAAGGGTAATGCTCAGTTTCAACCGCTCTATTTATTGTCACTTTGCAATCCATGCACAACCGTAGTTCACCATTAGCTTTGGGTACCGCTACTACCGGAATTGCCCATTGACTGTATTTCAATTCAATTTCTACTTGATCCCTTATTTTATACGGAATGGTATATGCCTTGTAAAATATAGGGGTTACATTATCTTTAATAAGTACCTCCGCTATATAACCCTCTATTGCTTGGTTGGTTGACTGACTTACCACGTTAAGGTATCCTAATTCTATCTCTTTTAAAATATTGCTAGAATGAACGATTACTGTGGAAAAAGAAGTATTTGCATTAACAATTTTTAAATAACTAAACTTTTCTTTAAACGTTACTATACTGATGACTGTTGTGACTGAGTTGATTTTATTGCAGTCATATTTGTTTCGACATACCGTTGATGTATGGCCATATTGTGAGCACGTAACACATTGCTGCTTTACATATTTTCATTATGACTATTAATTACGAATCTTCCACATAATTTCTATGAATGTTGATTTCGAATGGGACTATTGTATGTACAATCTATTTGTAGAATTTCGGTTGCGACTTTGCTCCTTATTTATTGATGAACCTGGCACTTCATTTTGATAATTAAACAAATATTTTGACTCACTGCGACCTCTAGCCTGACTTTATTTTTTTCTGCAAAAATTTACCTTATAATTGGTACCGGTCAGTTCAAAATTAGTGGATGGATTCATGTTCCTTGTTTCCCTTAATGACATTTTCATACTCAGAGCAGTATTGCAGAAAATTTCGAATTTTTCTTCATTCTTTTGTAAGAGTTCTTGTTGAATTCTGTCATCTCTCAACCCAATAATGAATCTATCTGACAGGGCATCTTCCAGAAAATTGCCGAAATCACATGTTTGAGCTGCTGTTTTTAAATAAACCACAAAATCAGAAACGGTTTCTCCTTGAGCTTGATAGAGTTTGGAAATTTAAATCGTTCCACTCTTTTATTAACCGTTGGCTTTGATTGTTTCTTTAATATATCGACCAAATCGTTACAGGTATTTAAATTTGCTTGGTAACTTAGGCATTGTTAACGACTTTAGGATTTGATAACATTCGCTACGCAATACTGTAATGAAGATTGCCACTTTCCTGGCATCTTCAATATCATTAGTAGCAAAATATTTTTGTACGCGGTCTTTATACGATTTGAAATCATCGCCCGGTAAGAATGCTTCAATTAAACCTAATGGGGCCGTTGCTTGAATTTTTACTAATTCACTTTTAATGTCCCCATTACAAGTTACACAACGATGCACTTTTTTCACAATTTGTATTTCATCCATACTACACTATCTCAATATTATGTTGTTTATAGCACATATTTTAATTAACTTAGAATTTATTTCAACGTTTAAAAACCAATGGAGCCAGCCAGATCTTTGCTTAATAGCTAACTAATGTGATTTTATTTTCACAAACCGCTTGAAATTATTTTAAAATCTACAATACATAAAATTACTTTTAAGTGTTCCTAAATACGCCCTTCAAAAATGGTATCAGTAATAGCTTCCAAATTTTAATATGTTACAACTCTGTTTTGTGGTGTGTCATTCGCGACTGCGCGTTATCACGACGCCGCTGTTACCTACATCGGTGTCTAATTAACAACATTTTGTAACCTTGTTGGGTAATGCGATTGACGCACTGTAACTTGTACTATGTAACCTCAATTTTAGCTAATCACTTTGATTTGCATAGAGTATTTGGACGAGTTTAGCTTAATCGGATTTGTTGAAACGCAGTCTGTCTAGGGTACAACAAATCCTTTTAAGGGAAGCACACTAAGCGGAGACGAGGAACGACAAAATTGAATGCTTGTTTCTGAACAACAAATGTGAAATTTTGACAAAACGACAAAATTAACAAAACTTATTAGTATATACAAAATACGTTGGAACATCGCCTAACGAGTACCTCGCATACCAAGCAAAACAAATTATAAAAAACGAGTGACGAGAAGAGCGACAGACCCGGATTGTGCGCTAATTACGTCATAATGTATTTCGTTGTTTAAAAAAAAATTAACGAGTAAGATCCTGCTACGAATTATGCTCGGTAACCGAGTTGTCGCTTTTTAAGCAGATACGTGTACTTTGAAAGAAAAGTATTTGGATTAAAAAACTTCTGAATTTAGTAATTTGTTTCTGTGATTTAAATACTAACTTTATTAATGTAGATTGGTTTATGTTGCCTCAAGAATTTTCTATGAAAGTAGAAGAGATGTGTGCAGAAATGAAACATTTTTTTTCTCAGACGCTGGTTAATTTTGATGCGATATATCAAAAGAAAGGTAATTTATTGAAAAAATAAAGCAGTTTCTTCGTACAATCTTAAACATTTTAATCGTCATTAAAACAGGTTAAATATCATAAAATATAATATGTAGCTCAAACCTCACGAAGTGATCAGAACTTCGGTAATGAAAATTAACTCAACTCGCCAACCCAATCCTCAACTCAATCAATAAATTCAACCCCCAAACAACTTTCAAATCAGTCATTCATTCAACCTCAACGCAAGCTAACCCAAAACCAACTCAACTTAGCTCGAACCAAATCTCATCCCTCTATTGAATGGCCAACTCAATCCGTATAAATCAACTGGATTCAAAAGCTACATGCTTGTAAGAACTCAATTTAAATCAACTCAACCAAGGTAATCCCCAACGGAACTCCTTACTGAAATTCAATTGAAACCTTATTGAACCCGAACTCAACCATAACTCAACTTTAACTCAACCCTCAACTCAACTCACAACTCGATCCTCATCTCAACCGCAAACTCAGCGTTCAACTCAAACCAAATAAATCAACACGGTTCGAAAGCTAATTGAGTAACTGAACCCCTTCACTCAACCCCAACTCAACCCCTTTTCAATAACAAATTAACGCACTAATCCTGAAATAAACATGGTTCGATAAATGTAAGCATGTCTTTTATTGAACCATGTTTCTCCAAGAACTCAGCTCAGAGCAAGTCAAGCTAGTTCCCAACTCAAATCCAAACTCAACCTCCAAATAAATCACAAACTAAAAAGCCGAATGACCCACTCCTAAACTCAACTCAACCCTAATCAACCCCAACTGGGCCAAATATTCAGAAGTCAACTCAACCCCAAACTCAATGCCCTACTCAATCGCCGAATCAACACGGACCGAAAAAATACATGCGTACATGAACTCAAATCAGGCTAACTTCCAACTCCACAACTCTCCCCAAATCCTAACTCAACCTCTAACTCGAACCTCAACTCAACCCTCAACTTAACCCCAAACCAACTCCAAGTCCTTCCTCAAATCAACACGACTCGAAAAATTACATTCGTAAATGAACTCAACTCAAAACAACTCAACCTAACAGCCAATTCAACCCTCAACATAACCACAAATAAATTCCCAACTTAGTCTCTGACCTATACTGAATTCAATCTCAACTCAGCTCTAACTCAATCCCAACTCAACCCTAGTCCCAAACCACCTTCAGTTCGACCAGCAACGCTGCCCTTAAATCCACCCCAAACTCACGCCCAAGTCAACTCCCAAATCAACATTGTCTATTTACGCAACTCAAGCTAACTATATAATTCAATTAAATCCGCACCCCAACTTCTCACTCAACCCTAACCCAAGCTCAACTCCAACTCAACTCACAAAATGAACCCAACTCAACCGCAAACAACGCCTAATTCAATCTTCAAAGAAGAATATATAAAACATTGGCCAACTGCTCACCAAATTATAGTCCAACTTCAACTCAATCCTAATTCAACCAGCAAATAGAACTTTAACTCCACCTTCATTTCAATCGTAAACTCAACGTCTAATTAAATCCTCAAACCAGCACATATCAAAAATTGATCAACTTGGTACCATTATCACGTGATTTTGAGTCATTTCGTTTGGCAGGTAACCGAACCTCTTGACGTACAGCTTCCAAAAGCTGTTCAATTTTTCGCTTTCACCATATAGCAACAGATTGTCAAAAAAATTCCAAACCGGACAAGCTGTTCTCGTTGAGATACCATAGATACAGACAGGTGTAGGTTTTCGGACTCAAGGACTTTCAAAACGTCGAGAAAAATGGTTTTAGACCAATAAAATTGTTGGTCACTTTTGACAGTGTTGGAATAATTTGGTTCTTTTGGATCGAAGTAAATGTATAGGCAATAGTGAAAGCTATGGAATCGCGATTAAATTTGGTTTTACCTTATATAAGAGCAAACTCAATTTTGTCTTCTTGGTTCAATTTTGGGTTAAAATGAGTGGCTCCTGTAATTATGGAGAGGCAGATTTGCTACTAATTTAAGTAAAATGGCAGCAGAATTCCCTTGTGGCAGTCATCTTATACATTAAACGCTTAAGAGCAGTTAACTATGTATAAATTTAATAAATTAATGATATTAATGGTAGCCTGAACTCTAGTAATTAATGAAATGTCAAAAATTCTAAACATATCAAGAAATTACAAGCATGACACATCGACGTCCTTGATCATAAATAATATTAAAAAGAAATTATCTAATGATAACGCGTTAATTACAAAAGCTGATAAAGATAATACCGTTGTTATAATGCATCGTTCCGTTCCTAATTAGAAAATCGACGACTACATCACCAGTAATAACATATTCAATGTAACAAATGACCCCACAAAAACTTACCTTAAACAAGACAACAGAGTGTCATCAACAAATTTCGCCGAATTTCGAAAGCAATTTCGCCACCTCACCATCATACAAAATCGCTAAATTTCTCTATAAGTGGCTAATTTTCAACATCAAGATAGAAAAAGACATGTCCGTTAAGAGCAATATGGAAAAAGTACACAAAATAAAACTGGCTTTCTTCGATGTCACAATTAACATACCAGTTGCAGAGACAATCACCATAATCCGTAATTTATTGTATAATCATTCAATAAAATTATTTTTAACAATTTTACATACAAACCAATAGGTTACCGTTGGGAAGTTCAATCTCCGGTGGAAGTGGCCAATGTTTATTTAAACTATTTTAGACGGGAATTCATCATTAATGAAATTAGTCCCTTCAAAAGTAATATCCCACACCGGTGCATATATGTCGATCATATTTTTTGTTGTTTAAAGGCATGTACATATATGTAGGTACAAATTTGGACAATTTACTCATACGTTTGTTGTTTAAACGCACGTAATGACTATTGGACAATTAATCCAAAGTGGTAGTGATAGTCGCAGTTATATGAACGGTAACAATAACATTAATAAAATTAATAATGGTGGTACAGTAACGTCAGGACAAGTTGTGCCTGTTACAAAAATATTATCGGAGGTAAAAACTAGTAACGTTAATGGAAAGCTAAATAAAAATACAAAGGAGTGCAACATCGAAGAACCAGTAACTTTACCAAAACAATCATCGATTTATAAAAATATGGCTTTTCAAAATCAAATTTTTAAACAAGATGTTATTTTTCTCACCGGTAGTTGCAATACATCTATTGGAGCTATTCCACCACATAAATGGTTATTTGTATCAAGTCTTAAGCCTTTCATTACCGACACTGATTTTAAGGAATTTAATTTCAATCAAAAGAGACGAAATTTGCAGAGGGGCTGCCAGCTGTTGATCTAAACAGCAATTTTATATATGTATTTTCAAAATGTTCGCGGCATTGCCTCAAAATCTGCTGAGTTTTATCACTTTGTCATCGCTTCTATGTATCCAGTACATACATATATGTAATTGTGGTTAAGTCCTGATGTATATTGTTCTGAGTATTTTCCGGCAAACTACTGTGATCGGTCGCTACTAAATAGTCTCAAAACAAGTGGAGGAGGTGTACTGATCGTTGTTCATTCGTCTATTGTAAGTGTAGTTGTTGACATTGATCCAACAATAAAACTTAAATATGTTAAGGCGAATATATTCAAGAAATTGTTTTACATTATTGACTTATACATTCCACCGACGTCGTTACCTGAAGCTTATGCGACATATACAAACTGTTTGTATAATAAGATTTACAAACTCAACTTGGGTGACAACGTGCTGATACTTGGTGATTTCAACTTAACAAAGTATAAATGGCTGGTTCATGATGATGTAAACTGCATCATTCCGCACAATATAACATCGGTTGCTGAATCTATCTGGTTAGATTCTATTTTTTCGTTGTTTCATATACAAATGACGATGACATAAAAATATTTTCCCTTATTCGAAATTTATCTGATGCAGAGGAGTTTCAAAAGGATGTAGATGCGGTTAATGTTTGGTGCCAGAATAACTTGTTATATTTAAATGTAACAAAGTGTATAATTATGACTTTTACAAGTTCAACATCGCTTCTTATTTATGATTATAATATTGCTTATAACAATTTGACACGAGTTAAATAATAAAGGATCTTGGAGTTACATTTGTATTTACCTTATCATTAATTCGTCATTTCGACTTGATCTGTACTAAAGCCAACTCTATGTTGGGATTCCTAAAACGTACCATGAAAGAATTTAATGATCCTAGAATTTTTGTATGCCTGTATCAATCTTTGGTTCGCTCACAACACGAATATGCATCATGTGTATGGTCTTCCCGTAACAAGGATCACATAATTAGAATTGAGTCAGTACAAAAATATTTTCAAAATTTGTATGTAAGGAAAACAGGTGGGGTTCACAACCGATTACTATTGTGGGAAAATATTATATTAAGAAGCTATCTCCATATATGTTGAAAGATGTATAAATCCTTGAAAATTGTTCCCCTTGAAATTCGTCATCAGCACGCTGGAGCTGTTTTTATTTCCAATTTACTTAATGGGCACATTTCAAGTTCATATTTGATAAAATTATGGAAATGATGAACCTTTGAATGAAATGTCGAAATATTATAACGAACTAAGTAGTTTTTGTGACTTTAATATGGCGAAATTGGAGATCAGACAATCATGAAAAACTGTTATTTTAGCAATTAAGTTGCTTTTGTGTTATTTTAAAGTTATGTTCTTAACCGTATGTATAGTGAAAATAATATCTCAGCGAAATTCATTTTTTCATCGTTGTGCCAGCCAACAGTGAAGTAGTTAAAAAAAATTAAAAATTTAGAGAAGGGTCGGCTGAGTAATATTTTTAAAAACAATAAAAATTATAAATAAAGATATGTGAAATTTGATTCCATTACATAATGTAATTTATATTGGAAAATATTAAAAATTCTCATTATTTTATATGTAGGTCAATTCCAAAATAACACGTGAAATTAAAAAATATAAAAAATACTAACAACACCACTGGATAAGTAACGTTATCCCAATTTAAGGTACGAACTAGGCATATTTAGAAAGAAATGCCATTTTTCGTGTTAAAGCAAAACAATAAAAAACTCGATTTTAAATTTCAATTTGTTCGAGGCAAGCTAATGACATTAAAATTATCTTAAATGTTATCAAAAGTTCTAGTGCTAGTGTGTTATCTAAATTATAATTACATTAATTATTGTGAATAAATTTGAGGAAAAACGTAATTCAAAATAGATAAATTCTAACCTCAAAATGTAAACAAATAAGCCTAAATACATCGCTGTGTTTACGCCATTTGTTTTTTTTTATAGATGCGCGAGATCTGTCAGAATTTCGCTGAGATATTATTTTCACCATACCACCGTATGTGCATCAAATTCATACTTGAAATAGAGAAAAACAAAGTCATAGATTTCCTAGATGTAACCATTTTTAATATCGATATTAAACACAATTTCAAGATATACCGGAAACCTACACAAACCAACCACACCATTCACAGTGGTTCCATTCATCCAAGAAAACAAAAAAATACCGGCGTATAACCACATGTCCACATTAGACACAGTCAACTAGGCTAAATACTATCCCGTTGAGTAATTTTTCGGTCAAATTTAGCATCGACTGAACATGAATTTAGACGAAAATTTAGTTTGGATCATGATTTAAGCTAATTTTTATTTGTTTAAATATTGGTAAAAAAATAAAAAGAGATTTTGTTAAACCCGTTAAAGTAGGGTTATACGTAACGATAGCGAATTACAAAAAACCGCATTATTATTTTTTGTTCAGAATCTTAACCTCTATTACCCTTTCAACATAATATGGTCAATGCAGGATACTCTGTATCCCTGTTTGTAATAAATATTTTTGTAGAAAACTATTTTATTGAATTGTTTTAAAATTCATGACATAAAAACATTATTTCTCGAGGAGCAAGGATTCCCAAAATTCGATATTTAAAAATTCTTATAAAGTCCCGAGAATTCTAGAAACAGTAATTCCCGATTGAAATCTCTATTAGTGGTATAGCCATTCAGCATTAAACACCAGCTGACAAAAATGAGAATGAGAAGAAGGAAAAATACCGAATGAATTTGAATGGTTAATATTCTGGCTGTAGATTTTGTAACTTCTTATTATGTGAATCTTTCTCTTCATGCACAAACTGTTATGAATTTTTACTCCGGATAAACTGTGAAGGCATAGGATGAATATTTTTGGTTCGCGCCATAGAAAAATACTCGCATTGTGAAATTATCTAATTGTTTTTCGGTAGTTTCTATACTGAATTTTGCTTTTTTCACTTTATTTCTACAAAAAAAATTCCAAAATTTACGAACTATTTCGATTAAGCTTATATATTCTTAACTGTAAAGAGCCAACGAGAATATATTTTACGAAAATGTTATACTTGCTACATATTTCAACTTGAAACGAACGACTGGTCCTTTCATTTGAAAATCCATTTATTCAAATTTTTTAAAAAGTTCAGATATTTCGTTGAAAAAAATTAACTTGAATAGAAGGACCGCTTCCTTTTTTCAAATAGCCGTATTGTACCATTTGCTAAACCGAAAAGTGTCATATAATATACTAAAACCTGCCGTATAATGTCAAATTCCATAATAAAATAGTCCATACTGAAACATGCTTTAATGGAATAACCCCTTCCGAAACCGATACTTAGATGACTTGCACAATGAAATTTTTTTGGTCCGAATCCAACCCGGTAGGCAAATTCAAAACGGAAACTGTAGTTGCTACTTCAAGTCGGAATATGAAAAAATTTCCGGGAGCGTAAGTTGTGTTGAGGAGCGTAAATATTAAAACGTGAAAAAATATCAGTACAGTCTATTTTACCACAAATGATGTCACGTGTAAATTTGGCACTAGCGAGATGAAAGATTGGAGATCTAGGAAACGACATCTGTCTACATATGGTGATATACTGAAATTATTGTCACACTTGAAGGATGGTTATTTTCTGTGAACAAATAACAAAAACTGTGAAGAACGGCGACCATATGACAGTCACGTACTCAAGCTGTGAATGAATAAATGAAGTGTACAGTGACTTTAAAGATAATGTATCGTGAAAATCCTTCGAATTTCGTTTAATAAACCCCAACATCGAAAAGGCTTTGTTAACAACCGTATCGATGTGAGAGTTAAACGTTAAATCCGAACTAAAGATAACGCCCAAATCAGTAACCACATTAACTCTCTTCAATCTAACGTCATTTAGAAAGTAGTCAAAAACTACTGGAGACTTAGACCTTGAATAGGTGATTAAGGGATATATGGATGTTTATAAAACATATACACCACACTTAAACAATTAAATTTATAATTTATTTATTAAATTTGTTTTTTAATATTTATTTTATTGTTACAAAATTAATTTATTTATAATTTTATTTATGTTGTCACCAACATTTTGTGCCGTTTGTTAATGTGTATTTTAGGTGTGGTTGGCAGCCAACACCACAAGCGACGTGCGGTCGCTATCGAGATTGAGACGAGACTGATTGGTTTTATTTTATTTATTTTTGTGTTTTCGTTTTACTATGTGTTTGTTTTATTGGTATACCATACCAGTCGGTGCGTTGTTTTGGTTTTTTGTCTAGCTCGCGTTGGAATTGATTGTGGCGGCGAACGCATCAATGTAGGCGCAAGGTTATGCGTGAACCGCCATAGATACTTATCAACATTCAGTAGCATAAGGTTAGCAACACACCAACCGCAAAATGTTTTCAGGTCCCGCTGAAATTGATCACGATCCAAATCACATGAGATATTTGCATAAATTTTCATGTCGTCAGCAAATCAAATACAGTCTGCAAATTTGAAGCAATGCACAACATTGTTAATGAACAATAAAAATAATATTGAACCCAAGTGACTACCTTGAGGGAACCCAGATGTCGCAATAAAACATTCTGAGAACGTATCGTTAATCTTGACATACATTTTGCGATCGGATATAAGACATAAGCCAATTTAAGGGAATAATATCGCAATTAATTCACTGTGCTTAGTCAATAAAATCCTGTGAGTAAGTTTATCGAATGCTTTAGCGAAGTCGGTATAAACCACATCGACCTGAGCTTTCGAGGCAATAGAGTTAATTTAACTATTTTGAAACACTACTCAATTAGTGACCGTTGAAAGGCCCGGAAAAGATCCATGCTGGCGTGCGCTAATACATTGTTTGGGGTGGAAGTAGATCACATTGTTAACCATCCATTGTTCCACTGTAATAAATACCATGATAATTTGTTACATCACTGCGGGGGCCGTTTTTGGGGATTGGTATGATACTTGATATTTTCCAAAGATTAGGAAATTTGCCTTCGTTGAGGCTCAAATTAAATAAATTGCATAAAGGAGCGGCAAAACCATCAGTACACAGTTTCAATAGAGACACTGGTAAACCATCTGGTCCAGGACCCATAGAAACGTCCATGTTCATCAAAGCCCACATCACGACAATTCCAGAAAAAACAATTTTTAAAATATTGGACACTGCTAAAGTATTTCGCGAAGAAACCGCAGGTTGGCTCTGGATTATCTAATCTTTGACCACGGAATTCTAAAAATGACGGCAGGCCGTTATTTTGGTTCTAAATTTGACAGATCTCCAGAAATTCTTCGGATTACATCGCAAATCGTCTTCAATTCCGATTATGTAATTGTTATACAGGAAACGGTTGAGATAGCAAAACTGTTTGCACAGAGAATTAAACTGGATATAGTCATGGCTCATGGGCCAACCCTGTACGCCTATACTTCCTATGACATTTATTATGCAGGACTTCTAGTTGTTTCAGTTTTTTAGTAAACCATGGGACGTTCCGGGTTTGAGACTTTTTAATTGTTTTTTTTAGGAATTGAAACCGGGGTATGCTAAACACTCGAAGATCCGGCAAAGTCGTCGCATGATTCTAGTTTAAAAGATCCATTATTAGTGTAGAAAGCCAAATCCAGATAAGTACCGCGGCTGGTTGGTACATTGTTAATTTGTGAAGTACTCATGTTTGCTATAAAACCACAAATTAAGGCTGATGAAACGTTAGTATTAGCAGGAATGAATATAATGTCATCCATCATCCAAATTAGAACTGGAACAGCGTTATCATATATAAGAGGTAATTAATTACATGAGATCTTGTCAATAAAATCTTGACAAAATGACGAGGTTGGTTCTAGAGGAAAGTAAACTGTGCTAATTATTAGGAAAAATTTACATAGTTTGAGTTTAACAGCAATGAACTCCATGATTGGGTCGAAAAATAAAAATTCACATCGCGACGGAAAGCTCAAAAGGTCGAAGGGAAAAACTCCGCATCATTAAAATCAACTGTAAACCATATTTTGGTCATTATTGCGTCGTAATTAAATTCTAAAATTCCAAGATCGATTTTTTTTTGATTTTGATCGCATGCCACTACAATTACAATAGAAAATTGATAAGCTATTGATATAATATTGCTAGAATTAGATACATATACAGTCAGAAACATTCAGATGTATACGGCAAATTAAAATCAACGAAACACTTTTTTTTTTTCTTACTTTTTTTATTTTAAAAATACATAAATATGAAGTAAATCTGTATATGTGATAACATTATTGATAAAAAATAAAATTTTAAATATGATATCTTCTGTTTGGTTTTTAACTTTATCTTTAAATTTCCCCCTAAATATGAGCCGTATACATCTGAATGTTTCTGACTGTATATGAATTTAGAACGTTAGGTTGTACTGTGTTAAGATTATTATGAGAATTTGGTAGATTAGTATTCAAAATATTAGAATTTATTGAATTGATTGAACTTAAATTGATACTTTGCTGCGAGCTCATTCCTCGTTTTTTCGGACGGCGTCTTTCTTGAAAATCGCTAACTAGAACCCCAGTTGGCCAAAAATCAAAATTTTTTAAGGAACAATGCAAGCTTTCGATTACTCCAATCTTGAAAGACAAAAACGTTAGTTCTGCTGGATCCCGGTCTCTAGGTGACAGTGTGAAGCAGGACACGTTTGATGGGTTAAAAACGTTGTTTTTAGAAATAATGTAATGAGCCTGTGAAGTTTCTAACAAAAAACAATAAACACATACATATACAAATCCAATAAGAATTTTCAGATGGGAAGTTTCTAACAAAAAAATGGCGAATAATACAATAAGATTTTTGATTTTTTGATTTCACATTTTAGTTTCATTTCTAAGGCCAGCTGGCCCTAAAGTATATAAAACATCTTTGAGCTCCCCAACTTCATATCATGGGGATAAAGTTGATTAATTTAATTCCGTCCATGACAGATTTCGTACATAGGTCTATAATGGTGAAATAATAAAGTGTCAAACTGAAATTACAAGAGATAAATCTAAGTAGCGGAGTATACGGTCAGCTGGCGTAGAATAATATCAAACATCTTTGAGCTCCCCAACTTCATATCATGGGGATAAAGTTAATTAATTTAATTCCGACCACGACAGACAATTTTGAAACGTTTCTGTTTTGACGTTAACAATTAACCGCACGTCGCGCTACACACGAACTCGTTTTGGTCGCATTAAAGACAAACCATTCACACTAGTATTATATGTGGCGAACTCCATAACTCTAAGTTCTGCAACAAAGATAAAATGGAAGCGTCGGTGAGAAAACGCAGCAACTGTGATGGAGATCACACATCAAATTATAGAGGCGGCCCAATTTATCTAGATTGTAAAGAGGAATTAACCCAATGCAGCAAAAAGAGCAATTATCGGTTGTTGATAAGCTTTTCAAATGAAGATAATGAATATCTGAAATTTATCCATTCTTCACAAAATGCAGAATACGTCAATTAGATGAGATTAATTATTTTACTTAACAATAAGTTATCTGCCACAGTTTCTTTACGCACAAATTGACACCAGAATTGGTTCGATCAGATAAAGGATTCTCATGGTTGATTGTAATTCGATGTTTTGTACTTTGTTATTTTATTTAAAATTTATGTGAAGAATAATTAATTTAATTTAACAAAAATTAATCACTACTGGTTTTTTTACGCAAAAATTGACACCATCAGATTCTGATCGGATGAGGTATTCTCTGGCTAGACTGGTTGAAGCATTTAAATAGGTTGAAATCAGAGGTTCGCGGCGCGGGTTCCTTTGCCGCCTGTTGACGTCATTGCGATAATATTATGCATAAGGCATAAATCCGAAGGACCAGCCTAAGCAATCATATCTTTAAATTAAAGGTAATGCTTATAATTGATATGTAATTGCTCACGACTAAGGGCTAAATTTCGGGAGACTTTAGTTAGATTTATCTCTTAATTACTGTTTGACACTTTATTGTTTCATCAATATAAATGCACGAAATATGTCATGGTGTATGGTCGGAATTAAATTAATCGACTTTATCCCCATGATATGAAGTTGGGGATCTCAAATATGTTTGAGATTATCCTACGCCAGCTGACCGTATACTCCGCTACTTAGATTTATCTCTTGTAATTGCTGTTTGACACTTTATTATTTCACAATTATATACCTACTAGGGGGTACAGCCCGTCCTAGGATGGATACAATTTATATACAATATTGATGTCAAGCGGCCACTGTCACCATGATCATTTGATATTTTTTTAACCGTTATTTTTTAGTCAAGTAGGAATAGCTTGAGACTAAATGCTTTGAAGCATTATTGTACTTTGAATAGACCTTAAACCAAAGAGTAAGGGCTTTTAAGGACGATTTTACATGCGTTAGGGCATCACACAAAAATAGGGCTACCAGACGTCCCGCTTTCGGCGGGATTGTCCCGCTTAAAAAAATCAGTCCCGCCGTCCCGCTAGATCGGATTATGTCCCGCTATAAACAAATTTTTTGAAAAAAATTATAAATTGTTTTTCGGCGTAACCATGATTCAACCAGAGACCAAAAATCATATTTTAAACGGAATAAATATGGCGCAATATTTTTCATTTAACACCAATGCATCCAACAATGGTAATTTAAAAACATTTTCTCTAGTTTTCACATATTTTGATAAGCAGTTGGTACTAGAAACGAACTCCTAGCTTTTTATGCTCTAGAACAATGAGCTCTCAAAATCAGTAGCTATCTATTGTTTAAAAAATCGAATTCCTCCAGTAGCTTGCCTATGGAAAATTTTACAATTTTTTGTGCAGACAAAGTATGATGGTTGAGCTGCTTAAGTTTATTAACGGACAAATCCAGAGAATCTTTAGATATTAATTTAAAAATCTAATTCAATATTAATTAGTACCTACATATGTATATCATTTTTTGATATTAAAATGAAATTTAATCAATGTTTTGTAACACCAAATAATTTTTTTCGTTGCCTTGTAATGTGATATTTTGTGATTTTATCTTAATTTAATATTTGATTTATCGTTGATTTAAGTGAAACATATTAAAATAAAAGAATTATTAATTCAAATTTCATTAAATTTATTATTTACTTTATTGTTAAAACAAATTCGTTTGAAACAAATTATGTCGAATAACAAAACATAAAAAAATATTAGAAGTCAAGTTCGGGCAAATAGCAGTTAATATTTAAATTAATTTTTGTATTTTATTTAGTTTATATATTGTCCCGCCAACTAATTTTAAAAATCTGGCAGCCCTACACAAAAACCTTACAGACAGAAAAAAAATTAAAAAATCGGGGTGGGCTGTGCCATCAACACGGCCGTAGGCGTTTTGCGTGATAACGTTTATAACATGTTGAGATTAATTATTTTAATTTAAACTAAATTGTCTGCCATATTTTTTTTATATACAAATTAGCATTAGAATTAATCAAGTCAGATGGGGCGTTCTCTCGCTATAATGCGGTCAATCCCTGTAAATCGCTATTTTGTAGATTCAATTAAAATTAAAATTAATGAGTAGATTAATTATTTTAATTTATAAAAAAATTACCACCACTGTTTCTTTACGCAAAAATTGACTTCAGAAGTGCTCGGATCGGATGAACCATTCTCTCACTACAGTTGTTGAAGGATTTAAATCGCGCGAAATCATTCGATAATATTATGTATGAGGCATAAATCCGCCCCGGTTGCACAGTGGTTAGCATGCTTGCTTTAAGCTCCGGAGGTCCCGGGTTCGATTCCCGGCGGGTGATGAAAAAATTACGGCTTAACAAACATGTTAGGATCAATGAATTAATCATTCATTATCCGTTAAAAATAATGATTACGAAACTTCAAATGAAGCGGTCAAATCCCTCTATGGGATGTAGCGCCAGAGGGGAAAAAATAAATCCTAAGGACCAACCTATGAAATCATACATTTAAATCAAAGGTAATGCTTACAGTTGATTAGTAATTGCCCACAACCAAGGGAAACATTTCTTGTCAATTTTCTGAACATGCGGTGTAAGATGTTATCACGTCAAAAAAATATAAATTGAAAAACAAAATTAAAATGCCTTTGCCACAATCGAACCCTGGACTTTAGCCGCTGTAGTCCAAAACATTTCTACTAAGCCATATCAACCTAAGGAAATTTATTTAATTTTCATTCTTATATTGTTTCAAACATAGCATGCTTTGAAGTTTATGACAGAAAAAAATGTTTTTACCGAAAAATTCTCATGGCTTACTACAACTCATAATACCGGGTCGGGTGAGTTTTTTAACTTGATACACTCAAATATGTCGGAAAATAAGCACTCTACGAAAAAAATGGTAGAGATCAAAATTTAAATATTCCTCGAGGGAAAAACATTAGTGTTAAAATTAGTACCCCCACCCCCTCCTTGTAGGTGGGGCGGGGGGTAACTTTGTAACTAAGATAGGAACCCCTATTTTTTATTGCAGATTCGGATTCTACGGCTAAAAATACGTAGGATTTGACTGAAACATTTTTTTCGATTCATGATAGATGGCGCTGTAATTGACGATATTAAATAAATCTTTTCTAAATCAGTAGGATTTCTACAGAATTTCAACAAAAATATTTAAATTTGATATTCACACTAATCAACGACTGACGGCAAGCACTTTTCGGGCAACACACTAAGGCCACGTTTCGTTTATAAAACGTTAAAAATGACACAAATAATTGAATTCCCGGAGACAAAAGCATTGTTTTTCAAACATTAATGATATTGGGCTCTGAAACGTCCAAACTAATTGGAGCCATTGCAATGTTGGAGATTCAACTTCCAACGAACTAATCACACAATCAAGATAATAATTATTAAAATACTAATTTTTTACCATAATTTAATAATTTGCTGGTCACCATCAGTCCGAATTCGGCCCGACATAGTTTTTAGATAAATGAGGCCCATCCTCGAGATGCTACTCTCTCTACCTATAATAGCAACAAAACTTAACTTATCTTTGTTTCAGAAACACAAAATATTCTCATCGCGGTACATATTTGTTTGCATTTCTTTGTCGTTTCATGAAATATGATTTTTTGAACACGAATAATAACAATGAATTTATGAATTTATGCACAGGTCTGGCTGGAGCCTGTAACAAAAAAAAAATTAAAGATAATAAATACCTTCCTGCGGACATCAAACAAGCGACAAAACAAAATATAGATACAAATGATTTAAGATGAAATGTTTATTATGACAAATGATGAATTTGGCGAAGAAACATACATTCAAAATGAAAAGAAAATCAGAAAACGATTCAACAAAAAAAAAATTAAAAGCAATAAAAATAAATCCATGCACATTGACCACACATCATGAAGTGTTAAACATTTTTATGAGGTTTTAATCAAATTACATGATTGTAAATTTAATTGAGTGTTAATTTCAGTCTTTGTTTCTCATTTTTTTTCTTTTTCGCTTTTTTTTGTATTATCTTATCCCTTACAATTTTTTTTTGTATGAGAAAAAATGATGAGTAAGACTGAACATAAAAAATATTGTTATTGAAAATCATTGAGATATACACGAAAAAGATAATAAACTTGTATACGGTTATGATAAATTAAAATTGTGTTCTAATTTAAGATTTTTTTTTTAGATCAGTTAGAGATTGGTGCGTAAAAAACCTACAAAAATTTTAGTGGTTCACAATATGGCTAGAAATTATGAGTAATTCATCTTGGATATGTGTACTATAAAATGAGAACGGCTCAAAGAAACAATAATAATTATGCTAATAAAAAATCATAAAATTATTATTTATAACCGTTGCAAATTGAACTTGCATATATCAGTATAACACACATAAAGGATATTTGGTCGATGGTGAGAAATTTGTATAATTTTAGCTCTATACGAAAAGTTTATTTCATATTTTGGTAAGAGTAGGTACATTAAATAATTGTGTTTATTACAAAGAATGGTTATTGCATAGCTAATATGCTAAGATTCAGAATCTCAAATGTTGTGAAAAGGTTTATTCGTTTGGTCTTCTGATACCATATAAAGAGCCTGTGAACAGCTCTAATCAAAATATACTCTCAATTGAATCAACTGGGCAATCCATTCAATAATCATCTATTTAGATTTTCTTTTTATAAAGTGTCAAAATCGTTCAAAATTCTTCTCATTTTTTAGAAGTTCCCAGCTATCTCAGGCGAACCTCACCAGAACCATTCTGATGGTTGATGAATTTCCGTTGTTTCCTGTATCTATTGGCATATACACTACCATTCAACCTCTACTTCCGAGCAATAATCGCGAAATGGGGTAGACAATTTTGTGACACCAAAAGCGTAAAATATTTGAACTATTATAAATGGTTCTACGACAAAACTAAGCAAACCTTGCTTTTCATAATTCAATGATTGATATTAGTCGTATGTATATCATGTATTCAACTTGACTATACAATCGAAAAATCTCGTTTGAACGAGACTTATTGTTTAAGGACCTGCTCGAATACCATGGTAATAATTTTCTAGTTGTTGTTTTTGACGTAAACGCGACATAAAACAGACTCATCTAAATTACCACAGTCTTACATCATGGTAGAATTTGACAGATCGGAAGGAATTAACGTTCGTTTGTATTTAAACATAAAATTACATAATTTAGACTTCATAAAATTTAATTTAAATTTTAAATTAATTAATATTATGTACATACATAGATAATAAAATTCTAGACTAAATAAATGATTTTATTTATTGATCCGCCATAAAATAGTGTATGTACTTTGACTACAATTAGCACCATTTTTACTTGGTCAAATGTTAGTTACTTCTCGAAAAGTCGAAATATAAATTTCAGAGGCTTTAGGAAATTTGTAGTTTCAGGGCAATTAATGTCATAGGATTGGCCTAATTTGATATTAAGTTTATTACAAAAATTACTCATTTTCAGTTATCTTGGAATTACTTGTGAAACTGGAAATTTTTTATTTATGATTATTTATTATTTATTTATTCATCATTAAACATACACAAATAAGGCAAGCCCTTTTTACAATAAAATAATATAAGGAAAATGAAATAGGAAATCGCAGATAGGATAATTGAGGTCAGGATAATAAAAAGAGAGAGAAATAAGAATTAATTGAATTACTGGTTTCATTGTACAGTTTTTTAAAGTTGTACAAATTAGACGCAGCTTTAGCAGATGGTTGGATATTATTCCATAGTTTTACTCCAACGAAAAAGAAAGATCGATGTCTCGGTTTAGATTTGCATGATTTAGGCAGATTCATATTTATTGTGCGTCTCGAATTACTGAAGTTAAGGTTTTCATTTAGATAACAAGTTCGCTTCTGAAGCAAACTAAACTTGAAACATAACGCTGATAATTCTAGATCAGGAGTGTCCAAGCCAAATGAGTATTTTTAACAAATTTTCAAAATAACTAGAGCAATAAAACTGCGATTAGAATAAAAAGCCAACTGGACAACGTGGTAACTATTTATGTATCCATAGCCACAAAATTTATTACTCTGGGGTGAGTGTGAAGACTACCGCAATTTTTATTCCATTTGCTGCAATATGTAACAACTATTGTGGTGATCTTCACATCTATTCCGGAGTGATAAATTCTTTGGCCCTGGATATATAAATAATTACCGCGTTGTCCAGTTGGCTTTTTATTCTAATCACAGTTTTATTGCTCTAGTTATTTTGAAAATTTGTCAAAAATACTCATTTGGCTTGGACACCCCTGTTCTAGATATTTATTGAAGGTAATGTTGAATATTTGTTGCGACAAAACAGAAATAGGTTCACCAATATGATTCAAAAATATGTACCTCGCAAACGAATTGAAAGCAACATTTAACCGTTTCAAGGATTTTTTGAAATAGTTCAGATATATTGGAGCACAGTATGATATCTAAGGACCCACTGGAGTTCGAATAATATGACGATTTACATCAATTGAAATAAACATTACTGTGCTCCAGAGTTTACTTATTCCATATGTTTTACCGCACAGACTATTAAGGCGCACATACTAATTTTATTTATTATCTATGAAGAAACCCAAGATTACGACTTGGTTATAGAAATTGGTCCTTTGATTATCAATTGCCAGATGAATAGACGGTATAATTACTTACTTTTTATTCGAACGGATAACAGCTTGAGATTTACTGGGGTTAATTTGGCATTTATTTACGGTTGACCAATCAAGTACTTTGGATAAGGTAATATACAAATTATGTACTACATTATCAACAGAGTCGAAATCTCCAAACGAATACAATTACAAATCATCAGCATAATGATGATAGTAAATATTATTAGTTTGTTGAACGACTTTATGCATATTTCATCTATGTAAAGAGAGAACAATATTGGCCCCAAAATCGAACTTTGAGGAACTCCAGATGTATAATACAGATATAGTTGAGCTAACATTTTCATAATATTTTACTGATTGCTGATTTAAATGTAAATAAGAAAAAAGTTGTACGCTTTGCTTAATCAGTAAGGTTGTGTGGTCAACTTTATCAAACGCCTTAGAAAAATTTAAAAGAACTAGAATACCAAATTTACCATCTTCTATATTAGAAGTAATGTCACCCATAACTTTCAAAAGTACTGTACTAGTGCTATAACTCGCTCGAAAACCAGATTGATAATTGTTTAATAAGTTATACTTTGTTAAATTACCGTTTATTTGGTATATTGAACAATTCCTTCAAAGAGTTTGGATAGCACTGGTAAAATGCTAATTGGGCAAAAATCGGCCACAGTAATTGGAACACGTGTTTTAGGGATTGGTGTAACCACGGCTATTTTCCACGTATCTGGAAAGACAGATTTAGTAAGTGCTGAATTAATTAGATAGGTTAAATGGGGCAAAATTATTGGCATTAAAAGTTTAATAAAAATAAGTGGTATGCTATCATCACCATGAATCACAGCCGTGCCGAATTGAATTCTATCAACATGAAGGGAAACTTCATTATTAGAAACATTACGAAAATGGAAAGCATTTTCAGAACTATATTTTAACGTATTTAAATACAACTTATTATTACTTCCAAGGAAAACCGAACCAAAATATTCGTTAAACTCTTCTGGAGTTATATTAGATTTCGAGTCAGCACCAGGAGAATGAATGTAAGCCCTAAAAATTTTCCAGAATAATTTACATGGGATGTTTTTGTTAAAACGATCATTGAAAAATTGGCGTTTTGTGGACATAATTAAATTATTTACTTTATTTCTATAACTCTGATATATTCTGACCGATTGAATTCAGTTTTATTTCGTTTCCAGTTTTCGTGAAGAAAATCGCGAATATTTCGGTACCTGGGAATTTCACTACCAAAGTTAATCTCATTTAATTGTACTTTCGAAGCGGGGCAAAAATGTTAAGAAAATCCAATACAAAACCATTAAAAATGTATAATGGCTCATTTAAATCGCATAACGAATAAAGACTATTCCAGTCTAAAGAGTTGGCAGCCCAAAATAAAGCATCCCTGTCAATAGTACGAAAGTTCCTCACAAATTTAAATTGCGTGTTCCCCTTATAATTCCCAGTATAAAAGGCATATGCACCATAAATCATATCGTGAGTAGTAGCAATTCCGGGGAGAGAGATTCGCGTGAAAGTACTAAAATTGGCGGGGTAATTAGCAGACGCTAAATCAATTAATATAGTTTTCCGATGAAATTAGTGGCCTCTTTTGAAATTAAGTTAAGACCAAAACAAGACATTAATGATTTGAATTTTTTGACCTTTAGTTTAGTACTAAGAGAATTACAATTAAAGTCCCCAACAATATTTACTTCACTGAATTTAGACATACAATAATATCATCCAAGATAATTTCAAGATCATTGAAAAATTCTATTTTGGGTGGGCAATAAATCACTCGTATAACTAGTTTATTATATTGATTACGAATTTCTATGAACATAACATCAATTTGGAATTACTCACATTACTATATACAATTTTTAGATTCAATTTTTTTCTAACATAAATAGCGACCTCCACCTCACCGACCCGCACGGTCGTTAAGAAGTATGGTAAAACAATCAAGCTGATAGCACTGATAAGAATGTTTGGTTTTACACCAAGATTCAAACACAGCAATTGCATGAAAGTGAATATCTTTCATAATTAGTTTAAATTCATCGAAGTTAGCAACCAGACTACCAGGATTTAGACGGCAATAGTTAAATGCAAAATCATTATTGGGAAGCGACGACTTCTAGACAATATTTCTCATGTCCAAAGAGCTTATATTATTGATATATCTATCATCCATCAGTATAATTAAATATTAGAAAACCACTGCAATGACATGAAATCAGTGACACTTGACACATGAATTTTAATAAATGATGAAGGAAAAGGTATGCGGTGTAATAAATTGGATAACTTATGCATTGTAAACCTAAAATAATAATATAAAAACAAAATAAAAATAAAGTAAAAATATGTAAAGAATTTCAAACAAAAGAAAAAATAATTATCATGAAAATACTGCGAAAAATCAACGGCAAACTATTTAATAAAAACATTAAACTAAATTTCTAATGCCCGATTTCAGAACAAAACAGCAATTCGTCAGTTAAATAATATTTCCTCTCTTTCTTCTTTTATGAAATTGCAATTTGTTTCATAATTCAAAATCAATGCTATCTGGGCTGGGTGTCAATTCTCGTTCTATGAAAAAATGAAATGAAAAAATAATTCTGTGTAAACCAAGCACCAATTTGAATTATTTTTTGGTTTGCGCCTACTCTGAAATTTAAATATATGTATAAATTTTATAACGAAGGAACAGTAAACGACAAGTAATTATTCGTTTACACAAAACATTTATTAATCGACTTTTGTACCAAGAGGCTGATATTTACAGATGCAGTTAATTTTCGAATGGCAAATGGCAATGAAGAGTAAACAAACGTCGTGAACATAGCGTTATTGTTTGTTCATTGAATTATGGTTGCCTGATTCTCCAAATAATTACATGTTGAGGTTTTCTTTTGAGATAAGTGAAGTTTTACTGGTAATTCGCAAATGCAATTGTGAACATGAATAAAATTCTGGTTATACCACTGAGTTTTGTTCATATTTTCGCTATGAAACAAACCGGTTAATTCAACATATTCCATGTTCATGTTCACAAGAGGTTTAAACTAGGCTTAACATTTAACTGAGAGGCATCTATTTGTGGAATTTGTATTTTGAGATTTTACACTGAAGTTTTGTACATCCATACTTAAAATTCGTTTTTAAAATTCGTACTAGGACAAAATACAAGATAGTTTGAATTACATAATATTAAAATATGTATTTAAAAGATAAGTTATCTCGAAATTTGAAATCCTAAAAAGTCCAAACAATTCATAATTTTAACAATTTCACCAATAATCTGTATTAATTGACAAATTTATGAAAATGCGATATTAGGAACTTCATAAAATTTAAGATGTTCTATATAGTTTCAGGTTGTAAATATTTTTGAATTTACGAATTTTCTTTATTTTGAAACGTCTAGAATATGAAGAATCTTCAAATATCTATAATATTCTAAATATGTGAAGCGGTATTCTAAAATCATTAAACCATTTTAGTTTCTTGTTTGGTAAAACTCTTAAATTTAATTTACTACATCGAAATTCGAATGTTTAAAAGCAGTTGCTTCGAAAATATTAATAAGATATTCTAAATTTACAGATTTTTAAAATGGAAGTAGAAATCAGGTGCTTGAATTTAAAATTAAAGAAGCTTAGGGAATTATAAAACTTGGAAATTAAGACTGAAAACGGATATTTTAGAGATTGAGGAATTAAGTCGATTTTAATAATTCAAGAAATTTACAAAAAGAAATTTGAGGCTTATTTATAGAGATATTTCGAAACTAAAACCATTACAATAATGTAAATCAAAAAGTTTCAAAAATATACATTTAAAATAGTTTGAGATTTTGGAAAATGAACAAAAGTTCTTTCCGTTTTTCAATATTTTCATAAACTATCAAAACTACCAAGTTTGCTTGATCTCATTACTACAAATAGTTGAAGTATGATCAGTTGATTGCGATCAACCACAACCCTTTGCGATTTGGAATACAACTTTTGGTTTATCGGTATATCGATACATTAATACATATTTTATTGATTTTCTCACCACCAAAATACTCAATGAATAAATTATTTTCATATGAGAATATTTTGACGAAAATAATCAAGTATTCATAAAAAACACTTTCGAATTATGGTTTTTTTCACTGAGTAATCTTTTCACGTTGTTTTTCATGGAAACAGAATCGGCCTACAGTGTTGTGAAAATTATATAATTTTGTTTTTTGCATTCAAAAAATAAAAATGGTTAACTAGATGTAAATGAAAAGACTTTTTTTCATTGGATTTTTTCATAGAACGAGAATTGACCCCCTGGGGCCCTATTCTTGAAATTCACCCGAAAAAAGTCGCCGACGAATATCTGTCAAATTACATCATTTCAGTCGAAAATGTTAATTACCGCATTCTTGAAATTCGTCGTCGAAAAATTTCGATCAAAAAGTCAACGAATTTGTCTCGCCTACACTGAAAAAAAAAGCTTTGCGTTATTTACTATTTCGGCTGAGTAAAACGAAATTTTTAAGTATCACAAATCAATTTTAAAGGACACACTGCAGTGTAAAAATTTGCAGAGTATTATTTACAATTCATTGTTGATCATAAAAAACCATGCCGAGTAATTTTTTAAATGATTTGAAATAATGGTATTACAATATAGCTTAGTAAATTTCAATAAACTGAATGTTAATACAACATGCTGCAACTTAGTTTTTTTTAGATCACATACAAATATCGCAGGTGTTAAATTTCTTTTGAAATGAAATTCACAAAACTTATGTTAAATTTGAAATGCTTTTTATTATACACTCTGAGCTGTGTAAAATGTATTTTGGCAGAGTATATTTAATACTATAAGTACATGAAAGTACTGTATGTAAGTACAATAATAATTTGTTGTTGGTAATACACTTATTAGAATTAGTAAGCAAGCTCAATATTTACACATTAACACGTTATATCTCAATAAATGAAATGCAGGACGAGTTTAATTTCAGTTTTTTTTCATAGTAAATTACTAAGGTTTATTTAAATTTATAAATGCTTTTTAAGTCTTACGCTGGGCTTTGTGAACTGTTATTGGCAGTAAGAGAAATGAACCAATCATATTACGTAAATTATATGACAATCTTATGAAAATTTGTATGATTTAGCGTCTGGTTTTATTTTGAGTGTCTAAATCATTAAAAATGAATAGGCATCATTCTGTTTGTGAACTTAAATCTGTACGGTGATATTTTATACAATATAAAAAATTTAATAAAATAGTTGAGATTGAATACTCCACTACAGGAGTTTGTAGACATGTTCTACTTATTCTACTAAGTTTTTGTCAATTCAAAGGTAAGTTCGATTTCAATAATATTTATCAATAGTTAAGTGATTAATAAAAGTGATCGGTATTATCTTAAGTGCATATTATTCCCGTATTTTTCATTTTTGTTTATTTTAAGTTTCGCCACGTCCTGGCGGTGAAGCACATATCATTTCAACTTTCTAATGTGAAATTATAAATATTCGAAATGTTAATCCAAGATTTTGTTGTTAAAATTAAAATTATTCAAATTTTTAGTAGTTTCTCAACACATTTTCTTGAATCAAAGCAATCCCTTTACGAGGATATTATATATTTCATACACATGGCGCGTACATAACGTACAAGTAATTGCAAAACTGCACGAGTTTTGGTTTATGTTGAGTAAAATTAACTACGGCATTTTAAGACTTACACTGCGCAGTGTAAATTGTTATTAGCAGCTATGAACATTCCGGTGTTATATTTTTGTGTATGTTATAGTATACTATAAAATTATAACTATTAATGTACACAAGCTGTATACATAGTGTACATATTTTCAATTATTATCCATGTACAATTATGTAAACTTTTTTCTTATAGAATTCAAATTTTTATAAATAAATTTTATTATCTACAGATTGATGTTGACTTGGTGTAGCTTTGGGGAAAATGTAATAGCACTATTCAACGCCTGACTAACACAGCCTGGAGAAAGATACAATTGGAAAACTATTATGCTTGAAAAAACCGCGGTTTATCTAGGTAAATTAAATATTATTGCCTCAATTTAATTTAAATTACAAAAAGTGCTTATGTGAGTCTAATAAACAATTCTTATTTTTTTGTAGCAGATTCTTTTAGCACAAAACCACTACTTCGGAATTTCATCTTATCAAACTCGGAGAAACACTTAAATAATTCTGCAGAGTCCCGATATAACATCAAGGGTAGCTTTGTCTTGTTTACAGAAGTAGCTGCAGTGACCACAAAAATATACAAAATACATTATATAATTTATATTGTGTAAGCCGCTGTATATAATAGAATTAAAATAAAATCGCTTTATTCATTATATCTTCAAAATGTGTGAATAGTTTTATTTCAAGTGAATTTATATATAGATATATGGATGATTATGCTAATCTAAGTAACAATACATGAACAATGTAAATAAATATATATTATTTGATGTATTATATACATATATATATATATATATATATATATAAGTATATATATATATGTATATAATACATCAAATAATATATATTTATATATATATATATATATATATATATATATATATATATATATATATATATATATATATATATATATATGGATATATAATTACAATTGCTTAGTACGAATTGCATAAGCTTAGTAAATTTCCCATCGTGAATATTACTCATCGTTTAGTAAACTCTGCACCATGCTCCAAATTTTCGACTGAATTGCTTTCTGATTATCGCCAAGCGCTTACTAAATTATTCTTAATTTACGTAAACTGCAATAGTAAAATTTACTGAGCAGTGCAAATTTTACACGTAACTTTTACTGAGCCCCATTCTGTATTTGCTATTGCCCAGCACAAATGCAAAGTAAATATCATTTATTTTTAGCAAATATAGCAAATCTGAAAAATTAAAAATATATGGAAGTTACAAAGCGCAATGTAACATTTGATAAGCTATATATTCAGTATTTGAAAAGCGCTTAGGTGGCGCAAAACTTACCGTTTTTTTATCAATATTTATCACGCTTTTTTTCAAATATCGCAAATCTTTTTTTTCAGTGTAGTAAAAAGTAGACGAATTTCATTTTCGTTAACGTTTAATTGTCAAATTCAAATAAATAAAATATTTTGTGAATATTTATTTTGAAAATAAAGAAGTATTGTGGATTAAAAATGCAGAAACAAATTGCAAGATATTTCGAAAAACCAAAAGGAATCTTTTTACAAAAAACGAACTTTATATATACCATATGTATTAGGTACATATATTAAATATTATGTATAAGAAAATCTAACTTTTTCTGTAATCTAGAATGTAAACATATAATGTAGCATAAGAACCTAGATTAATTGCTATTCAATACTGCAAATGTGTATTCTACAAATATCAAAAATAAAAGACATACATATGTATTTATATTTTTTAAACCATGTTAAATATTTTTTATTTTTCTTAAATTCGATGAAATGTTAAGCAATAAAACAATGGTGTTGTGGTGTCTCACAATGGCGTGTTGTATCCTCCTGCATTCAAAATCCATTCACGCCACGAGTAAAAACTATTGACTAAGTCATCGTAATTTACTTGTATGCAGTTCAAATAGTTTAACGAACTTTATGTCTGACAGTTCAAATAGATTTTGCTGATGTCTTTCAATACGGCTTGTTTACGGCTTATTTTGTTTGTTCGATGGCAAAATGGGATATAATTATCTCTATCTCACATAATCAGGTCAATTTAAAAGAATGTGATTCAAATTAATAAACTTATTTTCTTGGTAAGTAAAAAAAAAAATTACATAGATTTGCCACTGCATTGGATAATTTCAAAAAAAAAAAAAAAAAATTATCTAATTTACTTTTTGTGTACTACAACGTAATTGTTGCTGTAATCTTTTTTTTAAATTTGCAAGAAAATAAGCTTATTAATATATTTTTTGTCACAAACACAAAACAAACACTCCAAATTAAACAAATATTTTTGATAATATTTTTATATTTTGACATAAATTTATACAGCACAACGTGAAGTGGGTCAAAATTCAAGTGCTGAATATAAAATCCGATTAATTTCAAGAATACGGAAAAATCGTGTAGGTGAATTTATCGGTGATTTTTTGAGGAATTTTTATAATCGAAAGAAATCGTCGACGACTTTTTCGGGTGAATTTCAAGAATAGGCCCCCTGGATCATAATTATTTTTTACATGAGAATTTTAAAGGGAGAATTAAATTTTTATTTGAGCGATATTGAAAAGTCAAATATTTAATTCTCCCTTTAAAATTGTCATGTAAAAATAATTATGATCCAGATAGCATTGATTTTGAATTATGAAACAAATTGCAATTTCATAAAAAAAGAAAGAGAGGAAATATTATTTAACTGACGAATTGCTGTTTTGTTCTGAAATCGGAAACAACTCTGGCAAAAAAATACTTAATAATAATTACAAAAGAATAAAGAATTTATGATAAAATTAGCACTTTAAATTAAATTTGGGAATTTGTAAAAACTAAAAAAAATTAAACAAGAAATATATTAAGCATTACTTTTTTTCCCTCGTAATTCTGGCAGACGTTGCGGGTGCGGGTTTACTTCCACCAGTATTAATTATGAATGAGTTGATTTTTATTGAATATTTCAGCCGTGGTTACATCAATGGAAGTGATGGTATTTAAATTAATTGCAGAATTATTTTGCTTTGTAGCATTATGAAGGTCATCGATACTTCTCAGTACAGCTGGTTTGCTATTATTGTTGAATAATATGAATACCAACCACTCTTTAGTGAAAACACTGGATATTGTATTATCCGTTCGCTTAACCCTAATTGCAGCTTGCAGAATCGAATAATTATATTTCGTTAAATACTGATTACAGTATATTCGTGTGTTCATTTCTAAACCAATTAGACTTAAGGATAAATTTTTAAAAATAAATAATTCTTGAAAAACATCATTTTTAACCGTTCTGAAATAAAACGAACAAAAATTGGTATTATTTTTTAGATATGACATCACTGAGCGATCATTTCGACGATGTCATCCAGTATATGCAATCAACAGCCTCAATTCCTTTATCAAAATTTATCACATTTGATATTTTTTAAAATATATTCCAACAGATTCATTGGCGATTAACATCGCCTTATATGGCGATAGTCCCAGATACTAGTTTACGTTCAAAAACATCAAATTTGGCGTCGAACTGTTTCATTTTAGAAATGAACCGTCTTTAATGATTGTGTCTTTCAACAAACTACAATTAATATAAAAACTACATAAGTTTTATTGTTGTTTGATCATATTGAAAATAGTTAAATTATTCAATTCCTATTTACGCAACAAACGTCAGACAAAAATAGTATTCGGGCAGTGAGAAGAGCGAAAGAGAGTGTTTTACCTTTAAAGTGTCTAAAACTACAACTAGAAAATAATTACTACAGTATTCGAGCAGACCCTAAAACACCGCAATACCGAAGATCGAGTGGTGTCTTTCAACGGCAATTCATCGAGTTAAGAGATAATTTTCTATTGTCTTGTTATATACAACAAGCGTCTTACTTTGAAAATTTTACAATAATGCCATGTATTTTCATTCCGTTTTGAATAATATTAAACCAATTTTTAATTGCTGTCAACTGATAAAAGTAAAAACAAGCATTTTTAGTTATTAGTTTGAACAAAATTTGCATTTTTATTTCTATTCCACGCTACACAATGTATAGAATAAAAGTAAATATGTAGCAAAAAAGTAGCTTGATTTAAAGTTAAGCGCAAAAAGTACAATAGTTTAATTACTTTATCTAGTATTCGATAAAGTTGTATAGTATTGTACTTTGCTTTTGTTCTGCTTGGTGTAAACGTGGTATAAGACGCTTTGTATCATAAAAAATCATATAAAAAAGTAAACTGAAAAGAGATTTTTAGCTCATGGTCATGTAGATTAATTTATTGCGATTATACGAAGGCTTGTGTATGTAGGTATAATCGATTATACAAAGATTTAAATGCTCCATGAATCAACAAAACATAAGATTGCGACACGCGCATTACTAAAAAAGTGCTGAAAAAATTAAGTAATTAAGTTTTTCTTCTATACAGCCAGTTATACCTTTGACAGACTAGAGATTAGCTAAGCTCGGTCAGCTATTCCCGACTTGCTAATCTACCACTAACCTAATCGTGCCTACTGTCTAATGCCATTTGCT